>JAAALK010000079.1:33548998-33836833 GCA_019279435.1 Zizania palustris | reverse complement strand
CTTAATAGCCAAAGTGCGCTGAACCCGACACTAAACCAGAATGATAGCAAGTACTGGACTGCGGGTAAGAAAAAATTTCAAAGAAAAATGTTCAATAAAGACGAAGACAAACTTAAGAAGAACAAAAGGAGTTGTGCCGCGTTGTATATTGCGCGGTGCATGTATCAATGGAAGGACAGAGAAATTATATGTGGGGCATATAACTTTAAGTAAGTATACCCACTATATCCACTTAAACACGTTTTATCGATTATGAAACTAACATAATCATATATTACTTCTTTCGATAGTGATCATTGGATTGCACTTCTGATATACCCAAAAAGCTCAAGGGTTTATGTGCTCGACTCGCTCGACAAACCCAAAAAAGAATATCAAGATATATTAAATGTTATTCAGAGTGCACATAGATACTACGTGGAAAAGTTAGGTGGCCCACATGATCCACAGAGGCCGAAAGAAATGCTTATCAGAACCAACTTTCCGGTAATATTATATTTTTAAATTTGTTAATTCAATTGATAAAGCCAAACTATATATCGTTCTAACTTTGTCTATTTTGAAGTGTCACAAACAATCTCTTGGTTCCGTGCATTGTGGCTACTATACTTGTGATTTCATGAGCAATAACTTAGGAAAGTTTGGGCGGACAGTATCTGAGGATACTAAAGAAGTAAGTTGATTTCTTGTGTGTTAATCTAATATAACTTGCAGCGTATTTACTTATATTTTACGTATGCAGGCGTCAGGTCCATCAACCGTTGCCGAGAAGAGCCAACTCTCTGAATTACAAATGTACGAAATCGTATCAAGGATGTGCCGCTTCACGATGCATGAGATTCTTCATGAGCTTGGAGTATTTTTCGATCCTGAGAGTGAAGTGGCCAAGCATCCAACTTTGTATGATTGGGCCGGAAGAATGAAAAGGCGAACCAATTAAGATATGAGTTAGCCTTCCAAGAAAACATAAACCGCATGAGCATGTATTTGTGAAACAATGAATTGTGTTGATGGATGGTTATTGCGAAACAAAAACCGGAAGAATGTAAATATTGTGAATTTTTGAAAATTGATGAGATTGATGGTTGTTGTGTTGATGTGTTGTTGTTGTGGATGTGTATGTGGATATGTGGATGTTTTGCTGCTGTGTATGTGGATATGTGGATGTTTTGCTGCTGTGTATGTGGATATGTGGATGTTTTGCTGCTGTGTATGTGGATGGCTGTGTGAAGCATATAATTTCTGTGTTTTGGTTTGTGGGATCACAGCATTCTGTGTTATGGCTTATACACAGCAGTGGCGGGCGTGCTGACATCATCTGCCCGCCACTGCTATTGATAACGGCAGTGGCGGGCAGATGAGGTCAGCGCGCCCGCCACTGCTGTTGACATAGTGGTGGCGGGCGTGCTGACATCATCTGCCCGCCACTGCTATTGATAACGGCAGTGGCGGGCAGATGATGTCAGCACGCCCGCCACTGCTGTTAACACAGCGGTGGCGGGCGCTCTGACCGCCACTGCTAACCAGCGATAGCAGTGGCGTTAGAGCAGTGGATTTCTTTCGTTAAACAAAGGTACCAAGTTACCATTCTTCTGACTACAAAAAGTCGAAGAAATTTCATAAGATTTCAAAAGATCTTTAAATGACAGAGGGGCTCCGAACCCCCAAAAAATTGTACTCCGAAGTTTTTTCTTTGCGCATAACCATCTTTGAATACAGTTCGAAGTTGCTTATACCCAAAGAGGGGCTAGTAATATGGAGACAATTTTAAATCGGCATTCATTATCGAAATAAATGTATTTACAGATTACATTATGAAAAATTGGTATCTATACCAAGAAGGAATCGGAGACCTCTTCGGTCCCGAGAGCTAGGGGTGGAACGACTAGTTCCAACATCAGAAGTTCTAAGAACTTTGCGCTTAACTCTCTTCCTCCCCTTCGAAGCTCTAAAATCCTTCTGCTCTTGTTGAAGCTCGGCCCAAGTTCGAAGCCGCTCGGGGCTTCTTTCCCAGCTTCTAAGATCTTCAGATCTTTTATTTTGGGCTTCACCTTCGTCTTCGGACCAATTAGTGTCTTCAGAAGACGAGGTGTTTGCGTCAATCTCTTTATCTTCCTCTTTAATATAAGACAATATGTCCTTGATTACTTCGGGCGCAATAACGCCGGAGTCATCTCGAGGGATAAGGAATCGAGAACGTTTATAACTCTTTAGAAGTTCGAAGGTGTTCCACAGTGAGCGAAGTTCGCTGTTAAGCTCTAACACTTCGATATCTTCCATAAGAGGCAAAGCCTAAAAATATGACAAACAAGACTTTCATTGATAAATATTTACAAGCATCAGCTTTACATAATCAAAAAATCCTAAATAATCCTAAACCTGCGGGTTCGGAGGAGGTTGACTGCTCGAAGCTTGACTCCGAACTTGCTTTTGGCGTTGGCCTTCATCAATCCAAGCCTTGATCGCAGATCGACCTTCGGCTCTCCACGAAGTTTGGAAGGCTCGCCAAGCAGTAGCTACGCCTTCGGAAGGGGTCAAAAGTCTCGCGTCGTCGAAGATGATGGAGCCCTCTGCGCTCGGAGTGATTGTTCGGCCCAAATCCTCGTAGTAACGAAGTATTCCAAGGGCAGACACTTGTCCGGAGAGTTCTCCATAACGCATGCCTGCCGTCTTCATTTGCTTCGCTGCTCCTTGGATCCTCTTTAGCCGGCGCAGCAGAGTTACATTGTCATCCGAAGGTAGTGATCCAGTAGTACCGAAGTACTCCAAGACACCTAGCATCTGCTCGATGACCTCCGAAGCCACCTTCTCAGACTTGAGCTTTTCCGCATTAAGTGCATCCTTAGCCGAAGACGTTTCTGCTAAAACTCCAGAGATTCTAGCATTCTCCGTAGTCAAAGCATTCTTCTGAGTCCGGAGTTGGCCAGCCTCTTCTTGTAGTCTTACAAGTTCAGACCCCTTGACAGCATCCTCCGTCCGCAGTCTTTCAATCTCCGCTCGAAGCACAATTCTTTCTGCTTCGAGCTCTTTCTTCACAGCCTCCAAGCTCTGCCTAGCCCTTCGCTCTGCTAATATTACATTGTCCATCTGAGCTACTCGACCTTCGGAGAAGTTAAAATTTCTTTGAAGAGTTTCGTTCTCTTCCCGAAGTTGAGCAATTTCGTTTTCGTTCGATAAAGCCGCAGCGCGGGCTAAGACTGCTTGCTAAGGGAAAAGAAAAAATGAAATGAGAAATTATTCATATATAATTTGCTATTTGGTTCGAAGATGCTTTATACCTGATAAGCTGCTCTTTCCACAGCAAGGTTAAGATCCGAACCCTTCGCTCTGCTTAAAAGGGCTACCAGTTCTGTTTCCCCGACTTTGCGACTGGCTTGACCCAAAGGTTTAACCAAAGCCCCAAGTCCGGTTTTCTCCTCCAAAAAAGGAGTTATGAGAGGAAGCATTACCGAAGCCTTCTGATCAGCTCTGCTTAACGAAGGTCCGGAGAGTTCTTCCGAGGCCCTTGGAACTTCTGAAGATGGCCCCTCCTCAGTCGATTCACTTTCATCTGTTGACTCAGATGAAGTCGATCCTTGAGCAGGGAGAGGCTCTATGTGTCTTTTTCCTCTTCTAGGCCCCGGTAGAATAACCTCCGGTTGTAGCTCCGAAGTTGTCGAAGGTCTTTGAATTGTATCTTCGTGAGATACTTCGACAACAGGAGGCTCTGCAAAAACAGAAATATTATACATTGTATAATTTTGCAAAAATTGATAAAAATTATGCAAAATTTACCTTCGACATTCTCTGGAATATCGAGTACCGGACTGATCGGAGGATCAAAAGTGTAGTCCTCATCCGAATCAGCCGTTAAATCTTGGACTGCAGGAGCATCGTCCTGGGGAGTCCTCGTTACTTCTTCAGGAATCGAAGCCATAGTGACTTCGACCCCACCTTCGTTCACAGGAACTCCGTCCTGAGTTGTATCTTCTTGAACTACCGAAGTCATTGGTTGATCAGCATTATCTCCAGGCTCCGGTACGTTCGCAGGTACTTCGGCCTCATCTACACCCATAGGGGCTTCGATTTGTTCTTCCTGGGTATCCGGAGCTCTTACTTCTTCAATGTTGGCTTGAGGCTCCGGAATACCTGCAGTATCTTCAATGTGAATACTTCGTTGAGCTGCATCTTCATCAATTAATTTCACTAATAAAATACCTTCATCCTCTTTAGAACCAGAAAGTGAGGTTCTTGAGCTTGAAGGAGCAGGATCCGAAGGTGCGAGATTCTTTGGTTTTCGAGCCACCTTCTTCACCGGAGTTTTCGCTGAACTTGAAGCTCCGGCTTCAGCTACTCTTTTCTTGGGGCCTTTCTCCTGAGGCACCCAATCCATCAGAGGGGGTGGAGTTAACTCCAGCATTCCCCATACTCTGTTAAATCGCTCCCAACTTCCGACTAATTTGATTCTCCATTCTTTTTCCGACGGAGTTGGAGCACCCAGAATCTTCTCCGAAGCCCTTACGATTTGCTCTGATGTAATAGGGTCTGAAGAAGCTAAAAAATAATTCGAGTTAGTCTTTCTTCGAAGTAAATATGTACAATGCATGTTGGTTTCGAAGTTACCTGCAGGGCTCGAAGTATAATTGATTTTGCGAAGGCCGCCTTCGGAGTCATCTTCGAAGATGATAGGCCAGTTGGCCATCAATGGAGGAATTTGAAGACCGATGAATTCTTCAGCCAAGTCTCGCATACTGAGCCTTCGGCTAACTTTTTCAAGCAGGTTCAGGCGGGCTTCGAGCTGGCCTTCGTCAGGTTGCACTAGGGCTTCTTTCCTGAATCGGATTTCTTTGAGAGGCCCAGCCAGAGGACTGCTAGCTCTGACTTCGGCATAAAACCACCTCAGTACCCAATCAGTGTACCATCTAGCATTGATGGCCTTAGCAGGGAATCGCAGAGCATATTCGTCTCGAAGCCTAAAATTGATGCTTCCGAAGGCAACCACTACTTTTTCACCTCCGGAGCCTACGAAGTTCTTTGGCTGGCAAGTTGCTCTATGAAGCGCAGCGAAGATTTCAGCTCTCCCCTCACAACCTTCGGCTCTCAGCGCCCATTCAAAGATAGCTAATCTAGCTACGGCATTCGGAGACAGTTGGGGGAGGGTTACATGAAACAGGTCGAGAACTTCGGCCAAGAAATCCACAGCAGGGAGGCCTAAGCCTGCTTCGAAAAAAGCTTCGAACACTACGACCTCTCCGGGTCTTGGTGATGGAATTGATTCTTTGCCCGGCCTCCGAACCATAACCCCATTGCTAATCTTTCCCCCTGCTGTGATTGCCAAGGACTCTCTTTTGCAGGTCGAAGGCCCCAATTCAAAGGACTGATCCAAATATTTGGTCGATGGAGGGCACAGACCTTGGTCATCGGCGATTTGGGGATTTCTTCCCCCTGCCGCCATGGAAGTTGTCGCCTGCATCGAGGGTGTCGCCGCCACTGTCGCCGCTGCTGCTACCGCGGCCGCCTGTTGCCGAGCCAAGGCCGAAGGAGGCGCAGATCCCTTGGTCTTCACCATCGCGATTGCTGGATTGATCTGAAGGAATGGAGGCTAGGGCTCAAGAACTCAGAGGCTAGGGCTCAAGAACTCAAAGGGCTCAAAAGTTTTTAACTGAGAGAAAGCGGTGAAAAGGTAATCGGCTAAGTTTTGGGCTCTTTATTTATAGCCTAATCGTTCTGTTGGTTACCGTTTGGGCCCTGCCTTTTCGCATTCCCGCCCGTTATTTTCCTCCGGAAATAACGCATCATATAACTTCCGTTAGAAACAGGAACTAACGGCTATTTTTTCTAAGTCTAAAAAGACTTTCGAACTTCCTGAGTCAGTTCTAAGATAGTTCGAAAAGTAATTACCTTATGATTGACTCGAAGTTCATATCTTCATGCATTTCGAAGATAAAATAAAAACCAATAACCCCTATGATTGGTTATCTTTTCTTTCCGTATACTGCTCTCCTAACGTTACAGGTCAAACGGAGAAGCGTATTCGAGGGGCTACTGTTGGGGAAAAATATCTCATCTTCGGAGTTATTGCCGAAGCAGCATAAAGGCAGTCAACCAATTCGAAGATCGTCCGAAGACTATCTTCGAAGATGCACAGAACCTCGTTCGAAGCCCGAAGACAGGCACTAGTTCGAAGTATGTCTTCGAACCAAAGCCCTTCAGGATCTTTTCTGCCAGCTAAGATGGAAGACTTATCTTCTATCCTATTAGATTAGTCTTTTACCATTTTAGCCCTATTAAGGAAACCGAATAGTTTCCTTAATGTCGGTTGTAATAGAGGGGTAAATAGGTCTTTTCCTTAATGTTTAGGCCTATAATACCCCCCATTTCACCCTGTAATAGGGACCGATTACAAGTGATTCAATACACACTTTCGAACTATTCTAAGCTATTATCCTTTCGGAGGCTTAGAACAGTTTGCTTCGCAAACACTTCGTTTGTTAGTTTCTTTTCTATAGAAACCTGTTAGCGTAATCTTTTACGCCAACAGTGGTCGAGTTCTTGGACTGACGATGGGCGTCGACGATCAGGAGAGGCTTTGTCAGTTTTTGCTGAAAACCGTCGAAACTTTAAATGTTTTTACTAATTCAATAGATTTGTGTCATGTTTTAGATTAATTTTTTAGTTTCATAGTGTATCCTTTTGGTATATTTTTTGAGTGGGTTCACTCTGAAAATATATTAAAAACAAGAGTCCTTTTGTATTTTTTAGGGTCTAATAGGGTATTTTTAGAATTGTATTTTTAGAAATTTGTAAGGGGTAAAGTGTAAAACTAAGGCTTCTAGAACTTGGGCAGGTGGGATATTTATCCCTGACCTCCTAGCCGAACAGATTAGTTTTGGGAGATCAAAAATTTGCTCAGTTTTCTCTACAAAAAACCATAAAAAATGTCTCAGCTTTGAATGCTTGACGATGAACATCAGATTATGAGAAGTTTCAGACCCACTAAAGGTTTATCAGCAAGACTATTCAACATCCAGCATAATATGATTTCCATTGCCTGATTACGTGAGTTTCTCATCGAAATCTCTACAGATTTCTTGATATTCTGGATTGTTTCCTGTGTGATTTCAATTGGATATGATTGATATACATGTTGATTAGTTTTGATCCTTGAATCAATTCAGTTTTCACCTATATTTCATGTTTTGAACACTGAATATATTTGATCACAGCTTAGTATGTATCCTTTTGTTCATATATGATTCATATATGTGTGATTGAATGGGTGTGTGTGGATAAAAACTAATCAAGTTTGGCTGATAGAGTGTTGAATTGAAAGTGCATCTAGTTATAGTTCTGGTCTGTTTTGGTTCAACCTTTTATCTCAGTCTAGATTCATGCTGTGAAGTTTTCTTCTCCATTTTAATTCAGTTTTGATTGTTTTGAATCCTGAAATGTCTTCAGATCTGCTTCCTTGAGCTGGTGTTGGTGCTTGACTCTTAGAACCCCAAAAGTACTTTTTCAATTTTTGCTGATCATTACATATTGTTTCATTTCCTTTTGTCGTCAATTCATCTGTTAGCAGTTCTGTTTGATATACAAGTTTTTAGGGTCTGTTTTCAATTTTTGCTGTTTAGCAGCAGTTGTCAATATCTGTCTTGAGTTTTTGTGTACTGAAAGTATTTCTCTGCTTGAAAGTGACAGATTAGTAGTTTTTAACAAAATGAGTTTACTGTTTTGAGTTAGAAAGAGATTATGAGCTCAGTATTGAATCAGGGTATTCTGTTTCTTGTCTAGTTGTTGTTTATTCTATTTATTCTGTTTTGAAGGAAGTTGTTAGTGCCGCTGTCATGTGCTGAAAATTGAAATAGGTGGACAATCATTTTGAGTTCTTGACGATGAATAGTAATTACTGGTTTGTTTCAGTTTTGCTTCAGAATTGTGTCAACTGTGGAGAAAAAAAAGTTGCTTAGTTTCACTTCAAACAAAAACATCAGAGAAACTCTTTGCAATTTGAGTTCTTGAGTCTGAACAGTACATGGCTGATGAATTATTGGACGCTCTACAGTATTTTCAACATGTACTTTTCTGAGTAATGAACTTTTAAGTTAGTGCCTGATCTGTGTGAAGATTTAGAAGCTAAATTGATATGAAATTCTTTTCTGGAGAGTTTTAATTTCTGTTCTGTTACAGCAGTTTGTTGTTTTTAGACGTGCTACAGTGTTTACATCAGTAATCATTTCATGTGTGGTATTCACTGTTCCAGCAAGCAAATCTATCTGATTCTGAACTTAATCTTGTGTGCTGAATTGAAATTAATCTGAATTTGAAATACACAAATTGGTTTAAAACATGATTGATGAACCTTGTTGAATTTCACAATTACTATTCATCGTCTAATAAATTTCAGAAGTACAAGAACTGAAACTTGTGTGCTGAAATCTAACTTGTTCTGAATTTGAAGTATACACTTTGGTTCAAATCCTAAATGCTGAACTTTATTGGAACTTGATGTCACTATTCACTGTCAAGGATGTTTCAGAGGTATTGAGATTTCATTTGAAACTCTATTGAAACAAGTTGATTCTCTCTTACATTTTTGACTTGAAATCTTGTGTGAGTGGTTTGACATTTGTCGATCATACAATACTCAAACTATGCTGAATTGTGTTTTTCAATCTAGTGGAGCTCAAATTTGTACTGATTGGTTTAAAACTTGAAATTGAGTGTTTAGAGATGCGTTGGGTGATTTGATTAGGCCATCACATTCGAAAGAAAGTGTTGAGGCGTCTATTCACCCCTCCTCTAGTCACCATTCCGATCCCACAATTGGTATCAGAGCCGGTTAGATCACCAGTTGACCTTAACCGGTTTGTGATCCTTGTGGCAACATAGACAAGAACACCAAGATCATGATGTTTGATGGTCGAGATTGTGCCTATTGGAAGGTGCGCATGGAGGCTTATTTGCTTAGCCAAGGAAGTGTGATATGAGATATTGTTGCATCCCAGTATGTGATTCCTGACACTCGTACCTCAAAGACTGAGAAGGCACAATATGAATGTAATAACAAGGCTAGAAACATTCTTTTTATCAGTCTGAGTCGCAACGAGTTTGACAGGGTCCAGCACCTTCGGACTGCATGAGAAATCTGGTCGACCTTGAGTACTTTTCATGAGGGCACATCGCAGATTAAGGCTAGGAGGTAGAGCACATATAATCAAGAATACCAAATGTTTGTGCAAGTCCCTGGCGAATCTGTAGATGCTTTGTTTGCTCGCTTTGATGGAATTGTTAGTAACTTGTGCTCCACTCGGACGCTAGCTTACTCTGATCATGACCGAGCGATCAAACTTCTCTATGCTCTGGATCATAGCATATGGGAAGTAAAAATCTCAAGAATTGAAGAGTCTGCGAGTTTTGATACTTTGACATGCGATGAACTCTTCAGTAAGCTTAAGTCCACCGAGATCACCAAGGCATCTCGTTCTGGGATTGGGAACTCTTTGCCACAATCCATGGCACTAGTTTCTGGTTTCGGTAGTGGCACCTCATCTGGAGCTAGCATGTCTGGTGTTTGTGCTTTGTCTACGGGTTTTGCCTTGTATTCTTTGGTCTCTATCACAAAGGAATAAGTGGACACATTGGACGATGAAGAGCTTGCTCTTATAGTCAAAAAGTTCACTAGGTTCTACAATGATAGAAGAGATCAGAGGAGAGGAGGCTCTCGAGGGTGTTTTGAGTGTGGTGACCTAAATCACATTAAAGTCAATTGCCGAAAACTGAAAGCCAAAAATGAACATGAACAAAAATATCAGAAAAGAGATAAAAAACCATTTTACAAAGGCGAAAGAGGAAAAGTGGCAAAAAGGATGGCTAGAGCTTTCATGGCAGCACTCAACGACATCGACAACATCTCGAGTGAAGAACCAAGTTCTGATGAAGATGAACCAGGCAAGAATGAAGAGAAGAGGGAAAAGATGAAGGACTTCAACGACCTCTGCTTCATGGCCAACGACAAGCAAAGCAGCGATGAGGCTGACTCATTTGAGGTTAGTCTATCTCTTGATCAATTACTTGTTCAAAATGATGAATTACATGATGTAATTATTTCACAAGATAGACTTCTTAAACTTACTGCTAAAGAACGAAAAGAACAAAAGCGTAAAATTGAATCTCTTTCTACTGAACTTGCTTTGTTGAAGTCTAAATATGAAACTACTGATTATGAGTCGTGTCTTGTTTTGATGGATGAACTTGCTCAGTTGCGTCTGATTCATGCTCAAAACATTGAAAAACTTGAAAATGTTCAGAAGCAACTCTTGGTGGTGGAGTCTAGTCCTGATGCCATCGATGAATGCTTGAATTGCACTTTACTGATTGAAAACATTAGTCTAAGAGATAAGCATATCGATGAGCTTAAGGCTAGATTGGAGAGTGATGAGTGTTCTGAGGATGTGTAGCCGGCGTGTCCCACCTGCATCACCCTTAAGGACCAACTCAGCTTTGCTAGAGAGCAAGTAGAAAAGCTGATGTGCGAGAATGATTATCTGCTTTCCATGGTAGACAAATGCACTGAGGGGAAAGGGAAAATGGATTTGCTTTTGGATAAACCTAAAATATGCGCTGACAGGACAGGGTTAGCTCTTGGGTTAGGTTTTGAGAGGACTTCATCTAGTACCCCAAGCCAAATTGTGTTCACTCTACCTACCACCCTTGAGAAAGAGAGAGCCCAGTTAGACACACCTCAAAAAGCCAAATATCCTAACTGTTGGCGTAAAAGATTACGCTAACAGGTTTCTGAAGATTAGAAACTAACAAACGAAGTGTTTGCGAAGGAAACTATTCCAAGCCTCCGAAAGGATAATAACTTAGAATAGTTCGAAAATGTGTATTGAATAACTTGTATTCGGTCCTTATTACAGAGTAAAACGGGGGGTATTTATAGGCCCAAACATTAAGGAAAAGACCCTTTTACCCCTCTGTTACAACCGACATAGTGGAAACTATTCGGTACCCTTAATAGGGCTAAAATGGTAAAAGACTAATCTAATGAGAAAGAAGATAAGTCTTCCATCTTAGCTGGCAAAGAAGCTCTCGGAAGAATCTAAGTTCGAAGATATACTATGAATTAGAGTCCATCATCATACTTCGAACTCGATCTATTGTATCTCCGAAGTCATATGCTAGAAACCTTTAACTTAATCTCCAACCTTTGTCCTCTTACTGCAATAACCCTGAAGATGGAATATTTTCCTCCAACAGTAGCTCGTCGAATACGCTTCTCCGTTAAATTTGTAATGTTAGGAGAGCAGTATACGCAAGAAAAATAATCATGCGTAGGGGTTAGCAGATTTTAATTCATCTCCGAAATGCATGGAGATGCAAAACTTCGAATCAGTTTCTATGAAAATTACATTCGAACCATCTTAGAACTAACTCGAGAAGTCCGAAAGCCTTTTTAGACTTGGAAGAAATAGCCGTTGGCTTCTTTCTTCTAACGGAAGTTACGCGATGCGTTAATTCCGGAGCAAGGTAACGGTTAAGAATGCGAAACCACATAGGCAAACGGTAAAAAATCGGGGTCTAGGCTATAAATAGAGGACCCAGACCCTTCTCGAGTACCTTTCCACCGCTTTCGTGCAAACAATCCATCAATCAAGCCCTAGCCTCCGTTTTTCTTCTGAAGCAATCCGTGAGATCCAATGGCGAAAACCAGTTTCAAAGGTCCTGGAGTAGCTTCAACCCTGGCCCAGCAGCAGGCTGTGGCAGCAGTGGCGACTGCAACATTGGCTGCGGCGACTCCAACACCAGCAATGGCAACAACGGCAGCGGCGGGGAGAAATCCCCAAAATGCTGGCCCTCAAGACCTTTTTCCGGCATCAACCAAGTACACAGATCAGTCATTTCAATTGGGGCCTTCAACCTGCAAAACAGAATCACTCGCGGTCGCAATAGAAGGCAAAATTAGTTCGGGAGTCATGATTCGCAAACCCAGGAAAGAGATCATTCTGTCGCCAAGACCCGGAGAAGTGGTTGTTTTCGAAGCCTTCTTCAAAGCTGGCTTAGGGCTTCCGGCAATTGATTTCTTGGCCGAGGTATTGGATTTGTTCCATGTCACTCTCCCCCAACTCTCTCCGAATTCTGTAGCACGTCTTGCCATCTTCGAATGGGCGTTGCGAGCCGAGGGTTGTGAGGGAAGGGCGGAAATCTTTGCAGCACTGCACAGAGCTTCATGCCAACCGAAGACCTTCGTAGGCCCCGGAGGTGAGAAGATGGTAGTGGCCTTCGGAAGCATCAACTTCAGGCTTCGGGACGAGTATGCTCTCTGGTTTCCCGCCAAGGCTATCAATGCTAGATGGTATACAGACTGGATCCTAAAATGGTTTTATGCCGAAGTTGGGGCGAGCAGTCGCCTAGCTGGACCTTTGCAAGATATCAACTTTCGAAAGGAAGCCCTTGTGCACCCAGATCCGGGCCAGCTCGAAGCTTGCCTCAGCCTGCTCCAAAAAATCACTCGCCGCCTGAGTATGCGGGACTTAGCCGAAGAATTCCTCGGGCTTCAAATCCCTCCTCTGATGGCCAACTGGCCGATCACCTTTGAGGAAGATTCGGAGGGCGGTCTTCGCAAAATTTCTTCGACTTCGAGCCCTGCAGGTAACTTCGAAAACAACATATATCATGTATATTTATTCGAAGAAATAACCAACTTAACTCATTTTTCAGCCTCTTCAGCCCCTATAACTTCGGAGCAGATTATACGAGCTTCGGAGAAGATTCTGGGCGTCCCAACTCCGACTGAGAAGGAATGGAGGATTAAGCTGGTTGGTACATGGGAACAGTCCAACCGAGTATGGGGGCTACTCGAAGTTGTTTCGCCTCCTCTTGTGGATTGGGTGCCTTCGGAGAAAGGGCCCAAAAAGAGAAAAGCCGAAGCTGGAGCTTCGAGCTCTGCCAAGACTCCGCTTAATAAGGTGGCTCAAAAGCCAAGAGTTCCTGCGCCTTCGAGCCCAAGTGCTTCAATCTCTGATTCCTTGGAGGATGAAGGCAGGATGCTTGTAGGCCTGATTGACGAGGATGCAGCCCAAAGAGATGCACATATTGATGATGCTGCGAGCATGCCGGAGTCTCAAGACAATCTCGAGCAAGTGAGTACTCTGGCTACGCAAGAAGATTTACCGCAAGACGGAGCCCCTGTGGACGAAAGCGGAGTCGAAGTTACTGCAGCTTCGATTCTAGGTGAAGTAACAATGGCTGCTCCCGAAGATGCTCCAACAGTCGAAGATTTGACTGCTGACTCCGACGAAGACTTTGGAGTAGCCTTCGACCTGCCAAGCAGCCCAATGCTCACCCGTCGCCAAAATGTCGAAGGTAAACTTCGCATAATTCTTTTGTTCTTTTTCCTGCGAAATTATACAATGTATAATACCTTTGTTTTAACAGGATCCATTCCCGTGGAAGAGGTTCGTCCCAAAGATATAATTCCTCGACCTTCGACAACTTCGGAGCCAATTCCAGGAGCCACTCAAATGGGACCTAGAAAAGGCAAAGGCAAGATGGACCACCTCCCTGCTCCGAGCTCAGGATCAACTCCGTCTGAGTCAACAGACGAGAGCCAATCTATGGAGGGGGGCTAGTCTGCCGAAGCTCTAAAAAATACGGCTCAGCACTCCGGGCCTTCGCCAAACGAAGATGACCAGCAAGCCTTGAGCATGCTCCCTCTTCTAGCTCCCTTCTTGGAGCAAAGAACTGGGCTTCGGACTTTGCTCGAGCCTTTGGATCGAGCTAGCCGCGAAGTCGGGGAGACAGACTTGGTGGCCATCTTGAGCGAGGCGGAGAGTTCGGAGCTTAACGCTGCCATGGAACGTGCAGCATACCAGGTACGAAGTATCTGCAAAACGACATCAAACTTATATACAAATAATTTCTCACCTTGGTTTTTTCTCTTCGCAGCAAACAGTCTTGGCCCGGGCTGCGAACATCTCAAATGAACGTGAAAGCCTTTACCTTCGAGAGGAAAATACAACTCTTCAACGAAATCTTACTATCTCCGAAGGTCGGGTGGCCCACTTGGATAACATGGTTTTGACGGAGCGCAGGGCCAGACAAAGCTTGGAATCTGTGAACAAAGAGCTCGAAGCAAAACAAATTGTGCTTCGAGCGGAGATTGAAAAGATGCGGGCGGAGCATGCTACGGTGGGAGCTGAGCTTGTGAGGCTCCAAGAAAAAAAAGCCAAAACTGCCGTAGAAGCTGGCCAGCTACTAAACTAGAAAAATTCTTTAGCTACGGAGGCAGCTAGGCTCTCTGGAGTGGTAAGAGAATTAATTTCGGCGAAGGATGCCTTAGTTGAAGACAAGCTGAAGTCGGAAAAGGTAGCTGCGGAGGTCATGGATCAACTGCTAGGCGTTCTGGAGTACTTCGGTACTACTGGGACGCTTCCTTCAGATGACAACATCTCCCTGCTGTGACGGTTGAAGAGGATCCAAGGAGCAGCGAAGCAAATGAAGATAGCAGGCATTCAGTACGGAGAGATCTCCGGACAAGTGGCTGCTATCGGCATACTTCATTACTACGAAGATCTGGGCAACTCGATAACTCCGAACGCAGGGGTGGCTCCCATTACCTTCGACGACAATCAGCTTCTTACGCCTTCCGAAGGTGTGGTCGCTGCTTGGCAAGCCTTTCAAACTAATGGAGAGCCGAAGGTCGCTCTGCGATCAAGGCTTGGATCGATGAAGGGCAATGCCAGAAGCAAGCTTGGGCCCAAGCTTCGAGCAGCCAACCTCCGCCAAACCCGCAGGTTTAGAATTATATTAGGATCTTCGACTATGTAAAGCATTACACTTTTGTACATTTATGAATTCTTGGGCCCGAAACTCAAGAAGAGAGATGAGAGTGAGCGCCCCAAATACCACAAGAAGGAGAGGAAACCCTTTGTGAAGGGCAAGCGCGGCAAGATGGCAAAGAGAGTAGCCAAAGCCGCTTCCAGAGCTTTTGTTGCTGCTCTCAGTGACATCGACACTTCCTCAACTGAGGAGTCGAGCTCTGAGGAGGAGGAGTCTCCAAGGAAGGAGGAGAAGAAGGACAAGAAGGGACGATATTTCACCGGCCTTTGCTTCATGGCTGACAGCGATCACAACGGCGATGAGCTTGACTCATCTGAGGTACCTCTATCTTATGACCAGCTTTCAATTAAACTAGATGAGATGAATGAAGTAGTTCTTGGTCAAGATAGATTACTTGTGCAAGCCGCTAGAGAAAGAAAAGACCTTAGAGTTAGGCTAGAATCTGTGTCTACTGATTATGCCATGCTTAAGTCTAAAGTGAATGATGCTGAATGTGAATCTTGTACTGTTGTCATGAGTGAGCTTGCTCAGTTGCGTTCTGTACATGCTCAAACTCTATCTGAGCTTGAGACTGCACAGAAGCAGCTTTTGATAGTGGATTCTAGTCATGATATAACTGAATGTATGAACTATTCTTTATTACACGATAGCATTAATTTACGTGATAAGCATGATCATGATTTAGAGGCTAGATTGGAGAGGGCCAGTAGTTCTAAGGATGTGCAGCCTGTGTGTGACACTTGCATAACCCTTAAGGACCAGCTAGGCACTGTTAGAGAGCGAGCTGAAAACCTCATGACTGAAAATGAATACCTTCTTTCTGTGGTTAACAAATGCACTGAGGGAAAGGGTAGGATGGATTTGCTCTTGGCCAAGACCAAGATGTGTGCTGACAGAGCAGGGTTAGCTCTAGGTTTGGGTTTTGAGAGGACTCCTTCAGATAGTGAAAACAAAACTGTTTTTACCTCACCCACTACCCTAGAGAAAGAGAGAGCTCTGTTAGATACTCCATCAGCCAAAAAGCCTACCCGGACACCAAAGAAAACCACTCGTCCTGCCAAGAAAATCCCTCCCAAGAAAACCACTCAGCAGAAGCCCAAGGAGCCTATGAGAGTTCCTCCTATGACCCATGAGAGTGTCCCTAGGAGAGTTTTTCATTGTTCCTACTGTCAGCGGGCGGGTCATTTGGGTGGGTTCTGTTTTCGTCGCATCAAGGATGAGTGACGCTCTCAGGCGATGAGTTACCAGGACATGCATTACCCATCTTTAGGTATGCATGAGTCTGAGTTTTACTATCGTCCTATTTTTGAGGCTCCTCGTGCTTCTCAGAGAGGTTTCGCTCCTCGAGGTGTTCACCATGATCCATATGGTGGTAGACCTCGGGCGAGTAGCTTTGTACCTCGTTAGAGTAGGAGACCTCGTCATGTTGTTAGATCACAGCATGTAGGTAGACCTCACACTTTTCATCATACTGATTATCCTATGCGTAGACAGTCTACTTTTACTGTGCCTACTACTCGTATCACTCAGTGCTGGATACCTCGTCATATTTTCACTCACCCCAGCACTGAGCGATCGAGATTTTCTTATCATGTGTAGGCGACAGACCGAGGCTTGGAGGGCACATGGATCATGGACTCCGGTTGTTCACGCCACATGACCGGAGATGCAGCATGGTTCTCCGGCCTCACCACAACCAAGCAAAGGGAACATATCACCTTCGGCAACAATCGAAGGAGTAGAGTGAAAGGTAAAGGTGTGGTAAGAATTAACTCGAACTTCACTCTCAAAGATGTTGCTTTGGTTGAAAACCTGGGATACAATTTGCTTTCTGTATCTCAGTTGCTTGATGAGGGCTTCGAAGTGTGATTCCATCGCGATACTTCTCAAGTACTCAATTCTGATGGCATTGTGGTTTGTAAGATCTGTAGAGTTGGGAGAGTTTTTGGAGCTGATTTTTCTGAGTCATCTGGTTCTTCTCATTGTCTTGTTGCACATTCTACTTCTGAGCTTTGGAAGTGGCATAGGAGACTAGGGCATATGAGCTTTGAGTTGCTCGCTCGTCTGAGTGCCTAGGTCTGATCTGAGGATTGCCCAAGCTCAAGTTTGAGAAGAATTTAGTTTGCGCTCCTTGTCGACATGGAAAAATGATTGCCGCTTCACATTCGCCAGTCACCACTGTGATGACAGAACAACCCGGAGAACTTCTCCACATGGACACTGTAGGTCCTTCTTGGGTTAGTTCTTTAGGCGGCAAGTGGTACGTGCTAGTTATTATCGATGATTTCTCTCGCTACTCTTGGGTCTTCTTTCTTGCCAGCAAGGATGAAGTGTTTTCACACTTTCGGAGCTTGGCTTTGAGACTTTTCAAAGAACTCCCTAGTGCATTGAAATTCATTCGAAGTGATAATGGCACTGAGTTCAAGAACAATCTCTTTGTTGACTTTTGTATGGAGCATGGCATAGAACATCAATTCTCTGCTCCGCGAGTTCCTCAACAGAATGGTGTTGTTGAGAGAAAGAACCGCACTTTGGTTGAGATGGCTAGGACGATGCTCGATGAGCATAGGACTCCTAGAAAATTCTGGGCTGAGGCCATGAACACTGCATGTTACATCTCAAACCGAATATTCTTGCGCTCAATTTTGAACTTGACATATTATGAGCTACGTTTTGCGAGACAGCCCAAGGTTACTCACCTTCGAGTTTTTGGCTGTTGTTGCTTTATCCTAAAACGTGGTAACTTGGATAAATTTGAGTCGTGTTCTTCTGACGGGATCTTTTTGGGTTATACTACACATGGCCATTCTTATCGTGTTTATAATTTGGAGACTAACACTGTCATCGAGTCATGTGATGTGACTTTTGATGAATCAACCCCCTCTGTTAGTTCTGCTCTTGAACAGGCAAATGAACACGATATGGAACAAACTATTTTCGAAGAAGAAGATCCCGGAGATTTCGAGGATGAACCCCTACTACCCACGACATCAACCCCCGAAGCCGACCCCGCTTCGACCACTTCGGCACAAGGTCCCGAAGCAACTACCTCAACATCGGTCATCTTGGACCACTCCAACGCACAAGTTGAAGGGGAGATTGCATCCCGCCGTGAGGCTCCACACCATGTTCAAAGGATGCATCCTCTCGAGCAGATCATTGGTGAGCTTGATCAAAGGGTAACACGTTCTCATGCTCATTTCATTGATTCAACTTTTGTTGCTTCTTTCGAGCCCTTAGATGTTAGTCATGCACTTTCTGATTCTAGTTGGATCAATGCCATGCATGAAGAACTTGAAAATTTTGAGAGAAACCAAGTCTGGACTTTAGTTGATCCTCCACCAAATGTTAATTTCATTGGAACAAAATGGATTTTCAAAAACAAACAAGGGGAGGATGGGACTATAGTTAGAAACAAGGCTAGACTTGTAGCTCAAGGTTATTCTCAATTAGAAGGGATTGATTTTACTGAAACTTTTGCACCTGTTGCTCGTCTTGAGGCCATTAGGATTTTGCTTGCCTTTGCGACATCCCGGGGATTCAAACTCTATCAAATGGATGTCAAAAGTGCATTTCTTAATGGTTTCATAGGCGAAGATGTTTTTGTACAACAACCCCCTGGTTTTGAAAACCCCAAATACCCACATAAAGTCCTTAAACTTCATAAGGCTCTTTATGGACTCAAGCAGGTCCCTCGGGCATGGTATGACAGACTTAAGTCTTTTCTGCTTGAGCGAGGGTATTTGATGGGCTCTGTTGATAAAACCCTGTTCACTCTCAAGCATGGCAAAGATTTCCTCCTAGTTTAGATTTATGTGGATGATATCATCTTTGGTGGCTCTTCTCATGCTTTGGTTGCCGAGTTTGCAGATGCCATGAGCAGGGAATTCGAGATGTCCATGATGGGCGAGCTTACATTTTCCTTGGTTTGCAAATCAAGCAAATCAAACAAGGTACTTTCGTCCACCAGACGAAGTACACCAAGGACCTGCTCAAGAAGTTTGACATGGCCGATGCGAAGCCACTCACCACTCCAATGGCTACATCTGTAGCATTGGATCCTGACGAAGATGGAGAAGCCGTAGATCAGAAGAAGTTCCGAAGCATGATCGACTCCCTCCTCTACTTGACTGCTACGAGGCCGGACATACACTTCGCAGTGTGTCTGTGCGCTCGTTTTCAGGCTTCACCACGAGCTTCGCACCGCCAAGCGGTAAAACGCATTCTCAGGTATCTCAAACATACCCTCGAATTTGGCATTTGGTATTCAGCGTCTTCCTCTTTGTGTCTTTGAGGTTATTCCGATGCGGATTTTGCTGGGTGTAGGATTGATAGGGAAAGTACATCTGGTACTTGTCATTTTCTGGGTACTTCTTTGGTTTGCTGGTCTTCCCGCAAACAGTCTAGTGTTGTACAATCGACGGCTGAGGCCGAATATGTTGCTGCAGCTAGCTGTTGCTCTCAGATTTTGTGGTTGGTTTCCACTTTGCGGGATTTCGAGTTAGATTATAAGAGTGTTCCACTTTTCTGTGATAACACTAGTGCGATTTGTATTGCAAACAACCCGGTTTAGCATTCCAGAACCAAACACATTGATGTGCGATATCATTTTCTCAGAGATCATAATGATAAGGGTGATATTGAACTTCAATATGTTGATACCCAACACCAGCTAGCCGATATTTTCACAAAACCCCTCGATGCTTCTCATTTTGCCTACTTGCATGGGGAACTTGATATTTGTCACCCTTACGGCATTTTGTGAGGGAGAGCAGATTTTAATTGTCTTGCATATGCTCATCATGTGTGAAATTGCATTTACATCTTTTGCACTTATATGCCTGAATGTAATTCATGCAATCATGTCAGCTCAGCTTAATTTAATAGATCTGAAACATTATGTGCATGATTTTTTCTTTCCAAAATCAAATCATGCTCACTGCTTAGTCTTGAATCTAGCATGTTTAGGCAGGACTGCTTTAGCTATCTTTTATCTGCTTGATAGCAAGTCACTTTTCTCTGGATGCTAAACATTGCAACTTGCCAAAAATTGTTCAACCTACTCATGGATATTCTTCAAGTGCTAAACAATTTGTTCACTTAATCAAAATTCTAAAAATCCATGTTTTGCATGCTTCAAAGCATAAAGATCCAAGTGGGTTTGTTTGTCGCACTACTCTATTATAGACTGCTTACCATAGTACTTTGGTCTGAACTGGGATAGTGTAGTGTATGCCAAAATCACCGCCTTAAGCTTCTGATGGCTTTCATGCCTAGGCTTGGCCTGATTGGAAAGTATAAGGTGGGCAAACAAATAACCCCTGGCATTATGAAAAGAACAAAAAAATTCATTGATTATCAAGTTTGCTTTTATGGCTCCACTTGAACTGAACTTGTCTGTCTAGAGTAGAAATTGATCAGCTTTGCGCAGTTCCTGTTTTTACGTGTCTAGTTACCTTGATTGAGTGGTGATGCTTTTATTTCAAAATGCTAAAATCACATGTTGTCATCATGTTTTTAGAGAATGTTAAACTGAGCTGAGCACATGATAATTGGTATTATTATTGGCATATTTTTGCTTTATATGTCTTTGCAATTCTGCCCATTTCGAAGCTATGCATCTTTTACTTGCTCCTTGATGCTTGCATTGCCAAAGGGGGAGAAATTTTTGAGTTCTCTGCAGCATGAGGGTAAAATAACTCAGGGGGAGTTTTTATCTTACCAAGGGAAAGATTTGCCGAAGGGGCTTTTACTCTTTTGAAAAGGGGGAGGAAAATTCTGTTGTCAAGTGACATGATTTGGCTCGTTTCTGAGTTTTTATGGTCACTTGTGTGCTGAAATTTTTCAAATTTTCTTGAACTTGAATCTGATTGTCAATGCACTCATCAAGGGGGAGATTGAGAAACCAAGGGTTGGTTTCGGAGTCTGTGATGAGTGATTGACAGTTTTTACCCTCTGTTTCAAAGGGGTACCTCCGAAGGGGTTCGGAGGTTGGTTCTCCGAAAGTGTTCGGAGGCTGTTTTACCGAAGGGTTCGGTGGGTTCTGGTTGCTGCAACTGTTGCAGCGGAGTGTGCCTGTCGGAGGGGTCCGACAGTACACGATGACTGGGGTGTACCAAAGGTCTCAGTACTTTGGCCGGTACACCGGAGTGTGTGCCGAAGGTTGTCACTCGGAGAGGTCTCCGGGGTACTGGATACACTTGTCTGTTTGTCTGTGGTGCGTATGGGACTTCGAAGGCGACGGACGGTTCGTAGCAAGTGAACCTGGGTCAAGCGGGAGGCTTGATGCCAGGGGAGCAGGGAGCTCCGTCACGGAGGCTGCGAAGGGGTCGAGGTCGGACCTCGGGTCGAGGTGCGCTAGGACAAGGCAGTAAGTGCGGAGCGTGGCTCCGGGTGAAGGTACTCCGAGACGAAGTCCTCGGAGGCGAGGCACTTCGAAGGGTACTCCGAAAGGAGTGACTTCGGAGTATGGTGGATCAAGTCCTCAGCAATGAGGCAAGGTGTTTGAAGTGTGCTCCGGAGGGAGACACTCGAAGGTATACCCGACGAAGCTCTCAGAAGTCGAGGTGCATCGAAGGCATGGTCCGGGTGAGGCTCGTCGAGGAGTGTGCTCGGAGAGAGACACTGCGACGGAAGTGCTCATGGAATGCTTCATGCGGAGGCCTTGGACGAAGGAGGGACTTCGAAGGGTGGTACTCCGAAGGTGGGGCTTCGGAGTGACGCAGGCTTCGGAGCGAAGCTAGCTCCGGAGTGAGGATGACTTGTGGTACTTCGGCCATGCATGGCTTCGGTACAC
Organism: Zizania palustris; assembly: GCA_019279435.1. Taxonomy (NCBI): domain Eukaryota; kingdom Viridiplantae; phylum Streptophyta; class Magnoliopsida; order Poales; family Poaceae; genus Zizania; species Zizania palustris. The sequence goes on along the minus strand of JAAALK010000079.1, from coordinate 33,815,217 downwards.
AGACTGACGGAGTTCGAGCTGGGAGAAGCTGCAAAGCTGTGGTGGTCCACTCCGAAGGTGTTGGTGCGAAGGCTCTAGGGCTTTGATGGCTTCGGCTCAAAACCATCATTGTATCGAAGGCTGACTTCGGTGAAGCGAAGGCCGTCAGGCTCAAGGCTTCTCACCGAAGCTACCGCACCCCTCGCGTGCGAAGGGGGGCTTCAGAAGAATCCAAGGCTGTAAAGGCTGACAGTGTCTGCTCTGAAAAAGCTGACGCTGTCCCCTCTGCAAAGCTTACTAGAGAAGCCTCCAAATAAAGTAGACTACCTTTTGTACCCCTCTGTTCTGAAGAGACAAAACCAGTGTAAACCCTAGAGGTAAAGTAGTCAATTCACATGGGTGAATAGTGGCTATAAATAGTGGAGGCAGGGTAGGTCACATTTAACACTTTGAGCATTCATTGTAGAACTCCTGTACTAGCCACCGCATACTTTGTATTCATCCTGTGAGTTCAATTTTTGTGTTCCCTGTTCAAGCATCGAAGTCCTGATTTTGTGTTTAATTTCTGCTTGAACTTGTTTGCATACCTCGCTGCATGCTTCGATCTCTTGTGTGTCACTTCGATAGACGTGAGCCTATTTGAGCGAAGTGTGTTTTGGGCGAAGTGTGTTTTTGAGCAAAGTGTGTTTTTCAGTGTGTTCGCTCTGTGTAATCTGGAAGCTGGACCTCGCTGTTTACTAGCGAAGCTTTGATTGAAGCCCTTAGCGAAGTCCGTAAAGTGTGCGTTTAGACCTTCATAGTACCCTGTGTGCGGAGCCTGCACTGACTCAGCAGAGCTGATTTTTCGGGGTGTGGGTGGAGCGAAGTCTTCTTGACTTCGAACTTTTGCTCCTTGCGAAGCCTGTATTCGGAGCTGTAAAATACCTCCGAATCAGAACTTCGAAGGTTGTGTTCGAAGCCTATTCCGCAGTAGACTGAATTAAAACAGAAGGCTACTTTTAGTCTGAAATTTTAAAAGCTCCCATTCACCCCCCCTCTGGTCGCCATTTCCGGTCCAACAGCTTTCTCTACAAAAAACCATAAAAAATCTCTCAGCTTTGAATGCTTGACGATGAACAACATATTGTGAGAATTCGGACCCGCTACAGGTTTATCGGCAAGACTATTCACCATCCAGCATAATATGATTTCCAGCGCCTGATTATGTGAGTTCCTCATCGAATTCTCTGCATATTTCTTGATATTCTGGATTGTTTCCTTGTGTGATTTCAACTGGATATGATTGATATACATGTTGATTAGTTTTGATCATTGAATCAATTTAGTTTTCACATATATTTCATGTTTTGAACACTGAATATATTTGATCACAACTTAGTATGTATCCTTTTGTTCAGATATGATTCATATATGTGTGATTGAATGGGTGTGTGTGGATAAAACTGATCATGTCTAGCTGATAGAGTGTAGAATTGAAAGTGTATCTAGTTATAGTTCTGGTCTGTTTTGGTTCAACCTTTTATCTAAGTCTAGATTCATGCTGTGAAGTTTCTTCTCCATTTCAGTTCTGTTTTGATTGTTTCGAATCCTGAAATGTCTTCAGATCTGCTTCCTTGAGCTGGTGTTGGTGCTTGACTCTTAGAACCCCAAAAGTACTTCTTCAATTTTTGCTAATCATTACATACTGTTTCATTTCCTTTTGTCAGCAATTCATCTGTTAGCAGTTCTGTTTGATATACAAGTTTTCAGGGTCTGTTTTCAATTTTTGCTGTTTAGCAGCAGTTGTCAATATCTGTCTTGAGTTTTTGTGTACTAAAAGTATTTTTCTGCTTGAAAGTGATAGATCGGTAGTTTTTAACAAAATGAGTTTCCTGTTTTGAGTTAGAAACAGATTATGAGTTCAGTATTGAATCAGGGTATTTTGTTTCTTTTCTAGTTGCTGTTTATTCTATTGATTCTGTTTTGAAGGAAGTTGTTAGTGCTGCTGTAATGTGCTGAAAATTGAAATAGGTGAAGAATCATTTTGAGTTCTTGTCGATGAATAGTAATTACTCGTTTGTTAAAGTTTTTCTTCAGAATTGTGTCAACTATGGAGAAACAAAAGTTGCTTAATTTCATTTCAAACAAAAACATCAGAGAAACTCTTTGCAATTTGAGTTCTTTAGTCTGAACAGTACATGGCTGATGAATTATCAGACGCTCTACAGTATTTTCAACATGTACTGTTCTGAGTAATGAACTTTTAAGTTAGTGCCTGATCTGTGTGAAGATTAAGAAGCTAAATTGATCTGAACTTCTTTTCTAGAGAGTGTTTTAATTTCTATTCTGTTACAATAGTTTGCTGTTTTCAGATGTGCTATAGTGTTTACATCAGTAATCATTTCATGTGTGGTATTCACTGTTCCAGCAAGCAAATCTATCTGATTCTGAACTGAATCTTGTGTGCTGAATTGAAATTAATCTGAATTTGAAATACACAAATTGGTTTAAAACATGATTGATGAACCTTGTTGAATTTCACTATTACTATTCATCGTCTAACAAATTTCAGAAGTACAAGAACTAAAACTTGTGTGCTGAAATCTAACTTGTTATGAATTTGAAGTATACACTTTGGTTCAAATCATGAATGCTGAACTTTATTGGAACTAGCTGTCACTATTCACTATCAAGGATGTTTGAGAGGTATTGAGATTTCATTTGAAACTCTATTGAAACAAGCTGATTCTCTCTTACATTTTTGACTATAAATCTTGTGTGAGTGGTTTGACATTTGTCGATCATACAATACTCAAACTACGCTGAATTGTGGTTTTCAATCTAGTGGAGTCAAATTTGTATTGATTCGTTTAAATCTTGAAATTGAGTGTTTAGAGATGCGTTGGGTGATTTGATTAGGCCATCACATTCGAAAGAAAGTGTTGAGGCGTCTATTCACCCCCCTCTAGTCGCCATTCCAATCCCACAGTGGGTAACCGGTGTGAGGTCTTCACCGTCCATAAGAGCCTTAAGTACATATTAACCCAACCGGACCTAAACCTCAGACAGAGAAGGTGGTTGGAGTTAATCAAGGATTATGACTTAGGCATCCACTATCATCCGGGCAAGGCAAACGTAGTGGTAGATGCCCTAAGCTAGAAGGGGTACTGTAATGCCATCATGGTACAGGACCAGTCCCCGTTGTTATACAAGGAGATGGAAAGGTTGAATTTGGGGATCACCACCAAGACATACCTCGCTGCCCTAGAAGCCAGACCTGTCTTAATGGACCAGATCCGTGAGACACAAAAGGAAGACCCTGATATCTTAGAGATCCATAAGAATATGAGGAAGGGTAAAGCCCCAGGGTTCTCCGAAGATGAGAATGGTACTGTTTGGTTTGGAAACCAGATATGCGTGCCCGATAAGCCCGAGCTGAAAACCCTCATCCTTCAAGAAGCCCACGAGACTCTATACTCTATACATTCTGGGAGTACAAAGATGTACCACAACCTGAAGGAGAAATACTAGTGGGTTAGCACGAAGAGGGAAATAGCTGAGTATGTGGCCAACTGTGACACATGCTAGCGAATCAAGGTAGAGCACCAGAGGCCTACCGGACTTTTGCAACCCCTCAAGGTCGCCGAGTGGAAGTGGGAAGAAGTAGGGATGGACTTCATCATAGGATTGCCTAGGACCCAAGCCAGTCATGACTCTATCTAGGTGATCATTGATCGACTCACCAAGGTGGCTCATTTCATACCCGTAAAGACGATATACAACGTCATGAGATTGGCTGAGCTATACATGACACGAGTCGTATGCCTACATGGAGTTCCAATGAAGATCGTGTCCGACCGAGGGAGTCAGTTCACCTCCAAGTTTTGGAAAAATCTTCAAGAAGAGCTCGGCACCCGGTTGAACTTCAGCACCTCCTATCATCCACAGACCGATGGTCAGACCAAAAGGGTGAACCAAGTGTTGGAGGATATACTTAGAGCCTGCGCCCTAGACTTTGGCAGAATGTGGGATAAGAACTTGCCTTATGCAGAGTTCTCCTACAACAACAGCTATCAAGTCAGCCTGCAGATGTCCCCGTTTGAGGCACTTTATGGACGTAAGTGCAGGACGCCGCTACTCTGGGATCAGACCAGCGGGTCATAGCTATTCGGGACAAATATTTTACGAGAATCCGAAGAGAAGGTTAAGGTCATCAGGGACAGGTTAAAATAGCCCTGTCCCGATAGAAGAGTTATGCCGATAGCCGACGAAGAGATTTGACCTTTAAGGAGTGTGATTATATCTACCTCTGAGTTACTCCCCTTCGAGGTACCCAAAGGTTCAACATGAGAGGAAAGTTAGCTCCCCGTTATGTCGGACCCTTTCAGATCCTCCGTCGGCAAGGAGAGGTTGCATATCAGTTGGAGCTACCACCATCTTTGGTAGGGGTCAATGATGTGTTTTACGTCTCTCAGCTAAAGAAATGCCTTCGTGTACCCACCGAACAGGACGACCTCTAGTAGCTCAACGTCCAAAAAGACCTAACCTACATCGAGAAACCCGTTCGGATTCTGGAGATCAAGGAAAGAGTGACTAGGAGCCGAGTGGTCCGCTTCTGCAAGGTTCAATGGAATAATCTCCCCGTCGAGGAAGCCACTTGGGAAAAAGAGGAGGAGCTAAAGGCTCAATAACCCGAGCTATTCGAGAAGCTTTCCGAATCTCGAGGACGAGATTCTTTGTAAGGGGGTAGGTTTGTAACACCCCAAATTTCCAAAAAGGTAAAAATACATTTTATTTATATTTTTCTGAAAAGGGTTGTTGGGGGAAAATACTTCACCCTCAGGACTTAGAGATTGATAGTCAAGATAACTTATCGGCTTCGAATCTCCGAGGTTATGCCCGAAGATGGTGGAGTTATTAAGCCGAAGAGTGCTTCGACTTACAATCCGAAGGTAACCTCCGCAGGCTATGAAGCTCCGGTGGAAAACTGCAAGTCTGATAAGATGTTTGGCTTATCTATTTACTCCGGATAGATTTTACCATTTTAACCCTGTTCAGGGTACCGAATAGTTTCCACTATGTCGGTTGTAATTGAGGGGTAAATAGGTCTTTTCCTTAGACTTTTTGCCTATAAATACCCCCCTTCTTACCATGTAATAGGCATCGAATACTCAGCTATTCAATACACAATTTCGGACTACTTAAGCTATTATCCCATTCGGAGGCTTGAGATAGTTCTCAACACAAATTCACTGTTTGTTAGTTCTTAATCTTAGAGAACCTGTTAGCGTAATCTTTTACGCCACAAGGGTTATTTTTGGATTTCCTATAAAGCTGAAAATACTCAAATAAACAAAAACCTAGAGAAAACATCCAAACGAGAGCCTAAGAAAATTTCTATAAGATCCCAATACCAAGACCTATTTTTTAGAATTTTTACAAATTTTTATCACCCTTGCAAGCAACCCAAATATTTTAAATCAATTTCAACAATTATTTTTATTCAAAAATGCATTTAAACAGTATCGTGCCCCTCTTCCCCCTTTCCCCCTCCATAGGCCAGCCAAGCCCACTCAACCCTGCACCCCTCTCTGCCAAGCGGGTCCCACTCATCAGCGACCCCCTCTCTTTGCACGCGCGCTCGAAGTCCCGGTCCTACCTATCGGCGCCAACCCCCCCGGCCTTCCCAACCCCACCCGTCAGGCCCGACCGTTGCCGCACCCGCACCCGCAGCCGCCCGCTGATAGTGCCCCCACATGTCAGCTCTGATGGGGGATTGGTCCCGATCTTCCGCTAGGTAAAGGATAACTTGGATTGGTGGAGAATCTCGACGTTGGCGATCTAAGGCTCCGGTCCGACGGATCAAAACCTTGCAATCGTTACACCACTGTCTCCGTTGGTTATCAACCACGCAGGACGCGATTGACCTCGCCACGAAGGCTAATTCCTGCAAGCGAACCCAAGAACACAAGCAAGAACAGGAAGGATACAAGTCAAATGCCAAATCACAGACAAACGACGAAAAGGTGAGGTTTCACAAACGCCTATGCAGCAGCCAATCGGTATGGTGCAAGGGGCGGGATCTAAACACACAAGTGTAGATGCAAACAAAGCAAAACCTAACCCTAAAGGCTGCTGGCGAGAATATATAGGGCGTGGGCAGTCTGTGGAAGGCGAACAGACTCAGACTATGGGCTAGAAGGCGAACAGACTTTGGACTATGGGCCAACACGGCCCAGTTCTGTCACGCAGGACTGTTTTAAACACACAGGTCGACTCGAGACTCCAAATGAGACGAAACCAATGGCAAACGATCCGTCTTCTCCTCATCTTTCCAAAAAGTCCAAGAACGCACCAATCGTACTTCGTATGAGGAAGTTATGCCCATTTTGGTGCATGGTGGTCGATGTAGTCCGAACCAGCGAATTCTTGACTTCAAATCATCCGTGCGCCTCCGTCTTCAACTCCAACTCTTCTATTCCATCTCCCATGTTCCTAAGCAACAAAATATCACTAGTATTCAGTAGCATCCCGTCCAAACAAATATTAACATAGTTGCTAAGGAAAGAATTAACCTCATGGTTCAAGCGACGGGCACGGGCGCGTGTGATTGGTCCTTGTAGTTGAATTGTAGGTGGAGGCTCCATATGTGTATCAGGCGAAGTGATGTCCTCATCATCCTCCCCCTCTTGAATTGGAGTCGTCCTCGACTCAAGCTCATCATCATCTCCCAAATAGGGCTTTAAATCTGAAATGTTAAATGTGGGACTAACCCCAAAAGCTGCAGGCAACTCAAGTTTATATGCATTATCATTTATCTTCTCAAGCACACGGAAAGGACCATCAGCACGGGGCATCAATTTAGACTTTCTCAAATCAGGAAAATGATCCTTGCACAAGTGCAACCAAACAAGATCACCCGGTTCAAATGTTATCTCTTTTCTACCCTTACTACCATAAGCACGATATTTCTCATTCATTTTCTCTATGTTTGCTTTAGTAGTTTCATGCATCTTAAGCAATAATTCAGCACGTGTAGTAGCATCAAAATTCAATTTTTCAGAGGGTGGCAATGGTAGCAAATCAATAGGAGCACGCGGATTAAAGCCATAGACCACTTGAAACGGACATACCTTAGTAGTGGAGTGTACTGACCTATTATATGCAAACTCAATATGAGGTAGACACTCTTCCCAGAGCTTCAAGTTGGTCTTCAAAACAGCCCTTAGCATCGTGGACAATGTACGGTTGACGACCTTCGTTTGCCCATCCGTTTGGGGGTGAAAAGTAGTAGAAAACAGCAGCTTCGTCCCCAACTTATGCCACAATGTCCTCCAAAAATGACTTAAAAATTTAGCATCACGATCTGAAACAATGGTATTGGGAACTCCATGCAAGCGTACGACCTCTCTGAAAAACAAATCAGCAACATTTGTAGCGTCGTCGCTCTTGTGACAAGGTATAAAATGCGCCATTTTAGAGAACCGATCTACCACCACAAAAATACTATCCCTCCCCCTCCTAGTTCTATGTAATCCTAACACAAAATCCATAGAAATATCCTCCCAAGGTACGCTAGGAACGGGCAGAGGCATATAAAGACCATGTGGGTTTAGACGGGACTTAGCTTTATTGCAAGTAGTGCATCGTGCCACATAGCGCTCAACATCTCGTCTCATCCTAGGCCAATAGAAGTGTGTGGACAGCACATCTTCGGTTTTCTTTGATCCAAAATGACCCATCAAACCACCACCATGTGCTTCCTGCAATAACAACAAGCAAAGAGAGCTAGCCGGCACACATAACTTGTTAGCACGAAAAAGATATCCATTATTCAGCACATATTTGTTCCAAGCACGATTATCTATACAATTTGCAAAAGCATCCTTGAAGTCCAAATCAGTAGCATACATGTCCTTCAATGTTTCTAAACCAAGGATCTTATAATCAAGTTGAGAAAGTAATGTATAACGTCTAGATAAAGCATCAGCAATCACATTATTTTTCCCTTTCTTATGCTTAATGATATATGGAAAAGTCTCAATAAATTCTACCCATTTAGCATGTCGTTTATTCAGATTTGCTTGACTACGTATATGCTTCAATGCTTCATGATCCGAATGAATAATAAACTCCTTAGGAAAAAGGTAATGTTGCCAAGTTCCAAGCACACGCACTAAGGCATATAATTCCTTATCATAGGTAGAATAATTCAACTATGGACCATGCAATTTCTCACTAAAATAGGCCACGGGTTTACCTCCTTGTAGCAGCACACCTCCTATTCCAAAACCACTAGCATCACATTCTAACTCAAAAGGCTTACTGAAGTCGGGTAGCTGAAGTAGAGGTGCACGTGTAAGGCGATCCTTGAGTGTGGCAAAAGCTTGTTCTTGTGCTGGCTCCTAAGTAAAAGTAACTCCCTTCTTGGTCAACTCAGGTAAGGGACCGGCTATGGTGCTGAAATCTTTCACAAAACGCTGGTAGAAACCTGCAAGACCAAGAAAACTTCGTACTACAAGGTTAGTTTTAGTTGCAAGCATGACACGTCCTTTCAGATTGATAACTTGTGATGAAGAAGGAGAAACAACTTTATCTTTTTGTTGCCTCGAAAGTGTTTTAGCTACTTGCTGATTTTCAGAAGGTTGTTTGCTCTTTTGTACGTCCCTAGCACGTTTTTCTTGTTCAAATTTCACAATTTCAGCAGGAGTCATAGGAAGCAATGTAACTTTCTTTCTTTTATACATAAATGTGTACTTATCGCTCCTACCATGGTGTGTAGCATCAGTATCATACTCCCAAGGTCTACCAAGTAATAGAGAACATGCTTGCATTGGTACTACATCAAAATCAGCAACTCCGAAGTATGTACCAATGGAAAATTCGATGTGAGCAGTTTGTGTTACCATGACCTTACTGCTATTGTTGAACCATTGCACGTGGTAAGGGTGTGGATGTGCACGTGTGGGAAGTTGAAGTTTCGTTACCATGTCCTGGCTCACCAAATTGTGGCAACTACCGCTGTCGATGATGACACGTACACGACGGTCATTGATGAGGAAGGTCTGAAACAGATTGTTCCTTTGTGCCTGGTCGTCCTGCTACATGTGAGTGCTCAAAACACGTTGTACAATAAGTGCTGCCATGTTAGTAAAAGACAAAACAACAAAGAATAATCCTTATGGAAAACAGCTAGGTGGGGTGGTGGGTGTGTGGTGGAAGCAATCCGTCAAGCACCTTACCCACGCTTGCAAGTGTTCTTACCACGCCGCAGTGAGGTCACCGGCCTACAGGTGATGAACCAAGTGGAGGGTAGTGTGCAATTGCAAGAAATGAACCTGTCCTGACCAAGAGAAAGGTGTAGCTTGGAAGGCAAAGTGAGTAGCAAGGATTAGCGATAGTAATAACAGTTAAACCAAGTTCAATAAGTATTCCCTAGTACTCGTTAAAGTTGCTGGCCCTAGTGCTCCCAATGTGAAAATTCAAGCAATAGAGGGAAACTATGTGCCCAAAACTCAAATGGAAACAATAACAGGCCAAATTCAGCTCTCTGCAGATCGGACAAGGGATCAGACAAGAGATCGGACAAGCAGAATCTGTTACCGCCGCTGATAATCTGTTACTGCCGCTGATCGGACAAGGGATCGGACAAGAGTTCGGACAAGCAGAATCTGTTACCACCGCTGATAATCTGTTACTGCCGCTGATCGGACAAGGGATCGGACAAGAGTTCGGACAAGCAGAATCTGTTACCACCGCTGATAATCTGTTACTGCCGCTGATCGGATAAGGGATCGGACAAGAGTTCGGACAAGCATAAATTGTTACTGCCGCTGATAATCTGTTACTGCCGTAGATAGGACCACTTCTTTTTTTTCTCCTTTTTTTCACTCTATTTTTTTTGAACAAGGATGACCAGAGATGCAACCACAAAAATTGGAACCTAGAACTGAGGTGAGATATGGTTCACAGAAATTCAACAAGTTCGCTGAACGGCGAGCAAAAACTTTGACCAATTTTTTTCTTTATCTTCCTGATTTTTTTGGCGATTCTAGTGAGGGCTAACAGGGGAACCATGTTAGGGTACCCCCCAAATTGGGTCAGGAAGACACTCAAAAAATTTCAGATTTTTCTTCCAAACGAGCGAAAAGTTATGCCTGTTTTACCGAAGGGGGGTCACAAAGAGTCGATGTGGAAAACGAATAGGGTTGTGGAGGGGGGGGTTTTCGGGTGGGGAATTTTTTTTGAGACACAGGACAAACTACTACTCAAATGACACAAAGGGATGACTAAACCAGCAACAAGACTCGACCAAGAACACGAACTCAACAAAGTTAAAACTGAAATTAAAATCGCAAGGCACAAAGGGGTTCTCGGTGGGGAATTTTTTTGGTGCGGGTTTTCTGGACTCTAGGTAAAAATAAAAGCAGATCGAGATTACCTAACGGGAAACCTTCGCTCTGATACCAACTGATGGGGGATTGGTCCCGATCTTCCGCTAGGTAAAGGATAACTTGGATTGGTGGAGAATCTCGACGTTGGTGATCCAAGGCTCCGGTCCGACGGATAAAAACCTTGCAATCGTTACACCACTGTCTCCGTTGGTTATCAACCACGCAGGATGCGATTGACCTCGCCATGAAGGCTAATTCCTGCAAGCGAACCCAAAAACACAAGCAAGAACAGGAAGGATACAAGTTGAATGCCAAATCACAGACAAACGACGAAAAGGTGAGGTTTCACAAATGCCTATGCAGCAGCCAATCGGTCCGGTGCAAGGGGCGGGATATAAACACACAAGTGTAGATGCAAACAAAGCAAAACCTAACCCTAAAGGTGGCTGGCGAGAATATATAGGGCGTGGGCAGTCTGTGGAAGGCGAACAGACTCAGACTATGGGCTAGAAGGCGAACAGACTTTGGACTATGGGCCAACACGGCCCAGTTCTGTCACGCAGGACTGTTTTAAACACACAGGTCGACTCGAGACTCCAAATGAGACGAAACCAATGGCAAACGATCCGTCTTCTCCTCAGCTTTCCAAAAAGTTCAAGAACGCGCCAATCGGACTTCGTATGAGGAAGTTATGCCCAGTTTGGTGCATGGTGGTTGATGTAGTCCGAACCAACTAATTCTTGACTTCAAATCATCCGCGCGCCTCCGTCTTCAACTCCAACTCTTCTATTCCATCTCCCATGTTTCTAAGCAACAAAATATCACTAGTATTCAGTAGCATCCCATCCAAACAAATATTAACATAGTTGCTAAGGAAAGAATTAACCTCATGGTTCAAGCGACGGGCACGGGCGCGTGTGATTGGTCCTTGTAGTTGAATTGTAGGTAGAAGCTCCATGTGTGTATCAGGCGAAGTGATGTCCTCATCAAGCTCCGTCTTCCTCCTCGCACCGCCGCCCCAAGGTTTCCGGCCGAAACCCAAGCCCGCCCAATCCACCCCCGCCGTGCTCCTTTCCCCAATTAATCGACGCGTTGAAATACCTTGGATGTCGTGACCGTTTCCCCCAATAACCAGACGCGCAATTTCCCGAGATCGCCGGAGTTTCATGCATGGAAAGCTTTGCATAAAATATGGAAACCCCCTCCTCGGCTTTCCTTGTTTTCACTTGCCATTTACGACGACGTCGCCCTCTATTTAAACCCCGGCCTCCCCCGAGTTCACCCCTCGCTTGTGCTTGAACCAAACCCGAACAAAACACCCGGACTCCGTTTTTAAACACCGCACCACATCCCAGACTCCAGCCACCATTCGCTGTCGCCAAAGCCCTCCTTCGTCCTTGACGACCGCACCAGTGTGACCATCGTGACCTCCCCAACCACGGCCAGCCCTCCCTCGCCGACGAAAGCCACCGGAACCTCGCCGCCAATGAGGACTCAAACGACTTCGCCGTCCTCGCTCGACGCTGACCCCGCTCCGACGACCCCAAGCCTCACTGACGGTACCATCTTGACCGCCACACTTTACTAGTCCCATTTTAGCTTTCGAAACCGACCGCCGGCCATCGCCGTCGCCGCTAGCCCATCGCCGTCGCCGGAGAAGATGACTGGCATGGGTAAAGTACCCGTGCCATGTCGGATTTGTTCGTGACCACGCGATCGTGATCTGATGGTCGGAATTAAACCGATTGCTCGGTTTAATATGGCCCATCAGATCTCAGCGAAGCGGTACGTTTTAATCTCATGCGTCTGTTTCTATTTAAAACCCGCTTTTAATTTGGGCCATCCATCGCGTATCGGTTCAGTCTTTTAATGTTGGCCGTCCGCATCCACTTAACGCTCCCGCATCACCCGCCACCGTTTGATCATGATCCAACGGCGATCCGCCATCTGGTGCACATGCACAGTGCGTGGGTTCACGGTGGGTTCGGTTCACCATGGAATGGCGACTGTTTTTTGGTTTAATTTAGATTCCAGAAATTGTTTTAAACTTCAAAAATTCATATCTTGCTCATTTTAACCACAAATTTGACCATTTCAATCTTATAAAATTTATATTTTTATTATTTTCATATTTATGCAATAAAAATAGTAGGTTTATTTAGAACTTTTTATTATTTATTAATGGGAGATTTAAAATACATTAAGATACACTTATATTTCTTTTTAGAAAAATTTATAACTCCTTCAGAAATTATTTTAGAAATTTAAATATTAATTTCAGAAGCTTAATAACTTTATTTTCCTTAATTTAACCCAATCAAAACCTATATGCTTGTTGTGTGATTTTGAGTTGTTTAATCGAATGTTATGTTTATTTTATTTGTATCGAGAAGACTACGACGCCATCGAAGAAACAGAGTACTACCCCGAGGTTCCACCGTCACCTTTCGCTGAGCAAGGCAAGTCACCAAACTAATTTTTGAGCATATTGAACCTAGTTTTCTTAAACTATCGCTAAAACACATAGGTTATACGTGCATTAGTCAAATTGAAATCCTTACATTATATTTATTTAGATCCCCGACCTTGAAGTGCAAACCCAAGCCATGCTATTGAGCCTAAACTCCTTGTCACCATGTTACTAGTACTCTCAGATGGTGTCCAATGTATTGACAAGACCGCTATAGTGTAAAAATGAGTCGTACACTACTACAAACTGTCACTATAGTGGCGTTGGGCAAAACCACTGTAGTGGCGGGCCATTAGATGCCCGCCACTAGAGTTGCTGGTGCTGACGGCAGCACCAGCGCCCGCCACTATTGCTGGTAAAGTAGTGGCGGTCGGTGATGACGTCAGCCCGGACCGCCACTAATGTACCAATAGCAGTGGCGGGCGCTGGTGCTGCCCGCCGCTGCTAAGATGGCCGCCACTAAAGTAATGATGACATCACTTGCGACCGCCACTACTATTCTAGCTATAAATGCGCAGCGTCTTCCTCCCCGAGCTCTACTGGAGTTCGCATTCAATTTTGTCCGTACAATGGCGACAAAAATCTAGATAAAGAGGGGGGAGGCTTTGTTTTCGTTTCTTTTGAAGGATTTCATTCTAGGAGGTAAATCCATTCCGAATCTCACATTTATTTTGTATTTAATCATGTATACAATGAGTTATTATCGTTTTTCTAATTTAGGGTTTGTGAATAGAAATTTTCAAATAATCTTCCATTTACGGCGTTACCTTCTCCCAAATGAACAAATATGACCCTCCTCACAATTATTCATCACTTGTATATTGATTTACGTCATTTTAATCTCCTTTTTAATTTGATTTATGATTATAGATCTAGAGTTATGTTGTTTGGAGAGAGAGAGAAACCAATATAGTTAATTTATTTAATAATTTTTTCTGCTTAATAAGTAGTTTTAATTAAAGCATTGAGGATTTTTAATTAATGTTGTTATGAGCGATAATAAATCAATATATTTTCAATTTGTAAATTAATAAAATTAACAATAATGATTTTATTAATATTTTTTCAAATAATATATGTTTTAGATGGAGCACAGGTCCTGGATGTACTCGTCCAACGACGGAGATGTGGTGGCATATTTTAACAGAGTAACTGAATTTACTGAAGCTGCCGCACAATATGCTTCCCGTCAGAGTGAAGAGGCAATATATTGTCCTTGTAAAGTTTGTAAAAACGAAGCGATGTATCCGTGTTCTGATCGTGAAACCATACGATTTCACTTGTTGAAAAATGGTTTCGTGAAGAACTATTATATATGGACGAAACACGGTGAGATGGGCCAAAATCCTCCTGAAGATTCTGATGTGCCGCAAGATGCTCATCAACATAGAAGAGGTTGTGATCATACATCCGACATAACACATGATGATGTTGATCAACATGATGATGATGACGCCTTTGATGTGGAGGAACTGATGCGAAATGTTGCGCCTGAGGTGTTGTTGCAGAGAACTACAACCAAAGGATACGATAACTTTGAAGCACTTGACAAAGCATCAAAAAACCTTCTTTACGAGGAACGCCACGGATGCGATAAGCAGTATACTGTGTTGTACACAATTCTTGAGCTTATGAAACTGAAGGCCAGCAATGGATGGTCTGACACCAGTTTTTCAGATCTTTTACAACTCCTAAAAAAGGTTTTGCCAAAACCCAATGGTTTACCATCTGATACGTACCAAGCAAAGAAGATGATTTGTCCGTTGACTTTGGGCGTTCAGAAGATTCATGCATGCCCGAACCACTGTATCCTATATCGAAAAGAGTATGGATTGTTAGAGAGATGTCCGCAGTGCAACGCGAGTCGATACAAACGTCCAAATGACTGTGCGGAGGACTACAATGACCACCAGAAGAAGAATAATAAGAGGTTGCAGAAGAGGAATAAAAATGTTATTGAAGACCATCCTGGAAAAAAGATGGAGAGGAAAGTTCCGGCCTTAGTAATGTGGTACCTACCGGTGATTGATCGCTTGAAACGTATGTTCTCTAATCCTAGAGATGCTGAACTATTAATCTGGCATTTCGCTGGGCGAAAGAAGGACGGAAAACTTCGGCACCCTGCGGATGCTAGGCAGTGGAAATCATTTGACTTGGCCCATCCAGATTTCTCGGACGATCCTAGAAATATCAGGATGGGACTTAGCACGGATGGAATGAATCCCTTCGGTGAGATGAGGAACCCACATAGTACGTGGCCAGTCTTTCTATGCTTGTTCAACATTCCATCATGGTTGTGCCATAAAAGAAAATACCTTATGCTCACTACTCTAATTTCTGGTCCAAAACAACCTGGCAATGACATTGATATCTTTCTAGAACCTTTGATGGAGGATATGAAACGTCTATGGGAACATGGTGTCTGTGTGTGGGATGAGCACAAGAAAGAGCACTTCAATCTAAGAGCCATAATCTTTTGCACCATAGCTGACAACCCAGGACGCATGTCCCTAACAGGACAGGTTAAAGGAAAGACAGCATGTGTAGTGTGTGTGGACCAGACAGAATCTATGCATCTTCCATCATTCGTTAAGACGATATATATGCGACACCGCAGATTTTTACCAAAAAACCACAAATATCGAAGAAATAGGAACCATTTCGACGGTACAATCGAGCTTGGACAGCCTCCACGAAATCGAGATGGCAAATTTCTATTCGAAATGGTAAAGAATATCAAAGTTGTTTTCGGAAAGAAGAGGAAGAAATCTGAAAAAATTTCAAAGGACGCTCCATTTAAAAAGCAGTCGATCTTCTTTAGATATTTGCCCTATTGGAAGGAGTTGGAGATTGGTCATGCTATCGATACAATGCACGTTGAGAAGAATGTCTTCGAAAGCACTATCGGTATTTTGTTAGACAACACCTACAAGAGCTTCGTGAAAAGAATGAAGATCACGATGAACAATGGATTATGAAAGAACACAAAATTTATTTCACATCATGGCTGAGGGATCTAAACCTTTCGATCGGAGAAACCGACGAAGAGATGATGATAAATAAATTGTCTTACGGTCCATTGAGCATGGTTAAAACATGGCAAGCGTATGACATCAATGGTTTCACATTCTATACCAAAGCAAAGGATCAAAGGAGTCAGCGCCAAAATAGTGGTGTCAGAGGAGAAGCAGAAGATAGCACTGGACAAAAGAATGCTTACTATGGATACATCGAAGAAATATGGGAACTTAACTACGGGAACTCTATAGAAATCCCTGTATTTAAGTGTCAGTGGGTGAGACATCCAGAAGGTGTGGAGGTGGATGATTACGGGTTTACGATAGTTGACCTTAATAAGGTGGCTTATAAAGATGACCCTTGGATACTCGCTCAATCCGTGGCACAAGTATTTTACATACTTGATCCTAAAGATGAGAAAAAATACATCGTTGCTCCAGGAAAACAAAGAATTGTTGGAGTTGATGGAGTCGAAGACGAAGAAGAATACAATCAGTTTGATGAGGTGCCGTTTTTCGTTGACATATCAAGGATCAATGTGGTTGAAGCAAAACTGTCATTTGGCAGTGTGATTCCTTATCTACGCACCAATGGCGATGGAAAATTAGTTCAAGGCTAGATCATTTATGTTTAGTTGTAAAATCAATTATGTCATTTATTATTAAAACATTTTCAAGATCAAATGAGGATTGAGTGTTGTGAATTATTTCATGTCTTGTAGTTCAAATTGAACTTTTTTTGACTTTGATCATAAAAACATACTTAATGAAATAAAAACAGTACACTAAGGGAGAAAAAGTAAAGTGAGGCAGAATAATACCAATTTTTTAAATTTGATAAGTTATGATGTATTTTTATTGTTAAAAAAATCAAGTTCAAACTAGAATTTAATTATGAATAAAAAAGTCATGAAAATTAGAATAGAAATGTAAAAAAAAATGTTTGGATGCTAACAGCAAGGTTCGAACCTCAAACCGCCTGCAGGCAGCAAGGTTCGAACCTCGAACCGCATGGCACCAAAGCAACCCCCGCACCACTGCGCTACTAAGTCTTTCTCGACTTGAGTGGCAACGTATGCTAGATAACCCCACCAGCGTCGGATTAGTAGTGGCGGGCAGGATGACGTCACCAGCCGCCACCGTTATCCTTTTAGTAGTGGCGGGCATGCTGACGTCATCATGCCCGCCACTACTAAGACACCTATATATACTTTCCACTCGTCCGAAAACCTAGTTTCATTTTCTAAACCCTAAACTCGCCCCCCTCCTCCCGTCGCCGCCGTCGACGTCCCGGAGCACGTCGCCGCTGCCCTCCGCCCGTCGCCGCCTTCCTCGGAGCCCGTCGGCGCCGCCCGTCGTCGCCGCCATCCAGTCGATCAGTAAATAATTATTAACCTACTTCTTTATTTGGTCTTATTTTATTCGAGCTTAGGGTTAAAATGATGGAGGATTGTTATATTAATTTATGCGTGGTAATATAATTTAGTATAATATTACTAGTAGAATGCACTAACAATAATGTTTTTTAATCTACTGTAAAAAATTTCTGAGAAAACAATTTCCACTATAACAATAATTTTTTTTAATGTACTATAAAAAATATCTGAGAAAACAAATTTCCACTATAACAATAATGTTTTTTAATGTACTATAATATTACTAGCTTAGGGTTTTTTAATGTTATAATATCAATGTGACAAAAAAATGCAGATGGCTCCTCCTAAGATTGAACCAACAAACAGTCGATCCTCAGACTCTACATCAAGTGGCGTGTGTGAGGTTTGCAAATGCGGTAAACATAAGGTACATGATGGTATAGTTTGCAGTTGTTTGGCGAAGAAAGTGATTCTCATAATGGACTCCGACTCGGAGGACGACTCGCGATCGCCGCAACCAGATAGGGTAAGTGTTGTGCTACGGAAGAATGATGAGACAACCGGTGGTAGAGGGAAACATGCCGAGGCTAGCGGTGGAAAAGGGAAGCATGTAGAGCAATGCGGCAGCAAGAGGATGAAGGAGGCAAGATCCTCTTTTTATGCAAATTTTATATTTTTATCATCCAATTCAATCATTGATAATAAGTTGTTCTCACTATCGTCGCCGCGTGTATTTTCTTGTTCAGGAACATGGAGAGAAGTTTAGACTGCCTGATGATGCCGAGTTGGTTGAGGATTGGCAAGTTGAGGCTTTTAATCTGTTTAACCAGAAATAGGTTGGGTTTGTGCCGAGGAATAAGAAGAAGCTCCAAACCATATCTTTCCTTTGGGTTTGACCAGTAGTGCGTTTCGATGTGTAAGCTGGTTTCCCCAGCCTGGACTTGTGTTTGTTTACTTGGTTTCAAATAAACATGATGTGTCAAAAGCGAGCCCCCGCACCACCGCGCTACAAAAGTCTCGATCATATCGTAACAACATGTAATAAAAACACACTTAATAATAAAAACAGTAAACTAAGGGAGAAAAATACCAATTTTTGCAATTAGAATATTGGTGTTGTATTTTTATTGTACAAAAAGTTTCAATTTCAAAGGAAGAATAAACTATAGATAAGTTATGATGTATTTTTATTGTACATGTTTATTAATGAAAAAAAAAGTAAAGTGAGGCATAAAAATACATATTTTCTAATTTGATAAGTTATGATGTATTTTTATTGTTAAAAAAACAAGTTCAAACTAGAATTTAATTATGAATAAAAAAGTCATGAAAATTAGAATAGAAATGTAAAAAAAATGTTTGGATGCTAGCAGCAAGGTTCGAACCTCAAACCGCCTGCAGGCAGCAAGGTTCGAACCTCGAACCGCATGGCACCAAAGCAACCCCCGCACCACTGCGCTACTAAGTCTTTCTCGACTTGAGTGGCAACGTATGCTAGATAACCCCACCAGCGTCGGATTAGTAGTGGCGGGCAGGATGACGTCACCAGCCGCCACCGTTATCCTTTTAGTAGTGGCGGGCATGCTGACGTCAGCATATGCCCGCCACTACTATACTTTTTTCCACCCGCCCAGACTAAACCCTAGTAGTGGCGGTCGGTGACGTCAGCGGCCCGCCACTACTATGTCTTTGCCCGCCACTACTACAATAAATATCAGTGGCGGGCATGCTGACATCAGCGTGTGCCCGCCACTACTAATCCGCCTATATAAATTTTTCACTCCCGCCGTCTGAAAACCCTAAGCCCTAATCTTCTCCCGCTAGTTACTGCCGCTTCTAGAGCCCGCGCCGCCGTTGTCGGAGCCCGCGCAACCGTTTCCCGGCGTTGTCAACGGAGCCGGCCCGTCGCCACCATCGAAGCCCGCCACAGCCCCCCGGAGCCCTTCACCGTGCACCGTCCCCGTCGCCGCCCCGGAGACCGCCGCTGCCATCATTTCCCGGCGCCGTCACCGGAGCCGGCCCGTCGCCACCGTCGGAGCCCGCCACCGCCCCAAGATCCCTTCACCGTGCGCCGTCCCCGCCGCCTCCGTGGAGACCACCGCCGCCACCGGAGCCCGCTGCCGCCACTAGAGCCCGTTGCCGACACTGGTAGGTTATGGTTTGAATGCATTTTCAGATTGGGTTTGTTGTTTAGAGGAGTTCATATTGTTTAGGTTATGGTTTGAATGTGGTTGAATGCATTTTCAAAAGTTGTTGGTTGCTATTGACTCATGAAGAGGGAAGGAAATTAGAGGGGTTTGTAGGAAAATGGTTCATCTTTACCTTGAATTTTCATAACATTTTCACCTCTGGAATTGAATGGAAGAAAGACACTTTAGACAATAGAAGAGACTGAGCTATTGCTGCTCATATGATGTATCTCTTTCTTCTGCATTTTAGTTATGAGAAAATGTGGTAGATAATGGTAGATAGCTGGAAAAAATTCTCTTATCATTTTGCTCTGAAAAGAATTAATGAATTTGGTTAAAAATATATAAATTTATAGTGATGCTAACATGCTACATTTCCCACATTCTTTGGTAACATACATATTGAGATGTAGTATATATTTGAATCCTATAGGAATGGATTCCTATAGAATTTGCTAAAAATTTATTTGGCTTACCACATGAGAAACAAAGGATTCCATGATGTTAGGGAGTGAGTCCTATGGAAATTTTCCATGAGCTCAAAGCAAATGTTTATAATCCTATGGAAAAGAGGTATAGGGAGTGAATCCTCAGTATTCTGACAATACTATGCCCGCCACTACTAAGAGAAAATAGCAGTGGTGGGCAGGATGACATCACCATGCCCGCCACTACTAATCCTCCTATATAAAATTTTCGCTCCCGCCGTCCGAAAACCTAGTTTCATTTCTAACTCTCGTGCCGTCGTCCGCCAGTTGCCGCCACTCCCGGAGCCCGCGACACCCTCAAAGCCCATCGCCGTCGTCGCCGAAGCCCGTCGACGCCGAACTCCACTTTTTTAGAATAACTTTTAGAGACCTATGATGCAAATAATAATTGAGTTATCTCTTGTATGTCATCAAGCCGTGCGACACATCCATTCCTATCAACAACTTCTTCTTTCTCGTGTTGCTGACAGGGAATGGATGTGCTCACGGTTCCATGGCAGCCATGAACATTTTGAAAAGCTACATAAAATATGCTGAGGCCTAAATAACACTGTGACCAGTTTACTACCGCTATTATTTCTAAGGCTACTATATACTAATCCTCAAGTTCATGCATCTGGCTGAAGGCCAACATTAGATTCTGCAATTCTTTTTAGGGGCCTATGATGCAAATTGTTATTGAGTTATCTCATGTATGTCATCAAGCCGTGGGACACATCCATTCCTATCAACAACTTCTTTCTCGTGTTGCTGACAGGGAATGGATGTGCTCACGGTTCCATGGCAGCCATGAACATTTTGAAAAGCTACACAAAATATGCTGAGGCCTAAACAACACTGTGACCAGTTTACTACCGCTATTATTTCTAAGGCTACTATATACTAATCCTCAAGTTCATGCATCTGGCTGAAGGCCAACATTAGATTCTGCAATTCTTTTTAGGGGCCTATGATGCAAATAGTAATTGAGTTATCTCATGTATGTCATCAAGCCGTGAGACACATCCATTCCGGTCAACAACTTCTTTCTCGTGTTGCTGACAGGGAATGGATGTGCTCACGGTTCCATGGCAGCCATGAACATTTTGAAAAGCTACACAAAATATGCTGAGGCCTAAACAACACTGTGACCAGTTTACTACCGCTATTATTTCTAAGGCTACTATATACTAATCCTCAAGTTCATGCATCTGGCTGAAGGCCAACATTAGATTCTGCAATTCTTTTTAGGGGCCTATGATGCAAATTGTAATTGAGTTATCTCATGTATGTCATCAAGCCGTGGGACACATCCATTCCGTTCAACAACTTCTTCTTTCTCGTGTTGCTGACAGGGAATGGATGTGCTCACGGTTCCATGGCAGCCATGAACATATTTGAAAGACAACACAAAATATGCTGAGGCCTCAACAACACAAGAGAGAGAGAACAACACAATCTCCTAACTTGAGGATTAATATAGTAGCTTCAGAAGTAATAGCTCACTACTGTAACCAAGAAGAGTGTTCATACATTTTCCACCTTTGACACTGTGATCAGTTTACTACTGCTATTATTTCTGAGGCTACAGTAGTAAACTGATCACAGTGTCAAAGGTGGGAAATGTATGAAAAATCTTCTTGGCTACAGTAGTCAGCTATTACTTCCGAAGCCACTATATTAATTCTCAAGCTAGGAGATTGTGTTGTTCTCTCTCTTTAGTTTTGTTGATACCTCAGCATATTTTGTGTTGTTTTTCCCTCTAATGTTCCATGGCAACAAAATATGCTGAGGCCTCAACGACATTGTGATCAGTTTACTACCGCTATTATTTCTAAGGCTACTATATACTAATCCTCAAGTTCATGCATCTGGCTGAAGGCCAACATTAGATTCTGCAATTCCTTTTAGGGGCCTATGATGCAAATTGTTATTGAGTTATCTCATGTATGTCATCAAGCCATGAGATACATCCATTCCTATCAACAACTTCTTTCTCGTGTTGCTGACAGGGAATGGATGTGTTCATGGTTCCATGGCAGACATGAACATTTTGAAAAGCTACACAAAATATGCTGAGGCCTCAACAACATTGTGTTCAGTTTACTACTGCTATTATTTCTAAGGCTACTATATACTAATCCTCAAGTTCATGCATCCGGTTGAAGACCAACATTAGATTCTGCAATTCCTTTTAGAGGCTTATGATGCAAATTGTTATTTAGTTATCTCATGTATGTCATCAAACCATGTGACACATCCATTCCTATCAACAACTTCTTTCTCGTGTTGCTGACAGGGAATGGATGTGCTCATGGTTCCATGGCAGCCATGAACATTTTGAAAAGCTACACAAAATATGCTGAGGCCTAAACAACACTGTGACTAGTTTACTACCGCTATTATTTCTAAGGCTACTATATACTAATCCTCAAGTTCATGCATCTGGCTGAAGGCCAACATTAGATTCTGCAATTCCTTTTAGGGGCCTATGATGCAAATTGTTATTGAGTTATCTCATGTATGTCATCAAACCATGTGACACGTCCATTCCTATCAACAACTTCTTTCTCGTGTTGCTGACAGGGAATGGGCGTGAACATGGTTCCATGGCAGACATGAACATTTTGAAAAACAACACAAAATATGCTGAGGCCTCAACAACACTAGAGAGAGAAAACAACACAACATCCTAACTTTAGGATTAATATGACATCAGACCTTTTTTGCATAACCAAAATTCTGATACATTAGCATCTTCATATGAATAGTTTATCTATGGCGGAAGAAGGACGTTCCATCGAGGAGCTCATCTACGAGTCTCCCGCAAAAACAAATAAAGAGGGTTCATCTGAAGGATCCTCCGATAGCGAATCTTCGTACCACTCTCCGGAGAATGAACATCCAATGGAGCCTAGGAAGAAGAGAACGAGAGAAGACGCCGATGAGGATTACATTCCTGAAGCTCAAGCGGAGGTAATTATTACGTTAGTAACAAGTCAGAGCAGCTTCTAACCGAGGATTACATTCCTGAAGCTCACATTGTCTATCATCGTAGGATCGTCCAAAGCGAGGAAGCAAGCGTCGATTATTCCAAGTCGAGAAAAGAACAACTATTGTCCCAGCTATTGAGTCAGCTGAGCGAACAGATGTTGAGCCCGCTGCCACAACATCGTCTGCAAATGCGAAGAGGAGAGGGAAACGGGAGAAGAACAAGCTACATACAGCTATCTATGAGGTTGAAGAAGTGCATGTTGATGGGGCTCCAAAGAAGCCAAAAGAAATCACAGCGAAGTGGCGTAACGACTGTGGATGTCTCGCCAGGGAGCGATGTAAGATAGTTTGGAAAAATTGGAAGACTGTCCCTGAAGCTACAAAGAACGAATTGTGGCAGCATATAAAAGCGCATTATAAATTCCCGGAAGACCGCTTAGAAGACGCTAAAGCTGCCACATTGAAGACTATCGGGAAGGCTCTCCGTACATTTAGGACTAAACTGAACACACAATACCTTCAGAAAGATGAGTCGCCACTCAACGACTACGGCTTTATAACGCCAAATGAATGGAATGAATTCAAAATGCAGCATTGCTCCGAAGAAGCCAAACAAGAGAACATAATGTTCAAAGAACTTAATAAGAAGAATAAGTTCCCCCATAAACTTGGGCCAGGTGGATATAAGGCTAAGGAGGATGAGTGGAGTAAAAAGGAGGAGGAGGACCGTGCGGCTGGGTTACCTGAACAGTTTTCAGGTGCTGATCAGCGCACTAAGAGATGGCTCCTAGGTCGAGCTAAAAAAACACCCGAGGGCCAATATATGCTCTCCGACTCACGCACTAGTGAAGTATTCCAGAAAGCACAGGAAATCGCTGAGTTGGAGAAGACTGGAAAGTTCAAGCCCGAGGGATGTAATGACCAGCTTACATCTGCTCTCGGAAACGAGGAACATCGAGGGCGCACCCGAGGTGTCTCTTCTATAGCACCCTGGAAAAATACTTTCAAGAAACAGGAGGGTGCCACATACAAGAAGCGTCAAGCACGCACAGACGACGCCGCAGAGCGCCGTGCAGAGTGGGAGCGACACTTTTTTGAATTTATTAACGAGAATCCAAACATAATGCAGGCTGCAGCTGGACAAATAATTGTGCCAGAGGTACGACTCGACGTACCAAGCAGTGTTGGCTCAGTACAAGACAAATTTCCTGTAAATTATATTAAAGAGGACACACCCTGCAGCCTGCATGTACCGATAGGGCGCAAAGGGCATTCCCAAGAGGCTGCATGAGGCATTGCTATGCCTGGGGATTTATTTCACAATCGGCCTATTCCTGCTGACTATACCAAGGTTCAGGTCAATGAGATCACCAACGACAGATTTATTAATGACCCCTTGGATCTTCCAATGCCTGATGAGGGGATTGAGACAATCGGAGATGCTCTAAATAACTTTGTCCTATGGGCGAGCCGAGATATCAAATTACTGCAGACAAGTTCTCAGAGTAAATCACCTATTGTCTCATCACAATCCCCCGCATATCTTTCATCTCAGGATGTGCAAAATATAGGATCATTATCACCTGTTGATGAGCGTGAAATAGAGGAAAAGGCAGAGGAAGAGCCAGTGCCCAATAAAGTGGCAGAAGTGATAGAATCGAAAGTGACTTCTGATCCTCAAGTGACAAAGCTAGTGCCAGTGCTTGAGCCCACTGATGAGCCCAACACAAATGTGCCAGAGCCAGATCAAATGCCAGTGCTAGTTCCGACTGAGCCTCAAGTGCCAGTTCCGGCTGATCCTCAAGTGCCAGTGCTAGTTGCTGCCGAGCCTGAAAAACAAGATGCATGCCCAAAGCCAGCAATCCACAAGATAACTGTTCAAGCTGGGCAGTGTTCTGCGCTGAAATCTGAAATGCATAAATTTTTTAATACTTTGGGGCAAACACGTTCTATGCCCGAAGCGGCTCCCATAAAGGCTCCAGTACAAAAGCATGCGGGCTCACTTTCTGTTGATAGGAGGACCTACGGAGACGAGGATTATATCGAATACGAACCAGGCAAACCATTATTACCCCAAGGAGTACTTAATTGTATGCCTTGGGCGATGAAAACATTTCATGACTGGTACCTCGAAGCGTCTTCGTTAGGTGTAACACAAATAGAACTGACGGTTCCACAAGAAATATTCAACTGCCCAGAGTTTAAGCTTGCACTATTTTTCGACGACTTCCATCGGATGTTTCGTCTGAAGCGAACCGACATCACAAGCATGATGCTCTGGTGCATGTAAGTACTTTATACATTGTCAATACAAAGAAAAAATAAATAATGTCTTATATTGACTATTGTTTTATAACATATGCAGTTGTAATTCACGCGGTGACGAGTCTAAATTGTATGGGTACCTAAACCCGTCATTAATAAGCCAAAGTGCGCTGAACCCGACACTAAACCAGAATGATAGCAAGTACTGGACTGCGGGTAAGAAAAAATTTCAAAGAAAGATGTTCAATAAAGACGAAGACAAACTTAAGAAGAACAAAAGGAGTTGTGCCGCGTTGTATATTGCGCGGTGCATGTATCAATGGAAGGACAGAGAAATTATATGTGGGGCATATAACTTTAAGTAAGTATACCCACTATATCCACTTAAACACGTTTTATCGATTATGAAACTAACATAATCATATATTACTTCTTTCGATAGTGATCATTGGATTGCACTTCTGATATACCCAAAAAGCTCAAGGGTTTATGTGCTCGACTCGCTCGACAAACCCAAAAAAGAATATCAAGATATATTAAATGTTATTCAGAGTGCACATAGATACTACGTGGAAAAGTTAGGTGGCCCACATGATCCACAGAGGCCGAAAGAAATGCTTATCAGAACCAACTTTCCGGTAATATTATATTTTTAAATTTGTTAATTCAATTGATAAAGCCAAACTATATATCGTTCTAACTTTGTCTATTTTGAAGTGTCACAAACAATCTCTTGGTTCCGTGCATTGTGGCTACTATACTTGTGATTTCATGAGCAATAACTTAGGAAAGTTTGGGCGGACAGTATCTGAGGATACTAAAGAAGTAAGTTGATTTCTTGTGTGTTAATCTAATATAACTTGCAGCGTATGTACTTATATTTTACGTATGCAGGCGTCAGGTCCATCAACCGTTGCCGAGAAGAGCCAACTCTCTGAATCACAAATGTACGAAATCGTATCAAGGATGTGCCGCTTCACGATGCATGAGATTCTTCATGAGCTTGGAGTATTTTTCGATCCTGAGAGTGAAGTGGCCAAGCATCCAACTTTGTATGATTGGGCCGGAAGAATGAAAAGGCGAACCAATTAAGATATGAGTTAGCCTTCCAAGAAAACATAAACCGCATGAGCATGTATTTGTGAAACAATGAATTGTGTTGATGGATGGTTATTGCGAAACAAAAACCGGAAGAATGTAAATATTGTGAATTTTTGAAAATTGATGAGATTGATGGTTGTTGTGTTGATGTGTTGTTGTTGTGGATGTGTATGTGGATATGTGGATGTTTTGCTGCTGTGTATGTGGATATGTGGATGTTTTGCTGCTGTGTATGTGGATATGTGGATGTTTTGCTGCTGTGTATGTGGATGGCTGTGTGAAGCATATAATTTCTGTGTTTTGGTTTGTGGGATCACAGCATTCTGTGTTATGGCTTATACACAGCAGTGGCGGGCGTGCTGACATCATCTGCCCGCCACTGCTATTGATAACGGCAGTGGCGGGCAGATGAGGTCAGCGCGCCCGCCACTGCTGTTGACATAGTGGTGGCGGGCGTGCTGACATCATCTGCCCGCCACTGCTATTGATAACGGCAGTGGCGGGCAGATGATGTCAGCACGCCCGCCACTGCTGTTAACACAGCGGTGGCGGGCGCTCTGACCGCCACTGCTAACCAGCGATAGCAGTGGCGTTAGAGCAGTGGCGGACTGGATGCCCGCCACTATAGGTCGATTTTGCCCGCCGCTACAGTGTCGCTTTGTAGTAGTGGTAGAGATTGGGATTCTATTATATAATCCCCGTTATCCTCTCACCCGTGGAATTCTGTTGGTATGGAGTTTTGGTTAAGTGCGTAATCATGGTGGGTTCCGGGTGCAAACTAGGGCATTGGTCTGTAGCACCCGGGGCACTATAAGGACTAGTCTGTGGGATCCATTGTAATACACTTCCGTACTAACCACAAGTCTAGTGGATAAGTCCTAACTAAGGTATGGAGTGTTCCAACTCGAGGCACCACTTGGAGATGGGTCAAGTAGCACCTGCGGGTGGCTTGTACCGATGTGGCGCAAAAGAGGCTGCCACGTTAGCCTGGAGTGGCCAGGCGCGCCGGCGAAACCTAGAGCGGGTGTTATCGGAATGGAGCATTTCATGCTGAGGTTTTTGGCACGAGTTCCCGTGGTATGGGTCATCTCTTTACACTTTGGTGCGTGGGATGAGTGCGTGCCTTGTGGGTACAGTAGTACACCTCTAATCAGAGTCTAAATCTTTTTGAAAAGCCGAGCCCGCGGTCAAGGACGGGTTGCGTGACTACTCACAGTTAGTTTACATTTATGAATGTTGCATGATGACTTGGCATGTATGGACTGTTGAGCGAGGAGGGAAAACATACTCCTCGAGTTAGATGATATTACATTGTTCATGTTTATTATTCTGCCTAATTAAATTTGACTACACTAAATGGCAACTGAAAAACGTACTTTTCCGCACTTTAAGCCATTATCATTCCCTTGTTATTACCCTGCATTATTATTGCATTCTCGATGGCTTGTTGAGTACTTTTGTATTCATACCCATTGGACAAACACTTCAGAGACTGCGTACTACGAGGAGGATGGTCTGGAGTAGCGACCCAGTCAAGAAAATGATCCTGAAGAAGATGTTCGTCATGTAGTTTTATTTTCATAGTTTCTCTTTAAAGTTTATGCTTATGTAATGATGTGGTCTGTGAACACGGATGATTGACCATATGTATGTTGTCGCATGATGGAAATCTTGTTATTATTGTTTTTCTATGAAAATTCAATAAAGTTCCGATTTCGTTAAATCGGGACGTCACATGCCAACAATGGGTTATCCTCAAAAGCTTGAGACCTTACAGGTGCTCGTGATTTTCTATTCCTCGAGGGGAGCAAGGGGAAATAGCACTCGATGTTTGTAAAGAAGTTCTCTCTTATATTAAAGAAGATGATAAGGTAGTAGTATCTTCGTCCTCAAAGTATGTAGATTGGTCTGACTCAGAGTACCAAGTCGAAGACCCAACGAAGGCTAGCTCTGAAAAGCTTCTATCCTGGGTTGAACTTCAAGAAGAACAAAAAAAGCTGCAGGCTTCAAAGTAGAAAAGCACTCGGACCAAAAGAAAAGTTTTGAGAGCTCCAGGCTCTGAAGACCGAACTGGTCCTAGGGGTAGTTCTAGAGGTCGGAGGGGTCTCTGCTTTTATTTAGATTTAGATAAATTTTTTTCCTAATTATGATGATTGTAACATGATTATCCAATTAATACAAATTATTTGAGAAGCATCATTGTACCTTACTCCCCTACCCCTCCTTGTTGGTGGGGGACCATATGCAATGCAATAAGGTCCGTTAGACACAATGTTTGGTATAAGAAACTGTTGCTTCACAATAGTACATGGTAATCATGAATTTAACTCTTTCATAGAGTTCTTCGAATTGTACGTTCGTATTGTGATTGTTGTAGCAATTGCATTAGCTACAGCAGGTTTCTGAGTGTATAATAAATAGAATTAACCTCGAAGGGTTCTCAGAAGGAGAAAATATTTATACTGGTTTAGGTATCCCCTAAGGTATAATAGCCCTACATCTAGTCTACAATGGATTTGACATAATATTGCCTCTACTGACCCTCATGGATCTGGCTATTACAAGGGCATGGTCCTGCTTTTATAGGCATGCAAGCCAAAGGAAAAGACCTAAATTCCTCTACATGTCATAGGCCTTATAGGGGAAAGAAGGGAAAAAAGACTAGACTACTGTACAAACAGTTTTACTTCTCTATAGACGTGTCAGATAAACGTCACTTCTGTGCAGCTAAACGACATACTAGGGGCGAAGGGGCCCCCGATATGGCTCTACACTATAGCGGAGTTATGTTATTTTCTTGGTTCGAGGTAGTGGCCAGAGCTCTTCAGACGGAGACTGCATCAAAGGCTTCGAAGGGCACTTCAAGGTGAACTTTGGAGTTTGCTCCGAACTGAACTCCGAATGGACTTCCGGAGACAACTTCGAGAGGGGCCGGAGAGGCGTCCGGAGACTAGATCTATGGAACCCCGAAGGCTTGACCTCCGAATGCTCCAAAGGGAGCCCGGAGGCTTGACTCCAGAGGACTCCAAAGGAAGCCCGGAGGCTAGCTCCGAAGGGAGTCAGAAGGCTTGACTCCAAAGGACTCCGAAGAGAGCCTGGAGGCTTGGACTGATTGCTGCTTGGAAATAACTTTAGCAGGAGGGATCTGCTACGATAGCGTCGGGCTCCGAGCCTAAGGCCTATGGAGGCTAATGTCATTTTGCCCCTATTTAAGGGAAAACTTATTCCCCAACAGTGATGTTTATAATTTTTGGAACTGAGTTTATGCTTATGAGCTCTGATATTGGTCACTTAGGACTTATGAAGTGTTTCATTTGGCCGGAACCTTGAAACTTTATTACTTGGTCTCCTACGACTCTTTTACAGATGCTTCGAACCCGGAGGATCGAAAATCTGTTCTTTTATAGTCCTTAGACTCTTCTACAGATGCTATCAAGCCGAAGCCTACAATCCGTAGGCTTTGGCCACCTTTGGCTCTTTTATAGATGCTTCAACCCTGGAGGATCAGAAATCTATTCTTTGAAAGTCCTTAGACTCTTCTACCGATGCTATCAAGCTGAAGCTTGGAATCCATAGACTTCGGCACGGGAACTGTCGGGATTTTTACCGCCTATAAAAGGGATTTATCACACACGGCTTTGGCACACATCCATTTGCTTCTTTCTCAACTCCTAGCATCCTTCGCTTTCCTCTTTCCACCTTAGCTTCACGTGGAGCCAGCTTCATAACTTTCAACGCCCTTCGCACCGAAGCCTCACAAGATGCCGAAGAAGGTTGCGTTGAAGAAGGCCTTAACCCTGGGAGCGAGTTCGAGCTCCGCCCAGGCGCAGGCGGTGGCGGCGAAGCTTGCAGCAAGGCACTTGGGGTCGAGGGACCTTCGGTCGCCGTCAGACAAATTCGAGTAGACATTGGACATGAGGGTTTCGACTTCAACGGAGGATTCCATCCAAAGAGCCTGCGAGGGGAAGATATCGGCAGAGATCCAGATCTAGGTACCAGCGAAGTTGGAGGCCATACTGAGGCCTTGGGCTGATGAAGTTTTACTTTTCGAAGCATTCTTCGAGGCCGGCCTCGGGCTGCCGATAGTGGACATGTTGAGCGAAGTGCTGAAGGTGTACAACTTCGAGCTTCCTCATCTGTCTCCAAATGCTGTGGCGAGGTTGGCCATCTTCGAGTGGGCTATGAGGGCCGAAGGTTGCGAGGGGCGTGCAGATGTATTCGTCACCCTTCATGATGCTAACTGCCAGCCGAAGCAAAAGGAGGGGGCAGACCACATCAAGAGGGCCCTGGCCTTCGGGAGTGCTAATTTCCAGCTTCGGAAGGAGTACCAGGATGTCTTCCCAGTGAGGGCTGCCAACAACAAGTGGTACTCGAAGTGGGACCAAGAGTTGTTCTACGCTTTAGTGGGCACAAACTCCCCCCTTCGGAGTACCAACGTGCTCATCTCCTACCGACGCGAAGGCGTGGTGAAGACAAGCACCGACGTCCTCCGGTCAAGGATCCTGCTTTTGCGAAGGGTGGCTTCGAGGATGAGAATGAGGGACCTCACAGAAGAGTGCATCACCCTCCGGCTCAGCCCCCTCGCGCTCTCTTTGCCGAAGGGTATCTTTCAACCTTTAGACTCGGAGGGCCCAAGCAAGGTGTCAGCGGAGAGCCTTGGTAACACTTCGATTTCTTCATCTTCATACTTCGCTGAAACAACCTGTACTAACTTAAAACTTTGATGAAGCTACTCGTGAAGTAAGGCCTCTAGAGGGGCTAATCATAGCGGCGGAGCGCGTCATTGGGGCTCCGACGCCTGAGGAGCTGGCTCGCTCAGCGGCTCGCTCTAGTGGGGACTTGGGAACGCTGGAATAGAGTGTGGGCCTGGCTCGGCGTCGAGGGGGTCCAAGCTCTGCCAGACTTCGCCAACCTTACACCCTCAGTGAGCAGCTCCAAGAGGAAGAGGGTGGATGACGACGAACCCGAAGCCTCGAGGGTTCTCTCGGAGCTCCCAATGGACAAAGCCCCTACTACGGAGGAGCCAACAACCGTGAGACTTAGTGCTAGAGCGGAACCAGCAGGTGCTCCGGTGGCGGCTAATGAAGTGGTGGCAGTGACCTCCGATGTGGTGGTGGTGGAGACCGCAATAGCGACCCCTTCGGGCGTGGGGGCTAGGGCTCCGACCATGCAGTGAAGGGACTGGGGAGCACACATCACTCCCCCTCCTTGAAAGACATCTCCTCCGACGAAGGTAAACACTTAATCACCTTTATCTTTTCATACATGAATATTGACTTGTAGTTTTCTATAGATGTCAATGCCGGTGCGAGGCCCGTCGTGCCGAAGCTCACGGAGGCCTCTGATAGTAGTGGGAGCAGCAGCAGCGACAGTAGCAGCAGCTCGGGGTCTGAGAGCACTTCGTCCTAAGAGGACAGGGGGAAGGCCGTGGCGAAGGGAACCTTTGGGATGAGACCGAAGAGCATGTCGAGGTGGTGGACCAGAGCCCGGTTCCGTGGTAGTCTGCACCGGAGGAGGCCGTGATGGAGATTGTCCGGCCTCTGCAGCCGAGGGGGCCCGTGATGGAGGCAGCCATTCACGCGTTCCACGAAGGTTGCGTCGCTGCAGGGGAAGGGGGCTTGGTGGCACAACTCAGCTACTCGAGCCCCTTCGACCTCTTTGCAAATGCGCACGAAGCCATCTTCCAGGTGAGCGAAGTTCCACACGGCCTTCGAGTTGCACTTGATTTTTACTAAACACTTAGGATTTTCTTGAATCTTTTTAGGCCTTCGCGCTGAATACAGCAGGATCAGCCTCTGCAGACCATCGAATGGCTGACCTGGCGGAGGAGAGGGACACCATTCGGCGCGAGGTCTCAGAGGAGGCCGAGAAGTGAAGGCGAGCCGAAGCAACAGCAAAGGCGGCGAGGGCCGAGGCCGAGAAGGCGAGGGAGGTCTTGGTCTCGGAAACCAACAAGCTTTGATTGACACTTCGAGCTTCGAAGGAGGCCAGGGCGAAGCTGGTATCAGAGTGCTCTGATCTTCGCACAGCCAGCCACTGCCTGGAGAACTTCATGGTCCGAGGGGTCGACGAAGCCACCTCGAGCTCTACAACAGTCCATGAGCAATTGGGGACTGAGTGCCAGGCCCTGGACTTCAACCCTCAAGACCCGATCGGGGATCGCCTCGAGTTCCTACTGACTGCGGCTGTGACGGTGGAGATGTCAATGAAGGGCTTCGCTCTGATGGCTGGCCGAGCGGTGGGCCAAGGAGTGTTGCAGATGCTTCATGATGCGGGGTGCAACCACCTCGAGGGGGCAACTTCGGCGACTCTGGTGGCCTTCGGGGGCCAACACTTGGTCGCTCCACCTTCAGACGTCCATGGAGCGTGGTGTCGTATTCATGAACCTTGGAACGCCAAAGGCTGCGAAGCAGTCCTCGACGTCCAACAGGTCCTCTTCCTTCACCGAGCCAAGGCACAAGCCTCGCCAACTCAGCCTTCGATGTCAAAGCCTCTGCCTCCGAAGGTGTAGACCTCCTTAGGCTCCTTGTAATTCTTAGTTGTAGGCTTGTAAACAACTCATCATCTTATTAATATAAATGCAGGGGTACTTTATACCTGTCCAGGCTCAGCCTCCGAATGTTGAACTCGAAGTACTTGAGGATTCTGAGGAGCATCGCCAGCTTTGGGAGGTGCTCGAAGTAGCTAGGTCTGAAGGCCCCCCTCGGTTTAAGCTTCCGAGGGGTCCTAGGGGCGAAGCCATTTCTAAAGTAGCCTAGGAGCTGTTGGCTATCGTGAATATGGAGCCTCTTCGGAGTTCTTCTTCCTCTCTAGAATTAAGTTGTTTCGAAGTAGATTTAAGTGGCGAGGGGGCATAGCCTTCGGGTACGGCCTTAACAGGCGATGAAGCCCTAGAATTTTGTACCTTCGACACAACACCGCCTGTGTTCCAAAATTGGACAAACCTACAAGGCGAAAGGCGAGGTCTGCGGGCTTCGGAGCGTGGACGGTCCAGCCATAGGAGAATAGGCTCCGATGGGGCTTCGTCCAGCCGAGGGGGCTCTGCCCGGAAGAAGAGCAAGCGAGGGTCGAACATGTCTAGGCCTCGAGCTCGCTTTTCTTAGGCTTAGATACAGACTACTCATAATTTTGTTTTCGAAGTGTATTTGTAACATACTTCTCAATTATCATTAAATGAATGAGATTTGTTGTATTCGCATACTTCGTATGCATGCTTCACATGATTTGATTGTTTTGAACGGTTAGGTTGTTATGCTCGTACTGCGCATTTCATTCACACACTTCGCATACATACTTTGGTCCCCCTTGCGCGTGGCAGCTAGGGACTTAGTCGTTGCTGGTGTGAGCAATTAAGAATGTGAAGGGGTGCGCCTTTTGGCGGCTTCAGACACTTATATCACGTCAAGCGAAGGCCTCTTTTGGGTTTCGAACACATTAATTTTAAGCGAAGCA
Organism: Zizania palustris; assembly: GCA_019279435.1. NCBI lineage: Eukaryota > Viridiplantae > Streptophyta > Magnoliopsida > Poales > Poaceae > Zizania > Zizania palustris. Next base: position 33,781,534 of record JAAALK010000079.1, on the reverse strand, counting down.
AGGCTTCAGCGTACTCAAATTAAGCGAAGAAGGCTTCGGCATGCTTGGATTTGGATAGTGTGAGTGAGCAAGGCTCCGAAACACACTTAGATTTTAGGAGAAGCATGACTTCGATATGCTTAAATTTTAAATTAGATCACGTCACGCAAATCGAGTCTTCGATGCAAATTCAGATAGCGAAGCAAGGCTTCTTGAGCTTGATCCTGTAATGAATGAAAGGGATATTTGGTGTGGATTCACCGAACCTGCGTTGGGTTGAGCCACCTACGACTCTGGGCCACCTTCGACCCTGGGCCACCTTCGACCCTAGGATGCATCAGGCCGGAGCCTGGAATCCCAGACTCATCGAGCCATCGCCCGGAAGTCATGGACACCTCGAGTCGTCGCTCGAGGGAGTCCTAAAGCCCACTGCTATGGGCACGGAGGCACTGTGTAGCCTTTAGAGGGGTGCTCCGGATTTATTAAAGCGAAGCGAGGCTTCGAATTTCAAATAAAGCAAAGCAAGGCTTCGGGTTTTTGATAAAGTGAAGCAAGGCTTCGAGTTTTTTAAATGCGAAGCAAGGCTTCGAATTTTAATAGTGGAGCAAGGTTTTGCTTTGAAGGCGAAGAAAGGCTTCACTTTTAAGGCAAAGCAGGGCTTCGATGATTTATTGAAATAATTGCAAATTTGCAAAGCGAAGTGGGGCTACGGACTGTGTACATACCTCATAAAGTGAGGGTGAAAAGATTGCCTCGTAGCCCCTAGGGCGTCGGAGGCCTTTGACGCGCGAAGCAAAGTTCCTTGTTGGAGGGTGCGCTCTGAGGCATGAGAGATGGTGGAATGTGAGGAAAGCCTTTGAGCTGCACTCGAAGCTCCTTGCCGGAGGGTGCGCGGAGCTAGAAAACTCCGAATCCCCCCCCTCAAGCCCACTTCGAGGCTCAGGCAGCGGTAGAGAACTTAGCTTTTAGTAATAGGTTCCCCACGGACGGCGCCAACTGATGTGGCAATTGCGTTAGCTATAGCATGTTTCTGAGTGTATAATGAATAGAATGAACCTCGAAGGGTTCTCTCAGAAGGAGAAAAGATTTATACTGGATTTGACATAATATTGCATCTACTGACCCTCATGGATCTGGCTATTACAAGGGCATGGACCTGCTTTTATAGGCAAGCAAGCCAAAGGAAAAGACCTAAATGCCCTCTATAGGTCATAGGCCTTATAGGGTTAAGAAGGGAAAAAAGACTAGACTACTGTACAAACAGCTTTACAGCTCTACAGACGTGTTAGATAAACGTCACTTCTGAGCAGCTAAATGACATACTAGGGGTGAGGGGCCCCTGGTATGGCTCTACACTGTAGCGGAGTTAAGATATTTTCCTAGTTCGAGGTAGTGGCCGGAGCTCTTCGGGCGGAGACTCAATCAAAGGCTATGAAGGGCACTTCGAAATGAACTTCGGAGTATGCTCCGAACTGAACTCTGAATGGACTTCCGAAGACTTAGCTTTGAGAGGGACCGGAGAGGGGTCTGCAGACTGGATCTGGGGAACCTCGAAGGAAGCCCGAAGGCTTGACCTCAGAAGGCTCCGAAGGGAGCCCAGAGGCTAGCTCCGAATGGGGCCCGAAGGCTTGACTCCAGAGGACTCCGAAGGGAGTCTGAAGGCTTGACTCCGGAGTACTCCGAAGGGAGCCCGAAGGCTTTGAATGATTGCTGTTTGGAAATAACTTCGGCAGGAGGGATCTGCTTCGATAGTGACAGGCTCCGGGCCGGAGGCCTACGGAGGCTAACCTCATTTGGCCCCTGTTTAAGGGTTCGAAGGGCACTTCGAGGTGAACTTTGGAGTTTGCTCCAAACTGAACTCCGAATGGACTTCCGGAGACTTATCTTTGAGAGGGACCGGAGAGGGGTCCGGAGACTGGATCTAGGGAACCCCGAAGGCTTGACCTCGGAATGCTCCAAAGGGAGCCCGGAGGCTTGACTCCAGAGGACTCCAAAGGAAGCCCGGAGGCTAGCTCCGAAGGGAGTCAGAAGGCTTGACTCCAGAGGACTCTGAAGGGAGCCTAGAGGCTTGGACTGATTGCTGCATGGAAATAACTTTAGCAGGAGGGATCTGCTTTGATAGTGTCAGGCTCCGAGCCTAAGGCCTATGGAGGCTGACGTCATTTGGCCCCTATTTAAGGGAAAACTTATTCCCCAACAGTGATGTTTATAATTTTTGGAACTGAGTTTATACTTATGAGCTCTGATATTGGTCACTTAGGACTTATGAAGTGTTTCATTTTGCCGGAGCCTTGAAACCTTATTACTTGGTCGCCTACAATTCTTTTACAGATGCTTTGATCTCGGAGGATCAGAAATATGTTCTTTTATAGTCCTTAGACTCTTCTACGGATGCTATCAAGCCGAAGCCTAGAATCCATAGGCTTTGGCCACCTTCCGCTCTTTTACAGATGCTTCAACCTCGGAGGATCAGAAATCTGTTCTTTTATAGTCCTTAGACTCTTCTACAGATGCTATCAAGCCGAAGCCTGGAATCCATAGGCTTTGGCCACCTTCAGCTCTTTTAGAGATGCTTCGACCCTAGAGGATTGGAAATTTGTTCTTTTATAGTCCTTAGAATCTTCTGTGGATGCTATCTAGTCGAAGCCTGGAATCCGTAGGCTTTGGCTACCTTCGGCTCTTTTACAGAATCCTTGAACCGATGGTTCAAAGGCCGTTTGTTGGGTTCTTATGAAAAATGCTTACCTCCGCAAGCATCTCCATTCTCTGATGCATCCACCAGGGGTAAGGAATATTTGAAGAGTAAGCATAATTCGAACCTCCATCTTTATTTATTTCAGAAAGGTACTTTACAATTGATTACAAGGATCCCCTAAGCGTAATAACGTTTAAGGTGCTCCGCGTGCCATGCATGCTTTAATTCTTCCCCTTCTAAATTAGCTAATTTAAAAGATCTAGGGTGCCCTGAGCATAGGATAATATATGGTCCTTCCCATTTGTTTCCTAACTTCCCCTGAGCAATTACACTTCGCAATACCAAATGACCTGGTCTAAGTTCATTAATTTTTATCTTTGGGTCATACCATGCCTTCGTTTGGTCTTGGTACTTCGTCAGATTGGCGACATCTCGAAGCCTTGTTTCTTCTGAGAAGTCTAGCAAAATGTTCCTTTCATCATTATCTTCAGGCCCCGTTACACGAAGGGATCCACCTTTTATCTCTGTGGGAGTCATGGCCTCGTCTCCGAATAACAATCTGAATGGGGTAAATCTTGTGGACCTAGCTTGAGTGGTCCGAATGGACCATAAAATCTGTTGGCGTAATAGATTATGCAAAGAGGTTCTCTGAGATCAAGAACAGACAAACACTGAGTTCGTGTTTAAGAACTATCTCAAGCCTCTAAATTGGATAATAGCTTAAGTAGTCCGAATATGTGTATTGAATAGTTGAGTATTCGATGCCCGTTTCAAGGTAAGAAGGGGGTATTTATAGGCAAGAATGTCTAAGGAAAAGACCTATTTACCCCTCAATTACAACCGACATAGTGGAAACTATTCGGTACCCTGAACAGGGTTAAAATGGTAAAATCTACCCAAAGCAAGTAGATAAGCCAAACATCTTATCAATCCTGTCGTTTGATTTCGAAGCCTCTTATCCTGCGGAGGGTTCTTTCGGATCGTAGATCGAAGCACCCTTCGACTTAACGACTCCTCCACCTTCGAGCATGAGCCCAGCAGCTCCGAAGTTGATAAGTTATTTTGAACTGTTAATCTCTAAGTCCTGAAAGTGAAGCATTTTCCACCAACAGTAGCCCCTCGAATACGCTTCTACGAATTTGACCTGTATAGAAGGGAAGTAGTATACTCAAGGAACATTTTAATATTTTGAGACTTAGAGAAGTTTGAACACATTACAGTCATTCGAAGGGTCTTTGATCCGAAGCATTCGGACTACGGCTTCGAGTCCACCACCGCTTTGTGAAACTCTTCATGGGAAAGAGAACCGTTACGAAGTCCAAACGTCGTGAAGAGTCGTTTGATTAGAACTGTTACTATACAAGTAGCCGTTACGCTCTATGAAAGGTAACGGTCGAAATTTACGGCGGACTCACACCGTTCCGCTCCCTGGACCCACCTGCCAGCGACGGAAGTCGAACCTGTAGTGTGAATGCAATCGAAGCACAGCAACTAGCGGACGGTTATAAAAATGGGATTGGAATTTACCGAGAGCCTTTTATCGTGCCTAGCACCCGAAACTCACTTTCTTCAACCTCCGACTCTCACAACTTCCCGAGCCACCAAGCCATGGTGAGGACCAGCCACACCATGCCAACGGCGGTGGGTACTCTGGCGCAGAGGCAAGCGTGGGCAGCTTCAACCGTAGCAGCAATGGCAGGAGCTCCGGGTGACACATGGCCCAAGAACCCCTGGGAGCTCCGCCCGCCATCCAAGAAGAAAATCCCTCAAAGTTTCCTCATCGGTCAATCCACAAGCACCACGGAGTCTATTGAAGAGGCCATGGAAGGGAAGCTGGGGTCCGGAATGAGGACTCGAGTCCTCGGACCGGAATCAACTCCGCGGCCACGGAGCGAAGAGGTCGTGGTCTTCGAGGCTTTCTTCGAAGCAGGCCTGGGGCTTCCGGCCATCAACTTCTTATCTGAGGTATTGGACATGTTCCACATTACCTTGCCCCAGCTATCTCCCAATTCCATCGCTCGTCTAGCTGTCTTCGAATGGGCACTTCGGGCCAAAAGGGTGTGAGGGGCGATCGGAGGTCTTCGCCGCCACCCATGAAGCCATCTGCCAGCCAAAGCCGCAAGATGGCCCTGGGGGCACCAAGGTGATAACAGCCTTCCGAAGCATCAACTTCCAGCTGCAGAGGGAGCACGCCCAGCATTTTTTAGCGAAGGCCATCAATGATCGATGGTACACTAACTGGGTCCTTCGGTGGTTCTACGCCGAAGTCAGAGAGGACTCCCCTCTCGCTGGACCCCTCCAAGAGATCTGGTTTCGGAAGGAGGCGGAGGTTACCCCGAACCCTAGCCTGCTTTCAATGTGGCTAGGGCTACTGACTTCGGTGGCTAGTTGCATGAGCATGTGCAATCTTGCCGAAGAGTTCATTGCTCTTCGAATCCCACCCCTCGGGGCAAACTGGCCGATAGTGTTTTAGCACGCTTCGGAAGGTGAGCTCCGAACTCTAGGTAAGACTTTGACTCTCCTGCAATAACATGTTAGATGAAGAAATAACATACTTATAATATGTTACCTTCTTTCAGCGGCTCCACTGGCGTTACCCCCGGAGCAGATAGCAAGGGCCACCGAACGGGTCTTTGGAGCCCCTACGGTGGATGAAAGGCAGAAGAGGATGTAGTTGGTGGGGAGCTAGGAGCGCTCCAACAGGGTGTGGGGAGCCGTCAGAATGGTGCCTCCTCCTCTGCCGGATTTCAACCCGGCCGGAGCGGCCCCTCGGAAGAGGAAAACTGTCGCCGAGCCTCCGAAGAAGGCCGGCAAAACCCCCGCCAAGAAGAAAAAGGTAGTGAAGATCCCTCCTCAACTGACCCCGGCTTCATCCGCCTCGTCCTTGGGCATTCGGAGCTCAGCTTCAGAGGACTCTGAGAGCAAGGGTTCTGACGTCCAACTAGCAAAGGACTTCGAGAACTACCTCCTGGAAGGCGATGAAGATGGAGCAGGGGTCCCAACTGAAGATTCTGCTCGAGAGGCTGTGGAGGCAGACACGGCACATACTCCCGCGCCCGCTATCGTGAGCTCAGAGCCGGAGACTGTCGCCCCCAACTCACCCGTAGCTAGGGTGATCACGGCAGAGGTTGTGGCTCCAACGGCAACTACACCGGAGAGGACTTCGGGGGATGACCTCGACGAGATTCTCTAGATGTACGAAGTACTGGACGACCCGACCATTTTACCTCATGGTGCCTTTGAAGGTATACTTTGAATCTTTTGCCTCGGGCGATTCCTGCAACAATTTTTACTTGTAAATGTTCACCAAATACCTTGATGTTGCAGGTACATCGAAAGGCGATGAAGCCCCGGCTGCACACGAAGCTCCAGCCTCTTCTGGGGTTGTGGCTCCGATGGACACCTCGGCTCCACTAGACACCCCGGCTTTGGTTGCAGCGGCCATTTCCGCCGATGCGGCTCCGGTGGCAGGGGCCATCCCCGCCGATGCGGCTCCAGCTGAAGGGGCAGCCGCCGAAGGAGGAGCTACCTCCGCTAGAGTCGAGCCTCCTGTCTTCGTGCTGGGGAGGGGCAAAAGCATGTCAAGCCTCGGACTCCCTCCCAGTCCGACGATGACACCCTCTTCTAATGAGCCTTCGGCAAGCAACTCGGAGGAACAGGCAACGACAGATCATCGCCAAGCTCTGTCTTGGCTTCCTCTGCTAGCTCCTTTCCTATAGCAACGGACGAGCCTCCAGGTGCTTCTGGAGCCTTTGACGGAGAAAGGCCAGGAAGTCGCTAACTCCGACTTAGTCTCCGTTTTGAGCGAAGCCAGGTCCCCGAAGCTTAACATGGCCCTCGAAAGGGCTGCCCTTCAGGTATAAGAAGTACCACAAATATTTTCAATTAGTAAATGTAAATACCTGGTACTTACTTTTTCCTCTTGCAGAAATTTGTCCTTGCTAGAGCGGCAGCGACTTCCAATGAAGTTGAAACTAACCGACTTAAAAGGAAGGTTACCACCCTCCAATCCGCGCTTAAAGGCTCCGAAGAGAAAACACTTCGGTTGGAGGAAGAGGTCCTCGAAGAGCGGAGGGCTAGGGCCAAAGCCAACGAAGCCCTCCGACTCGCAAGGCAGAACAGCGACACACTTCGGACTTCAGCCCAAGAAGCTGAAGCCGAGTGCTTGGTGCTCCGAGCGGAGGTCGAGAAGCTCCGGCACGCGGTGGCTACTTCGAGCACCCAACTGGTAGAGCTCCAAGGCTCTCTTAAGCAGGCGATGGCTTAGAAAGGCTACCTACTGTCCCAGATGGCCGAAGTGTCTGCTACTGCTGCGGGGTTGGAGGCGGCAAGGAAGAAGAATTCCGTTATAGCAGAACGTACCTTGGATGCCCTTTAGGGTACCTTGGAATATTTTGGCACTATGTGCCCTTCGTCTTCTACTCTGGCCAGCGAGTCCCTCGACCGGAAGCTGAAGAGGATTCAAGTGGTGACGTCGCTGATGATGAGCTCCGGCGTCCGGTACGGAGAGATCTCCGGACAGTGCACTGGAATTGGAGTCCTCCGTCACCTCGAAGCCCTTCAGATTCCTATCGCTCCAGTCAGGGGTTCGACACTCGGAATCTTTACCTCCGAGGACTTGTTGCATCCTTCGCCAGATGTAGCCTCGGCTTGGGAAGTTTTCCGGTCAACCTGGAAGATAGACCACAAGGCTGCAGCTAAACAAGGCCGTCGCTTCCAGCCTCACCGGCTCCAGCACCTCCTGCTCCGCCAACCGACTCGCAGGTCTAGCCCATAGGACAATTATGTATAAGAAATCTTGTAAAGCCCCTTGCATTAATGAAAAGTTTATAAACGAAGAGCTTGATTGGGTGTTTTGTTCTTTTAGGTTCTGTCATGTCCTTCGGAACTTGACTTCGAAATACTAGAATTTAACGAAGGGCTCTAGAAGCAGTGGTCAACCCTTGAGAGCTTAAGGCCTTACCACCGCTCTCGCTTCTCTATTCCTCGTGGAGATAAAGGAGAGGTAACCCTCGATGTTTTTCAAGAAGTCTTAACTTATATCAAGGAAGAGGAAAAAGAGAAGACATCTTCATCCTCCGAACACATAGATTGGTCTGACTCGGAGTATCAGGCCAAAGAGCCTATGGAGGCTAACTTTGAAAGGCTTCTAACTTGGGCCAAGCTTCAAGAGGAGTAGAAGAAACTATGAGCCTTGAGGAAGAAGAGAAGCACTCGAACTAAAAAGACAATCTCGGCGGCTTCGAGCTCCGAAGGTCAAAGTAGCCGTAGAGGTAGCTCTAGATGCCAAAAGGGTCTCCGATTTTACTTAGGCTTGGACCAAATTTTCTCTTGATGTAAAAGTATGACAGAGTAATATGAATTGCACCGGAAGCATCTTGTTGTTCTTTACCCTCCTACCCCTCCTTGTGGGTGGGGGACCTTACGCGTTGCAATAAGGTCCGTCGGACACAATGACGTGCACAACAATTCGATGCTTCGCACAACACTTAATAACCATACTTTACCTTTTCGTAGAGTTCTTCGAACATAGGTTCGTATTATGATTTTTGTAAGTTTCGGAGCTGGATCTATATATGAAGGCTCCTATACTAGTCGCTTAGGAATTTAAAATTGTCTCATTGGTCGGAGCCTTGAAACCTTATTGCTTGGTCACCTTCGACTCTTTTACAGATGCTTCGGACCCAGAGGCCAGAAATCTGTTCTTTTAAAGTCCTTAGACTCTTCTACGGATCCTAACAAGCCGAAGCTTGGAACCCGTAGGCTGGCCACCTTCGGCTCTTTTACAGATACTTCGAACCTAGAGGCCGGAAATCTGTTCTTTTAAAGTCCTTAGACTCTTCTACAGATCCTAACAAACCGGAGCCTGGAATTCGTAGGCTGGCCACCTTCGGTTCTTTTACAGATACTTCGAACCCGGAGGCCAGAAATCTGTTCTTTTAAACTCCTTAGACTCTTCTACAGATCCTAACAAGCTAGAGCCTAGAATCCGTAGGCTGGCCACCTTCGGCTCTTTTACAGATACTTTGAACCCGGAGGCCGGAAATCTGTTCTTTTAAAGTCCTTAGACTCTTCTACAGATCCTAACAAGCCGGAGCCTGGAATCCGTAGGCTGGCAGCTAAGCCCTTGAACCAATGGTTCACAGGCTGTTGCCCGGGTCCTTAGAAAGATGCTTGACTCCGCAAGCATCTCCATCCTCCTGATGCGTCCACCAAGAGTAAGGGATATTCGAAGAGCAAACAACATTCGACCCTCCACTTTATTTAGAAAAGGAATTTTTACAAGTGATTACAAGGAGCCCCTAAGCGTAGTAACACTTAAGGTGCTTCGCATGCCATGCATGTTTCAATTCTTCCCCTTCTAAATATATGGTCCTTCCCATTTATTTTCTAGCTTCCCCGGGGCTATTACACTTCGCAAAACTAAATGACCTGGTCTAAGCTCGTTCAGCTTTATCTTCGGGTCATACCATGTTTTTGTTTGGCCTTGGTACTTCGTCAGATTGGCGATAGCTCGAAGCCTTGTTTCTTGTGACAAGTCCAGCGAAGTGTTCCTCTCATCTTCATCTCCAGGTTGCACTACACGAAGGGATCCACCCCTGAGCTCCGTAGGAGTCATGGCCTCATCTCCGAATAGTAGTCTAAATAGGGTAAAGCCTGTGGACCTGGCTTGAGTGGTTCGAATGGACAACAAGATCTTGGGGAGCTCTTCGACCCACAACCCCTTGGCCAACCCGACAATCCTTCGATTCAGACCGGAGAGAATATTCCCCTTGGCTCGCTCGATAGCTCCGTTGGACTGTGGATGGCGCACTGCTGCGAAGCATAACTTAATGTCCAGTTCTTCACAAAATTCTTTGAATGTGTCAGCTTCGAATTGGGTTCCATTATCCATAGTTAGCTCCCTTGGCACTCCGAACCTGCATATAATATTTTGCCAGAAAAATTTTTGCACATTCCTTGAAGTGATAGCGGTCAAGGGTTCTGCTTCGATCCACTTGGAAAAATACTCGATTGCTACCACTGCAAACTTCAAGCTGCCTTTGGCCATTGGAAAAGAGCCGATGAGGTCCATACCCCATCGAGCCATTGGCCACACCGGGGCAATAACTTGAAGTGGTACTGGCAGACGGTGGCTTCGTCTTCCCATCCACTGGCATCCTTGGCAGGTTCGAACCAACTCCTCCGCATCTCTTACAATTGTCAGCCAGTAGAGCCCCTGCCGAAGTGTCTTGCCTGCTAGAGCACGAGGGGCTAGGTGGCTTCCACATAAACCTTCGTGAATGTCCCGAAGTATGTCTTGGCCTTAAGGTTGGGAGATGCACCGGAGTAGAGGAGAACAAACCCCGGCTTTGTACAACATTCCATTGACAAGCTTATAATTTCGAGCCCTTGCTTGTAACCTTCAGAAATCCAGCCCCTCTAAAGAATATGCGCTACCTTGCAAGATATCCATTATCAAAGCCCGCCAATCTACAGCTGGAATGCAAAGGACTTCTGCGGAGGGTAATTGATTGAGTGCAGGCTTGACTAGTTCTTCATAGAAAGCACCCTCTGGGATGTCCAATGCTCCAGCTGCAGCTTTTGCTAGAATGTCTGCAAGTTGATTATCTGCTCGAGGGATACTTCGAACAGAAAATCCTTTGAATGCTGCTTCGGCCTTGCGGATTTCCTCCAGGTACTTCGCTAGATGATGGTTCTTTGCTTGAAAGCTCTTGTCAACATTCCCTGCGACGACTTGGGAATCTGTTTTAATTATTATCCTTGCTGCTCCAAGTGCCTTTGCCTTTCGGAGGCCTAGCAGGATACCTTCGTATTCTGCGATATTATTGGTGGTCTTAAAGTTGAGCCTCACAGAATACATGGCCTTTTGCCCTGACGGTGATATAATGACCACTCCAGCTCCTGCACCAGATGCCTCATAAGCTCTGTCAGAAAATATTGTCCATAAACCTTTGGAGGGCTCCTCCGGAGCCCACACTGCAGATGGAGTCCATTCTGCTATGAAGTCAGCTATGATTTGAGATTTGATAGTTGTTCTTGCCATGAAGGAAATTCCGAAGGGGGCTAGCTCGACAACCCATTTTCTGATCCTACCCGTAGAATCTTTGCTTCAGAGCATATCACCAAGAGGGTATGAGGTAGGAACGATTAGGTTATGCGCCAGAAAGTAATGCCTTAGCTTTCGCGAGGCCATTACCAAGGCATAAGCAAATTTCTCGAGCTTGGAGTATCTTATCTTTGCTCCGGACTGAGGAGCCATGCTGAAGAGCATGGGCCTCATGGCTCCAGATGTGATGAGTCATTGTCAACGATAGTCAAAGAGGACTGAAAAGAGAGAGAAGACTTGCTGCATCTGGGCCGCGTGTGACTCAGGTACACGGGCAGCGAGCGACTGTCGGGCAAAGGGGCCGCGAAATTGGGCTAGCCCAATCCGGGTACATGGGCTAGGAGAAGCAGAGGATCCACTGGGCTGTTGACCAGGATTGACTCAGGTACACTGGCAGTGAGTGATTGCTGGGCTGAGAGAGCTGTGGAATCAGGCCGGCTCAATCCGGGTACCTGGTGCAAAGTCGGTGGACGCTTTGTCAGTTTCGGCACAAAACTGACAACCGCTGATCTCACATCAGACTATTCAGAGGCAAAGCTGTAGTCGCTATGAAAGCTCTGGTTCCAGATAAGTCATCTGTAAATAGGAGTTTACTATTTTGTCCTTAGGCCCATAGTCAGTCAGTCGAGTCTGTAAAAATATCCTAAGGGCAGTTTGGTCTTTTTCTTTTATTTCAGCGTCTGTAAAAAACACTAAGGGTCTGGTGGAATATTCCTAGTCTATTGGGCTGCCTATAAATAGGGCCCCAATCCCTAGGGTTAGGTGCAACTCACTTTAATCAAAAATTAGAGTTCATCTTACCTACTCTTTTTTTGTGCGCCACCACTCCTTTCTGTGTTCTTCCTGTTTTATGCCGCCGGTGAGTGCTTTATCTTATTTGCTCTGAAATCACCGCCGCAGTTTATCGATTTGTCTCACAGTTTTGGAAGAAACGCTGAGAGATTTTGTTTATTCTATGTGCCTCATTTTGCGTGTTCGATTTAATCGACTGTTCGGACTATGCTGCCGAAAGTTCTTCGCTTACTCTCAATGCCAACAAAGTCTCAGTTGCTGGTTTTATGTTCATCGAGTGCTTTCATCCTACAACATTTCTTTACTCAGTAGCTTTGCAGAATAGCCTGAGCCGCAAGCAGCATAGCTCTGCAGGCGTTTGCTATACTCCTGCGTACAGAAGTTTTATTTCTTGTATCATGTCTCTCCAGCGCATGGCATCAGTAGTTTGTTAACTATTTTTTACTGTCTTGTTTTCTGTGCGTTCATTTTTCTATGGATGCTGGGTTTGTGCGGTTTACTGTTGATCGTTGAAATACAGCAGTGTGCTCACTCATTACCTATGCTAGCTAGCAAAACCATGCATGGCTATGGGATCTACTAGCCATTGCTTTTCAGTATAGCTCGGCCGCAATAGACTTGCATCACTGCAGTTTTCAGACTTAGAGTGACAGGCTAGTCTTGCTAGCTACATAGCTTTCGCACGTTTCTTGATGCTTCGCGGTTGCTTCCTGCTGTAGTTAGTCGCACTGTTTCTGAAGCCTTCGCTCAGCCAGCCTAGAATTTTTTGCAAGCTGTGTTTCTGCGTTCGAAGTCTGTTTTTTATTCGTAGGCTGTCGTTGGCGGAGGTCTGTAGGGCTTCGGAATTCCTGCAGCGAAGTCTGTTCTTCTTGAAGCAAAGCCTGTTTTTCTTGGTAGCCTTGCTTTCCTCACGAAGTGTAGGGCCTCGAATGTTCGAAGCACACTTCGCTTAAGTGCACTTTGTCAGTAAAAGCAACCTTCGGCTGTTAGATCTAAACACCGCATTTTCGAAGTAGGCCTCGAGTCTGGTGTTTTGACTAGGGTCGAAGTTCATACCGAAGGTCTTAGCGAAGCCTTGCAGAGAGGCAGGCTTCGTATGATTTAGCACTTGCTGTCTTCGAACATACTCTGACTTTCTTGGCTTCAGCAGCTACACACTTCGACGTTGCAGGCTTCAATCGACTACCTTCGACAACTTCAGGCTTTGCACGTACTTCGAAGCAGGCTTCGTCAAGTTTCAAACAGGAGACAAAAATCTGAACAGTAATCTCTAATCTCTTTTTACGTACAATCAGATTAATTGTTGTGATGTGTTATTTCTGTTAACCTTAATCTACCCATGTTTTGAATGCTTTGTTTATCTGCCTATTATCACTGTGTTGGTGTTTCTTTGTCTAGGACACCAGTCATTTCTAGGCTAGATACTTTTAGGCTTTGACGATCTATTTACGTTTTGCTACTAAGTCTTTTGAGGTGCGTTGGGTGTAGGGAGCAGGCCATTGATTTGAAAGAATTTTTTAGGCGCCCATTCACCCCCCCTTTGGTCGCTACTTTCGGTCCTACAAGTGGTATCAGAGCCTGGTTAGGGTTTTTCCATACCTTAACCGGTTCTAAACCCCAGTAGTGATCATGACGTCTCCTGGAAAGGTCCCGTCCTTGGAAACTTATGGCTATAATTATTGGAAGACTCGCATGCGAGCCTATCTCATGAGCCAAAGTTCGGACATCTGGGACATTTGTGTTCACGCTACTTTCACCATATTGCCATTTGCTGAGCGTAATTCTCCTGATATTATCGCCCAACATCTGAACAACAACAAAGCGGTGAACATTTTGTTTTCTGGCTTAGGTCCCACTGAATTTGAGCGAGTGAGCCATCTCACAACTACTAGAGAGATCTGGGCTACCCTCCAGGCACACCATGAGGGGACAGCTCGGGTTAAGGCTCGGCTCTATCAGACCTACCGGTGTGAATACGAAAATTTCACATAGAAGCCGGGTGAATCTGTTGAAGTGTTGTTTGGTCATTTTCAATCGATTATAAACAAGCTTTGGGCCAACAAGGCTGAGGGTGTTCAGTTAGTCTTAGATCATGAGCAGGCGCTCAAGGTTCTCCATACCTTGGACCCTAAGATCTGGGAGATCAAGGTATCCTCTATCATTGAGAGCACATCTTATGATACCTTGACCATTTCTGAGTTGTTTAGCAAGCTAAAGGCCACTGAGGTTGATACCCAGTTGAGATCAAATCTCACTTGCTCTAGATCAAAGTCCCTGGCCCTTGCTACACCATCTGATGACCCCTCCTCTATGAGCTGTGCTGGTTCTCCTTGATGTCTATCACTGAGGACCAGCTTGAGTCGTTAGGAGATGATGAGCTGTGTGTTTTTAACAACCGGGTGCGTCGTGTTTATGACAAGAGAATGTTCAAAATACACGGCACAAAGACCAGATGCTTTGAGTGTGGTGATCCAGGTCACTTTATCGCCGACTGCCCCAAGCGCACTGGACACAAGAAGGGCGCTGGTGGTGGCTTCCACGACTCCGGCAAGCACGACAGCTCCTCCTTCACCAAGGGCAAGCCAAAGACCAGATTCTTCAGAAAGGCCATGAAGGACTACCAGCGAGAGAACAAGAAGCGCGACAAGGCCTTCTTCGACGAGATGGAGAAGAGCTACTCCAAGCGGTCCACGTCTTCTTCCTCTTCATCAAGCTCAAGTGATGAGGAGATCGTCATCAGGAAGGGGAAGGACAAGAACGATCCGGCGGGCCTATGCTTCATGGCTTTCAGGGATAGACCGAAGAGCCGCTCACATCAACACCGAAGATCCCGCAAGAGCTTCTGCTCAATGGCTCTTGGGGATAAGAAAGAGAAGGGCTCCTCCGATGACTCCGACGACGACGACAATGAAAAGTATCATCTTATGAACGCGAAATCGTTGATTTACTTGAAAGCAATCGTCTGGAGTTAAAATATCGGGAAAACTGCTTAGGGGGGCTAAGAAGAGGATAGATGAATTAGAGAGTGAGCTTGCCATGGCCAATGGCATAATTGAGAGTCTATCTTCTTTCCCTTGCTTGGGTGATAGCAGTGAGTGCCCAAAGTGTGAGGTGCTTCTGTGTGACCTGTCGACTCTGAAGTCCAGGTACACAAAAAGGGTTGATGAGAGGGACGCTTTGGCCACTGAGCTTGAAAGCGCTCAGCTGGAGCTGAAAGATGCTCAAGCCACTGTCATCGTGCCCTGTGCTGATCGCCCTTCTCATCTAGCTAGTTTAGCTGAGCTGAAATCCAAGGGCGATGAGCATTTGGGTGATTTGGAGAGAGTGAGAGCTGAGCTAACACAGACTAGGCTAGAGCTTGAGACACTGTCAGTTCCACCCACTGTCTGTGAGAACTGCTTGTCTCTTAGACTGGAGTTGATTAAGCTGAAAGCTGAGAAGTCTGTCCAAGTAGATAGAGAGTGTGAGACCTTATTGTCTCAGGTGGAGGTTCGCTAGCTTCCTTAAGAGAGGAGCTAGTTGATGCCCAGAATGAAAACTTTTACCTCCGTTCAATCCTGAGTTGGATCAGTGCCAGAGAGCCACAGCTCGGCATGATGATCCAGCAGTTTAAGAGGCAGGATGGGTTTGGGGTAGGCTACACCTACACCAAGGCTGACTTTGAGAGTTCCATTAGTCGGGCAGTGGAGTGGAGTAAAATGACTCTTGAGCAGAGATACCCCAAGACTCACTCCACTGAGTCCTTCCAAGCTAGTCAGCCCAAGGATGGAGTGTTCCAAGAACAGCCCAAAGCTCCACCCAAGAAGCCTATCTGGGTTCCAAAGACCAAACACCTCCACACTTCTCTTGACTCTCTTCCTGGACCCTCTCACACCAAGAAGACTACACCAAACACCACTAAGCCCAAGAACCCCAAGCCTCAACCACATCCCAAGAAGCCCACCTATCATTGTGAGTACTGCCAGAGAGACGGGCATCTTGTGGAGTTTTGCTTTAGGAGGAAGCGGGTTGAGAGAGTAGAGAGGGCTCGTGGTGGTTAGGAGCAATTCTACCAGCAGGGTGGTAGACTAAGAGTTCCTCGATGCGGGGAGAGGCTGGAGGCCAGGCCACGTCGTGTAGGTGGAGGTAGAGGAGATGGTTTTCATGCCCGTGCTCCAGATGGTAGTGTTCGTTCCGACAGAGCTCCAGGCCGTTTTGGTCATGGTCCTGGACCTCGTGGCCGAGGTTTTAGGCAGAACCGAGGACCGTGCTTTGAGCCGCGTTTTTGTCCGAACTCTCATGATGATTTCTGCTTTCCGTCTTTTGAGCAGATGGCTCGACACTGGTTTAGTTCTTTTGCTAAACCCGGTGCCGGACCATTTGCTCCCCCTTACAACCACTGATTGTGCAGGATTGGGGACTGGAGGACGTTTGGATCATGGACTCAGGATGCTCTCGCCACATTACAGGACATCGTAGATGGTTCTCCAGTCTCACTCCCCGAGCTCCAAAGAGTACATCACATTCGGGAACAGTGGTCAAGGGAAGGTAAATGGTATTGGCTCAATTCGCATCTCTGACCATTTCTATTTAAAGAACGTTGCTTTGGATGAAAATTTGAACTTTAATTTGATTTCTGTTTCGCAACTTCTTGAGGATGGTTTGGAGGTCCGTTTTAATAAGGGTAGTTCTTCTGTGATTGATTCTAGGGGGTCTTTGATTTGCCAGATCTTACCTTTTGGTAAGGTTTTCCGGAATGACTTCTCTAGTTCTTTTGGCCCTTCTCGCTGTTTGATTGCTGGATCCTCCTCTGAGCTCTGGAAGTGGCATAGGAGGTTAGGTCATTTGAATTTTGATCTGCTAGTCAGGTTGAGCTCTATGGACCTCATCCGAGGATTGCCCAAGCTTAAAATGGAGAAGGATCTACTTTGACATACCTGTCGTCATGGGAAAATGGTTGCCGCTTCTCACTCACCTGTGACATAGGTGATGACTTCATATCCGGGCGAGCTGTTACACATGGACACTGTCGGTCCAGCTCGGGTACGCTCAGTCGGTGGGAAGTGTAGGACCAAAAGTAGCGATCAGAGGGGGGGTGAATGGGCGCCTAAAAATTCTTTCGAATTTATGGCCTGCTCCCAACACCCAACGCACCTCAAAAGACTAAGCAGCAAAGCGTGAACAGATTGCCTAAGTCTAAAAGAATCTAGCCCAGATATGACTAGCAAAATATTCAAAACATGGAAAATTAAACTTCTCAGCAGATGATCTAAGTGTACATGAAAAGAGATGAGAAGTTACTGTTCGAATTTGTCTCCTGTTCGAAACATGGCGAAGCCTGCTTCACTGTGTCGAAGCCTGCTTCGAAGTGTCGAAGTCTGCTTCACAGTGTCGAAGCCTGCTTCGAAGTCCCTTGCCGAAGTCTAGCGAAGGCTGTCATGGGAGAGCCGAAGGTTTGTTGAAACTAGCCTAGTTCGAGTGTGGCAGAGAGCGAAGTATGCTTCGAAGCGAAGTATGAAAGTATCGAAGCTTGCTTCGAACAGTGTACTTCGAAGCCTAGACTTCGATCAGAAAACTTCGAACAAAGCTCACAGAAAATCAACCTTCGAACGAGAAGTGAAGCCCAACACACGGCAGCAAAATTGAAACAAAGCTTACACTGCTACCTTCGATGTTAACTAGATCAAAGTATGACTACCGAAGTAGTAACTTTGGACCCGAGGACTAACTTCGAAATGAAGTCTGCAGGTGTTGTCACACAAAAAGTCGAAGTTCACAACCACACTTCGAAAAGCAAACTTTGAACCCACAAACTAAGATCCATGGAAATGATAGCAGTAGAGGAACTTCTCAGAAAACCTACTCCGAGCGAAGTCTACCAGAGAAACATGCTTCGAAGCTAACTTCGAAGCTTGTCGAAGTATTGACTACAAAAAGCTCGAGTCGGAGTACACCTTCGCAAGAACTGCTGAAGTATGCCAAGAGAACAGAAACTAAGCACAGAACATACTTCGAAGCAAAATTCACAGTTTAAAATCGGAGTCGAACATTTCAGCAGAGCCTTCAAAGAAGTCTGGCCGAAGCCTGCTTCACAGAGCTGAATGACTTCGAACAATCGAGGGGGCTTCGCCAGAAACAGCCAGAGAAAAGGCTAGGCTTTGTCTACTCGATCAAAAAGCTACACAGGAAAAAGCAAAGCTAGAGTAGTAGTGTACTGTTGCTACAGGGAGTAGGTACTACTTGCTAGAAGCAAGAACTAGTACTCCTCACGTGAAGAACAGAAGCAAAGGAGAGGCCATTCGCACTCGCACAAGAGAGAAAAGCTTCCAGCCACGCAAATCTATGCAGTGTAAAATATACTCAATCACAGCATGATGAGGACATCACTTCACATGATACACACATGGAGCCTCCACCTACAATTCAACTACAAGGACCAATCACACGCGCCCGTGCCCGTCGCTTGAACCATGAGGTTAATTCGTTCCTTAGCAACTTTGATTATATTTGTTTGGATGGGATGCTACTGAATACTAGTGATATTTTGTTGCTTAGGAACATGGGAGATGGAATAGGAGAGTTGGAGTTGAAGACGGAGCCGCACGGATGATTTGAAGTCAAGAATTCGCTGGTTCGGACTACATCGACAACCATTCACCAAAATGGGCATAACTTCCTCATACGAAGTCCGATTGGCGCGTTCTTGGACTTTTTGGAAAGCTGAGGAGAAGACGGATCTTTTGCCGTTGGTTTCACATCATTTGGAGTCTCGAGTCGACCTGTGTATTTAAAACAGTACTGCGTGACAGAACTGGGCCGTGTTGGCCATAATTTGAGTCTGTACGTCTTCTAGCCCACAGCCCAAGTCTGTTCCCCTTCCACAGGCCGCCGCCCTATATATTCTCACGCCAGCCACCTCTAGGGTTAGGTTTTGCTTTGTTGCATCTACACTGTTGTGTTTAGATCCCGCCTCTTGCGCCGGACCGATTGGCTGCCGCATTGGCGTTTGTGAAACCTCACCTTATCTTCGTTTGTCTGTGATTTGGCATTCGATTTGTATCCTTCCTGTTCTTGCTTGTGTTCTTGGGTTCGCTTGCAGGAATTAGCCTTCGTGGCGAGGTCAATCGCATTCTGCGTGGTTGATAACCAACGGAGACAGTGGTGTAACGATTGCAAGGTTTTGATCCGCCGGACCGGAGCCTTGGATCGCCAACGTCGAGATTCTCCACCAACCCAAGTTTATCCCTTACCTAGCGGAAGATCGGGACCACTCCCCCATCAGCTGGTATCAGAGCTCAGATTTCCCGTTAGGTAATCTCGATCTGCTTTTGTTTTTACCCAGAGTCCAGAAAAACCGCACCAAAAAAAAATTCCCCATCGAGAACCCCTTTGTGCCTTGCGATTTTAATTTCAGTTTTAACTTTGTTGAGTTTGTGTTCTTGGTCGAGTCTTGTTGCTGGTTTAGTCATCCCTCTGTGTCGTTTGAGTAGTAGTTATTCTTGTGTCTCAGAAAAAAATTCCCCACCGAAAAACCCCCCCTTCCGCAACCTTTCTTTGTTTTCCACATCTACTCTTTGTGACCCCCCTTCAGTAAAACAGGCATAACTTTTCGCTCGTTTGGCAGAAAAATCTAAATTTTTTGAGCGTGTTCCTGACTCAATTTGGAGAAAAATCAGAAAAAGGTTGGTTAGCCCTCACCAAAATCGCCAAAAAAATCGGGAAGATAAAGAAAAAATTGGAGAAAGTTTTTGCTCGCCGGACAGCAAACTTGTTTGAATTTTGTGAGCCACATCTCACCTCAGTTGTAGGTGCCAATTTTTGTGGTTACTCCTCTGGTCATCCTTGTTTCAAAAAAAATAGAGTGAAAAAAAAGGAGAAAAAAAAGAGAAGCGGGCTGTTAGTTGCTTGTCCGAACTCTTGTCCGAATTCTTGTCCGAACTCCTGTCCGAACTCTTGTCCAATCTGAGGCAGTCTTTGGCTGTTTGCTGCTTGTCCGATCTCTTGTCTGAACCTTTGTCCGAACTCTTGTCCGATCCAAGCAGCAGCAAAAAAAAAATTGTGCACACACCCTTGTCCGATCACTTGTCCGATCTCTTGTCCGATCCCTTGTCCGATCCATAGAGAGCTGATTTTGACCTGTTTTTGCTTCCATTTGATTTTTGGGCACATAGTTTCCCTCTATTACTTGAACTTTCACTTTGGGAGCACTACGGTCAGCAACTTTGACGAGTACTAGGGAATACTTATTGAACTTGGTTTAACTGTTATTATTATCGCTAATCCTTGCTACTCACTTGCCTTCCAAGCTACACATTTCTCTTGGTCAGGACAGGATCATTTCTTGCAATTGTACACCACCCTCCACTTGGTTCATCACCTGTAGGCCGGTGACCTCCCTGCGGCGCGGTAAGAACACTTGCAAGCGTGGGTAAGGTGCT
The DNA here is from genome assembly GCA_019279435.1 of Zizania palustris. Lineage (NCBI taxonomy): Eukaryota > Viridiplantae > Streptophyta > Magnoliopsida > Poales > Poaceae > Zizania > Zizania palustris. The sequence continues at coordinate 33,761,541 of JAAALK010000079.1, read as the reverse complement.
TGACGGATTGCTTCCACCCCACACCCACCACCAGACCTAGCTATTTACATAAGGATTATTCTTTGTTGTTTTGCCTTTTCACTAACATGGCAGATAACAGCGGCACCCCTCCATCTGATTTTAATGACTGTGTCTCACGGCGTGCTCTACTAGAGTCTCAGCGGCAGACCCAACATTCCATCGAACGTCTCGCGCGTACTGTGGCTGACCTAGTGGACCGAATGACTGTTTTGGAAACACGATTGCCTGCTGCACGAGCCAACGATGAACATGTTGAAGAGGAAGACGACCATATTGAAGAGGAAGACGACCTATCCTATGCTGGAAACAATGGCATTGGACCTGATGAGGCTGCACATCATCGCTTTCAGTTCAACCGTCAAGGTATGGGCGGCCACCGCAACCGCCCTCCACGAGGTAACAATGACAACCACAGGAACAATGATCCCTACTCTAAGGTAAAATTTTCAGTACCTCCTTTTACTGGCACCTATGATCCAGATGCATATTTAGATTGGGAGATGTCAGTCGAACAAAAATTTAATGCTCACATGGTTCCTGCTATCCACCGCGTGCGTTTAGCTACTAGTGACTTCACTGGATATGCTCTTCTTTGGTGGACTGAAATAGTTCAGGTTGGAAATGAACCACAAACTTGGGATATGTTAAAACGGCAAATGCGTGGTAGATGGGTCCCTCCTTCATATAAACGTGATTTGAGAAAAAAATTGCAGCGCCTAAACCAAGGAAATAAATCGGTAGAGGAGTATTATCAGGAGTTGCAAATAGGTTGCATGCGTGCTGAAATTGAGGAGGACGATGAGGATAAGATGGCCCGTTTTTATGGTGGTTTAAGACGTGAAATTCAGGATATCATTGATTATAAAGAATACAATACTATCACTCGTCTTTTCCACCTTGCTATGCTTGCAGAAAAAGAATTGCAGGGTCGCCAACAACCACAACGCAGCATGAGGACCAACATTGGTGGTGCTACTTCACGCTCAAGTGGGCAGCAGCAACGACCATCCGCACCCCCTTCTCGACCGGCGGCTACATCAGCACCTTCGACATCTACAGCCCAGGTTGAGAGTTCCAAGACTGCAGCATCCAAGGCGCCAGCCAAGCCCACCTCCTCGGCAGCCTCTACTGCTCGTTCTGCAGCGATCCAGTGTCACAGATGCAAAGGATTTGGCCATGTGATGAAAAGACTGCCCTAGTCAGCGGGCTTATATTGCTACGGAAGACGGTGGCTATGTAAGTGCTAGTGATGTTGAAGATGAATATGCACTTGCTGCTAACATTGCAGGAGATGATGATACATTCGACGATGACGCTGTTATTGCGTCGGATGCCACTGCCGACCTTGAAGCACTCATTGTACAACGCGTCTTGAGCACTCACATGGAGCAGGACGACAGGGCACAACGGAACAATCTGTTTCAGACCTTCTTCGGCGTCAATAACCGTTGTGTACGTGTCATCATCGACAGCGGTAGTTGCAACAATTTGGTGAGCCACGACATGGTAACGAAGCTTCAACTTCCCACACGCGCGCATCCACACCCTTACCATGTGCAATGGTTCAACAATAGTGGTAAGGTCAAGGTAACACAAACTGCTCACATCAAATTTTCCATTGGTACATACGTCGGAGCTGCTGATTTTGATGTAGTACCAATGCAAGCATGTTCTCTGTTACTTGGTAGACCTTGGGAGTATGATACTGATGCTACACACCATGGTAGGAGCAATACGTACACATTTATGTATAAAGGAAAGAAAGTTACATTGCTTCCTATGACTCCTGCTGAAATTGTAAAATTTGAACAAGAAAAACATGCTAGGGATGCACAAAAGAGCAAACAACCTTCTGAAAATCAGCAAGTAGCTAAGCCGTTTTTGAGGCAACAGAAAGATAAAATTGCTTCTCCTTCTTCATCACAAGTTATAAATCTGAAAGGGCGTGTCATGCTTGCAACTAAAACTGACCTTGCTGAAATTTGTGATGATACTCCCTTGCTATACGGCTTGATTTGCACAAACGTGTTGTTTTCACTTGCGAACATTCCTAGCTCTGTTCCTGTTGCAGTCACTGACCTTTTGCAGGAGTTTAAAGATGTTTTTCCTGCTGAGATACCACCCGGGCTGCCACCGATACGCGGCATCGAGCACCAAATTGATTTGGTCCCGGAGGCGTCTCTTCCTAATCGTGCAGCGTACCGCACCAATCCGGAGGAGACAAAAGAAATTGAGCGCCAAGTACAGGACCTTCTTGATCGTGGGTACGTCCGTGAAAGCCTTAGTCCTTGTGCAGTACCCGTTCTTTTGGTACCTAAGAAAGATGGTAGTTGGCGCATGTGTGTTGATTGTCGTGCTATTAATAATATCACCATTCGATATCGACACCCTATTCCTAGATTGGATGACATGCTTGATGAGCTTAGTGGTGCCATTATCTTTTCTAAGATCGATCTCCGTAGTGGCTACCACCAAATTCGCATGAAACTAGGTGATGAATGGAAAACTGCTTTTAAAACAAAATTTGGATTATATGAGTGGCTTGTCATGCCTTTTGGACTTACTAATGCACCTAGTACCTTCATGCGCTTGATGAATGAAGTCCTACGGCACTTTATAGGACGCTTTGTGGTTGTATACTTTGATGATATCTTGGTTTATAGCAAGTCTCTCACTGAACATGTTGAACACCTACGTGCTGTTTTTTTTGCCCTCCGTGAAGCTAGAATGTTTGGTAACCTTGAGAAGTGCACGTTTTGCATGGATCGAGTTGTGTTTCTTGGCTATGTTGTCACTTCACAGGGTATTGAGGTCGACGCGGCAAAGGTAGAAGCCATCAACAGCTGGCCGCAACCCCAAACTATCACACAGGTACGTAGTTTTCTTGGTCTTGCAGGTTTCTACCGGCGTTTTGTGAAAGATTTCAGCACCATAGCCGGTCCTTTGCATGAGTTGACCAAGAAGGGAATTACTTTTGCGTGGGAGCCAGCACATGAACAAGCTTTTGCCACACTCAAAGATCGTCTTACACATGCACCTCTCCTTCAGCTACCCGACTTCAGTAAGCCTTTTGAGTTAGAATGTGATGCTAGTGGGTTTGGATTAGGAGGTGTGCTGCTGCAAGGAGGTAAACCCGTGGCCTATTTTAGTGAGAAATTACATGGCCCACAGTTGAATTATTCTACCTATGATAAGGAATTATATGCCTTAGTGCGTGTGCTTGAAACTTGGCAACATTATCTTTTGCCTAAGGAGTTTATTATTCATTCCGATCATGAAGCATTGAAGCATATACGTAGTCAAGCAAATCTGAATAAACGACATGCTAAATGGGTAGAATTTATTGAGACTTTTCCATATATCATTAAGCATAAGAAAGGGAAAGATAATGTGATTGCCGATGCTTTATCTAGACGTTATACTTTGCTTTCTCAACTTGATTATAAGATCTTTGGTTTAGAAACATTGAAGGACATGTATGCTACTGATTTGGACTTCAAAGATGCTTTTGCAAATTGTACCGATGACCGTGCTTGGAACAAATATGTGCTGAATAATGGATATCTTTTTCGTGCTAACAAGTTATGTGTGCCGGCTAGCTCTCTTCGCTTGTTGTTATTGCAGGAAGCACATGGTGGTGGTTTGATGGGTCATTTTGGATCCAAGAAAACTGAAGATGTGCTGTCCACACATTTCTATTGGCCTAGGATGAGACGAGATGTTGAGCGCTATGTGGCACGATGCACTACTTGCAATAAAGCTAAGTCCCGTCTAAACCCACATGGTCTTTATATGCCTCTGCCCGTCCCTAGTGTACCTTGGGAGGATATTTCTATGGATTTTGTGTTAGGGTTACCTAGAACTAGGAGGGGGAGAGATAGTATTTTTGTGGTGGTAGATCGTTTCTCTAAAATGGCGCATTTTATACCTTGTCACAAGAGCGACGATGCTACAAATGTTGCTGATTTGTTTTTCAGAGAGGTCGTACGCTTGCATGGAGTTCCCAATACCATCGTTTCAGATCGTGATGCCAAATTCTTAAGTCATTTTTGGAGGACGTTGTGGCATAAGTTGGGGACGAAGCTGCTGTTTTCTACTACTTGTCACCCCCAAACGGATGGACAAACGGAGGTCGTCAACCGCACATTATCCACCATGTTGAGGGCTGTTTTGAAGACCAACTTGAAGCTCTGGGAAGAGTGTCTACCTCATATTGAGTTTGCATATAATAGGTCAGTACACTCCACTACTAAGGTAAGTCCGTTTCAAGTGGTCTATGGCTTTAATCCGCGTGCTCCTATTGATTTGCTGCCATTACCACCATCTGAAAACTTGAATTTTGATGCTACTACACGTGCTGAATTATTACTTAAGATGCATGAAACTACTAAAGCAAACATAGAGAAAATGAATGAGAAATATCGTGCTTATGGTAGTAAGGGTAGAAAAGAGATAACATTTGAACCAGGTGATCTTGTTTGGTTGCACTTGCGCAAGGATCGTTTTCCTGATTTACGAAAGTCTAAATTGATGCCCCGTGCTGATGGTCCTTTCCGTGTGCTTGAGAAGATAAATGACAATGCATATAAGCTTGAGTTGCCTGCAGCTTTTGGGGTTAGCCCCACATTTAACATTTCAGATTTAAAACCCTATTTGGGAGATGATGATGAGCTTGAGTCGAGGACGACTCCAATTCAAGAGGGGGAGGATGATGAGGACATCACTTCACATGATACACACATAGAGCCTCCACCTACAATTCAACTACAAGGACCAATCACACGCGCCGTGCCCGTCGCTTGAACCATGAGGTTAATTCGTTCCTTAGCAACTTTGATTATATTTGTTTGGATGGGATGCTACTGAATACTAGTGATATTTTGTTGCTTAGGAACAAGGGAGATGGAATAGGAGAGTTGGAGTTGAAGACGGAGCCGCACGGATGATTTGAAGTCAAGAATTCGCTGGTTCGGACTACATCGACCACCATTCACCAAAATGGGCATAACTTCCTCATACGAAGTCCGATTGGCGCGTTCTTGGACTTTTTGGAAAGCTGAGGAGAAGACGGATCTTTTGCCGTTGGTTTCACATCATTTGGAGTCTCGAGTCGACCTGTGTATTTAAAACAGTACTGCATGACAGAACTGGGCCGTGTTGGCCATAATTTGAGTCTGTACGTCTTCTAGCCCACAGCCCAAGTCTGTTCCCCTTCCACAGGCCGCCGCCCTATATATTCTCACGCCAGCCACCTCTAGGGTTAGGTTTTGCTTTGTTGCATCTACACTGTTGTGTTTAGATCCCGCCTCTTGCGCCGGACCGATTGGCTGCCGCATTGGCGTTTGTGAAACCTCACCTTATCTTCGTTTGTCTGTGATTTGGCATTCGATTTGTATCCTTCCTGTTCTTGCTTGTGTTCTTGGGTTCGCTTGCAGGAATTAGCCTTCGTGGCGAGGTCAATCGCGTTCTGCGTGGTTGATAACCAACGGAGACAGTGGTGTAACGATTGCAAGGTTTTGATCCGCCGGACCGGAGCCTTGGATCGCCAACGTCGAGATTCTCCACCAACCCAAGTTTATCCCTTACCTAGCGGAAGATCGGGACCACTCCCCCATCACAGCACACAAGAATCATAGCACGCAGAAAAACCAGATCCAGGATGAATCAAAACTCACGATGAACAGAGGAATGTTCCTGGCGGCGCGCAGGAGAAAGAGCAGGGAGCCAAGAGAATAAAAGTGACCCAATGGATTAAAAAGTGAATTCTGGAAGGGTGACCTAACCCTAGGGATTGGGGCCCTATTTATAGGCTGCCCAATAGCTAGGAATATTCCACCAGCCCCTTAGGTTTTTTTACAGACGCTAAATAAAGGAAAAGACTAAACTGCCCTTAGGATATTTTTACAGACTCGAATGACTGACTGTGGGCCTAGGGACAAAATAGTAAACTCCTATTTACATATGACTTATCTGGAAGCTAAGCTTTCATAGCGACTACGGCTTCTCTTCTGGACAGTCTGATACGAGATCAGCGGTCATCAGTTTTGCGCCGAAACTGACAAAGCCTCCACCGACTTTGCACCAGGTACCCGGATTGGGCCGGCCCGATTCTGCAGCTCTCTCAGCCCAGCATTCGCTCACCGCCCGTGTACCTGAGTCAATCCTGGTGAACAGCCTAGTGGGTCCTCTACTGCTCCTAGCCCATGTACCCGGATTGGGCCAGCCTAACTTCGCGGCCCCTCTGCCCGACAGTCGCTCGCTGCCCGTGTACCTGAGTCACACGCGGCCCAGACGCAGTAGGTCTTCTTTCTCTTTTCAGTCCTCTTTGACTACCGTTGACAATGACTCATCACATCTGGAGCCATGAGGCCCACGCTATTCAGCATGGCTCCTCAATCTCCCCCTTGATGAGTGCATTGTCAACACTTCACTTCTTCAGCTCTTCAGTACGTGCGAACATATGTGGAAACAAGAAAACAAAGCACAAGAAAACAGAGAAGAAGAAAATGAAGTAAAAGTTTAACCCTAATGACCAAAAGCTGAACAAAAGCAAGAAACGGTCATTATGGTTAACCAAATGTAAAAGCTCAAAAACGAGTGCAATCTCAGAATCATCAACAAGGATAACAAAAGAGTAAGGACAAATGGAACAAAAACTCCCCCTGAAACAAATCCTAGAGAAAGCCAAGACTCCCCCTTAAACTGTTATCCCAAAATTTCTCCCCCTTGTTGACAAGTGAACTCATCAAGCACTCGAAAAGAAACACAGACTCCCCCTGAAATGCAACTCTCCCTCAAAATATGCAATGAATGCAACTGGGGTGCAGGTGGAGTGAATAGAGCATGCTTCTCAGATATGATTGACTGCAATTACAACATCTAACAGATACAGCAAAAGACATACTATCTAAGATACATGGCATGATCAGTGCAACAGATGATATCTAAAGAAAGTCATTTAGCACGCATTTTCAATTTTTGCAAACAAAAGCATCACCACATTTTCCAGTTGACAAGCAAGGTAAAGCATGAGATGCAGAAGCTAACTGATATCTACCAAGATAAGCATTGTTCAAAACAAAGTGCTTCAGCAAACTTGTTATCTTTTTAAAGTTCAAGCTTGTTCATTGTCCTTTTTCATTTTTGCCAAGGGTTATTTGCATGTCAAACCTTATGCTAACCGACCAAGTCAAGCCTAGGCCAGAACTAGACCATCAGAAGCTAAGACATTGTTCTTGGCATACACTACACTGTCCTAGTTCATACCAAAGTGCTATGGTACGCAGTCCAGAACAATGCAATGCGACAAAGCAAACCCACCTGGATCTTTTCAAGTTATGCATAAAAAGGCATGGAATTTTCATTTTTCTCGATTTTTCATCATTTTTATAGCATATTTCCATGTTTAAAGCATAAAGATGTCCAAGTTGCATATCTGCATCTATTGTGAGGAACTAGCTACAAGGCATGTAACAGATAGCAGAAGCACTCAGCCTACACATGCTAGTTACCAGAAGCAATGGTGATCATTTTTCAAGTTTAAAGCGTAAAAGCCATGCATATGACAGATATCAGACATATCAGTCGAACTGAGACAAGACATGATCATTGACAAGTAATCAAAAGCATGTACCAGCTAGAATAAGTAAAGCATTTCAATCATATAACAGAAGCAGCTCAAAAGTGTGATATGTGAATATGTATGAGATGAACACACACAAAAAGACTCAAGAAAAGAGTAAAGAAGAAAGAAAACTGACGCAAAATATCCTAGAAAGGATACACAACACCCAAATCTCCTCGTAAACGCTCAAAAGTAGATTGATCTAGGGGTTTGGTGAAAATGTCAGCCAACTGATGATGGGTATCAACATGAACAAGGTCAATGACACCTTTCTCATATTGATCCCGCAGAAAATGAAAGTGCACATCAATATGTTTGGTTTTTGAATGGAGACAAGGGTTTTTCCCTACACTAATAGCACTGGTGCTGTCGCAAAACAAAGGAACTCTGGTAGGAAAGAACAACCCAAAATCTCGCAAAGTGGAAATCATCCAAACTAACTGTGAGAAGCAGCTGGCAACAGCTACATACTCAGCCTCAGTGGTCGAAAGAGCAACTCCAGATTGCTTTCTAGAAGACCAAGACACACGAGACGAACCAAGAAACTGGCAAGTACCGGAAGTCGACTTGCGATCCAACCAGCACCCACCAAAGTCAGCGTCCGAAAAGCCAGATAAATCAAGAAAGGATGATGCTGAATAGTAAAGACCAAGATCATGCGCGTAGGTGAGATACCTGAAAATGTGCTTGACAGCCTACCGATGAGACGCGCGTGGTGAAGACTAAAAGCACGCGCAGAGTCCCACAGCGAACTGTATGTCTGGCCTCGTCACCGTCAAGTACAGCAGCGAACCGATCATCCCTCGAAACTCTCTCTTGTTGACCTTGACGCCGCTTTCGTCCTTGTCCAGGCCCCTAGATGTGCCCATTGGGGTCATCTGAGGCTTCAACTCTCCACCAAAGTCAAATTTTTTCAACATGTCACGAGTGTACTTACCTTGGTGGATGAAGGTGTCGTCCTTGGTTAGCTTGATCTAGAGCCCTAAGAAGTACTTGAGCTCACCCATGAGGCTCATCTCAAACTCGATGTGCATCTGCTTAGAAAACTTGGACACAAGATCATTAGTAGTACCGCCAAAAATAATATCGTTCATGTAAATCTAAGCGACTAAAAAATCTGTAGCATCTCTGAGCAGGAAGAGAGTTTTATCCACAGAACCCATCACAAAGCCCTTCCCCAACAAAAACTGCTTCAACCCGTATAAAGTTTTTTGCAATTTATACACATGTCGAGGAAACTTAGGGTTCTCAAAACCGGGGGATTGCCTAACATAAACCTCCTCCTCTATGTACCCGTTCAGAAAAGCACTCTTGACGTCCATTTGAAAAAGCTTGAAACCCTTCCAAGCGGCAAAAGCTAAAAGAATGCGAATGGACTCAAGACGGGCAACAGGAGCGAAGGTTTCTTCAAAGTCAATACCTTCCTTCTGGCAAAAACCCTGGGCAACTAGTCGAGCTTTGTTGCGCACCACAACCCCATCTTCACCTTGTTTGTTCTTGAACATCCACTTGGTACCAATGGGGTTGCATCCTGGTGGCAGCTCAACTAGTGTCCAAACCCAATTACGGACAAAATTCTCAAGCTCTTCTTGCATAGTATTAATCCAATTAGAATCAGAAAGAGCATGAGAAACATCTCTGGGCTCAAAACATGCAACAAAAGCAGATTCAGCAAACACAGCAAGAGAGGTACCAGATGAACGCAAAGTTCTCTCAGTCAATTCACCAATGATGAGCTCTGAGGGGTGATCACGCTGAACTCCTCAAGATCCCTGGTGATCTGAAGTCACCTCACCGGAGTCAGCAGCTGGAACCTCTGGACTCAACTGAGGGGGCTCGATCGAAGTGGAAGAAGTGATCAGAGGTCCGCCCTCGTCCTTAGTCGAAGTCTCAGAAGGTGTGGGCTCTGCAGGAGGTGCAGAAGGCCCACCCTCATCAGTAGCTGGAGTATCCTCATCTTCCTCGAAGATGGACTCTCCGAGCTCATCATCACCCGAAAGCTCAAAAGAAGAAGTCAAAGAAGGCAAGGACTCATCGAAAGAAACCTCACAAGTCTCGACAAGCTGCTGGGAGTCGAGGTTCCAAACACGGAAGCCTCGAGAGTGTAAAGCGTAGCCAAGAAAAACTCCGTCCCAGCAACGAGACTCAAACTTGTCCAAATGCCCTCCCTTCTTGAGCACAAAGCACTTGTAGCCAAACGCTCGCAAGTGGCTCACCTTGGGCTGTCTACCAAACCGCAACTCATAAGAAGTCTTACCTAGGTAAGCTCTAAGAAAAATGCGGTTGGCCAGATAGCAAGCCGTGTTCATAGCTTCAGCCCAAAAATGCCTAGGAGTCATGTGCTCATCGAGCATCGTCCTGTCCATCTCGACTAGCGTGCGGATCTTTCGTTCCACAACACCGTTCTGTGGGGCAGTGTAAGGAGCAGAAAACTGATGGTCAAGACCCTGATCACTACAGAAGCTGACGAACTGAGAGTTCTTGAACTCAGAGCCGTTGTCAGAGCGAATTGCTTGCATCCGACCATTGTTCTCATTCTTCAGCTTCAAAATCAGGTCATGAACAAAATGAAAAGTTTCATCCTTAGACTACAAAAAGAAAACCCATGAGAATCAAGAAAAATCGTCAGCTATGACAAGCGCGTACCACTTCCCACCAACTGAGCGTACCCGAGCTGGACTGACAATGTCCATATGTAACAGCTCGCCCGGATACGAAGTCATCACCTGAGTCACAAGTGAGTGAGAAGCGGCAACCATTTTCCCATGACGACAGGGATGGCAAACTAGATCCTTCTCCATCTTAAGCTTGGGCAATCCTCGGATAAGGTCCATAGAGCTCAACCAGACTAGCAGATCAAAACTCAAATGACCTAACCTCCTATGCCACTTCCAGAGCTCAGAAGAAGATCCAGCAATCAAACAGCGAGAAGGGCCAAAAGAACTAGAGAAGTCAATTCGAAAAACATTACCGAATGGTAAGATCTGGCAAATCAAAGACCCTCTAGAATCAAACACAGAAGAATTGCCCTTCTTAAAACGCACTTCCAAACCATCCTCAAGAAGTTGCGAAACAGAAATCAAGTTAAAGTTCAAATTTTTAACCAAGGCAACATTCTTCAAAGAGAAATGATCTGAAATGTGAATTGAGCCGATGCCACTTACCTTCCCTTGACCATTGTTCCTGAAAGTGGTGTACTCTTTGGAGCTCGGGGGAGTGAGACTAAAGAACCATCTGCGATGTCCCGTCATGTGACGAGAACATCCTGAGTCCTTGATCCAAACATCCTCCAGTCCCCGATCCTGCACAATCAGTGGTCGTAAGGGGGAGCAAATGGTCCGGCACCAGGTTTAGCAAAAGAACTAAACCAGTGTCGAGCCATCTGCTCAAAAGACGGAAAGTGAAAACCATTAGAAGAGTTTGGACCAAAACGCGGCTCAAAGCGCGGTCCTTGGTTCTTCCTAAAGCCTCGGCCAAGAGGTCCAGGACCATAGCCAAAACGGCCTGGAGCTCTGCCGGAACGAACACCACCAACTGGAGTACGGGCATGAAAGTCGTCTCCTCTACCACCACCTACACGACGCGGCCTAGCCTCCAGCCTCTCCCCGCATCGAGGAACTCTCATTCTACCACCCTGCTGGTAGAACTGCTCCTGACCACCACGAGCTCTCTCTGCTCTCTCAACCCGCTTCCTCCTGAAGCAAAACTCCGCAAGATGCCCTTCTCTCTGACAATACTCACAATGGTAGGTGGGCTTCTTGGGATGTGGTTGAGGCTTGGGGTTCTTGGGCTTAGTGGTGTTTGGTGTAGTCTTCTTATGTTGAGAGGGTCCAGAAAGAGAGTCAAGAGAAGTGTGGAGGTGTTTGGGCTTTGGAACCCAGATGGGCTTCTTGGGTGGAGCTTTGGGCTGTTCATGGATCACTCCATCCTTGGGCTAACTAGCCTGGGAACACTCAGTGGAGTGAGTATTGGGGTATCTCTGCTCAGGAGTCATTTTACTCCACTCCACTGCCCGGCTAATGGCACTCTCAAAGTCAGTCTTGGTGTAGGTGTAACCTACCCCAAACCCATCCTACCTCTTAAACTGCTGGATCATCATGCCGAGCTGTGGCTCTCTGGCACTGATCCAACTCAGGATAGAACGGAGGTAAAAGTTCTCATTCTGAGAATCAGCTAGCTCCTCTCTCAAGGAAGCTAGAACCTCCACCTGAGACAAGCAGGTCTCACACTTGCTATCTACCTGGACAGACTTCTCGGCTTTCAGCTTGATCAGTTCCATTCTAAGAGACAAACAGTTCTCACAGATAGTGGATGGAACTGACAGTGTCTCAAGCTCTAGCTTAGTCTGAGCCAGCTCAGCTCTCACTCTTTCCAAATCCCCCAAATGCTCATCGCCCTTGGCTTTCAGCTCAGCTAAAATAGCTAGATGAGATGGGCAATCAGCACAGGGTACGACGACAGTGGCTTGAGCATCTTTCAGCTCCAGCTGAGCGCTTTCAAGCTCAGTGGCCAAAGCGTCCCTCTCATCAACCCTTTCTGTGTACCTGGACTTCAGAGTCGATAGGTCACATAGAAGCACCTCACACTTTGGGCACTCACTGCTATCACCCAAGCAAGTGGAAGAAGATAGAATCTCAATCCTGCCGTTGGCCATGGCAAGCTCACTCTCTAACTCATCTATCCTCTTCTTAGCTCCCCTAAGCAGTTTTTCCTGATATTTTAACTCCTGACGATTGCTTTCAAGTAAATCAACGATTTCGCGTTCATAAGATGATACCTTTTCGTTGTCGTCGTCGTCGGAGTCATCGGAGGAGCTCTTCTCTTCCTTATCTCCAAGAGCCATTGAGCAGAAGCTCTTGCGGGATCTTCGGTGCTGGTGTGAGCGGCCCTTCGGTCTGTCCTTGAAGGCCATGAAGCAAAGACCCGCCGGATCGTCCTTGTCCTTCCCCTTCCTGATGACGATCTCCTCATCGCTTGAACTCGATGAAGAGGAAGAAGATGTGGACCGCTTGGAGTAGTTCTTCTCCATCTCGGCGTAGAAGGCCTTGTCGCGCTTCTTGTTCTCTCACCGGTAGTCCTTCAGGGCCTTTCTGAAGAATCTGGTATTTGGCTTGCCCTTGTTGAAGGAAGAGTTGTCATGCTTGCCGGAGTCGTGGAAGCCACCACCGGTGCCCTTCTTGTGTCCATTGCGCTTGGGGTAGTCAGTGATGAAGTGTCCTGGGTCACCACACTCAAAGCACCCGGATTTTGTGCCGTGTCTTTTGAACATCCTTTTGTCATAAACACGACGCACCCGGTTGTTAAAAAGACACAGGTCATCATCTCCTAAAGACTCAAGTTGATCCTCAGTGATAGACATCAAGGAGAACCCAGCACAGCTCATAGAAGAGGGATCAACAGAAGGTGTAGCAAGGGCCAGAGACTTTGATCCAGAGCCAGTGAGATTTGATCTCAACTGGATATCAACCTCGGTGGCCTTCAGCTTGCTAAACAACTCAGAAATGGTCAAGGTATCATAAGATGTGCTCTCAATGATAGAGGATACCTTGATCTCCCAGATCTTTGGGTCCAAGGTATGGAGAACCTTGAGCGCCTGCTCGTGATCTGAGACTAACTGAGCACCCTCAGCCTTGTTGTCCCAAAGCTTGTTTATGATCGATTGAAAACGACCAAACAACGCTTCAACAGATTCACCCAGCTTTTGTGTGAAGTTTTCATATTCACGCCGGTAGGTCTGATAGAACCGAGCCTTGACCTGGATTGTCCCCTCATGGTGTGCCTTGAGGGTAGCCCAGATCTCTCTCGTAGTGGAGAGATGGCTCACACGCTCAAACTCAGTGGGACCTAAACCAGAAAACAGGATGTTCACAGCCTTACTATTGTTCAGATGCTGGACAATCATACCAGGAGTACCATGCTCATCAACTGGAAATATAACGAACGTAGCGTGAACGCAAATGTCCCAGATGTCCGAGCCTTGGCTCATAAGATAGGCTCACATGCGAGTCTTCCAATAGTTATAGCCATAAGCTTCTAAGGACGGGACTTTGCCAGGAGACGTCGTGATCACTACTGGGGTTTAGAACCGGTTAAGGTATGGAAAAACCCTAACCAGGCTCTGATACCACTTGTAGGACCGAAAAGTAGTGACCAGAGGGGGGGTGAATGGGCACCTAAAAATTCTTTCGAATTTATGGCCTACTCCCAACACCCAATGCACCTCAAAGGACTAAGCAGCAAAGCGTGAACAGATTGCCTAAGTCTAAAAGAATCTAGCCCAGATATGACTAGCAAAATATTCAAAACATGGCAAATTAAACTTCTCAGTAGATGATCTAAGTGTACATGAAAAGAGATGAGAAGTTACTGTTCGAATTTGTCTCTTGTTCGAAACTTGGCGAAGCCTGCTTCGCTGTGTCGAAGCCTGCTCCGAAGTGTCGAAGCTTGCTTCGGAGTCCCTTGTCGAAGTCTAGCGAAGGCTGTCGTGGGAGAGCCGAAGGTTTGTTGAAACTAGCCTAGTTCGAGTGTGGCAGAGAGCGAAGTATTGTTCGAAGCGAAGTATGAAAGTATCGAAGCTTGCTTCGAACAGTGTACTTCGAAGCCTAGATTTCGATCAGATAACTTCGAACAAAGCTCACATAAAATCAACCTTCGAACGAGAAGCGAAGCCCAACACACGGCAGCAAAATTGAAACAAAGCTTACACTGCTACCTTCGAAGTTAACTAGATCAAAGTATGACTACCGAAGTAGTAACCTTCGACCCGAGGACTAACTTCAAAACGAAGTCTGCAGGTATTGTCACACAAAAAGTCGAAGTTCACAACCACACTTCGAAAAGCAAACTTCGAACCCACAAACTGAGATCGATGGAAATGATAGCAGCAGAGGAACTTCTCAGAAAACCTACTACGAGCGAAGTCTACCAGAGAAACATGCTTCGAAGCTAACTTCGAAGCCTGTGGAAGTATTGACTACGAAAAGCTCAAGTCGGAGTACACCTTCACAAGAACTGCTGAAGTATGCCAAGAGAACAGAAACTAAGCACAAAACATACTTCGAAGCAAAGATCATAGTTTAAAATCGGAGTCGAACATTTCAGCAGAGCCTTCGAAGAAGTCTGGCCGAAGCCTGCTTCACAGAGCTGAATGACTTCGAACAATCGAGGGGGCTTTGCCAGAAACAGCCAAAGAAAAGGCTAGATCTGTCTACTCGATCAAAAAGCTACACAGGAAAAAGCAAAGCTAGAGTAGTAGTGTACTGTTGCTACAGGGAGTAGGTACTACTTGCTACAAGCAAGAACTAGTACTCCTCACGTGAAGAACAGAAGCAACGGAGAGGCCATTCGCACAAGAGAGAAAAGCTTCCAGCCACGCAAATCGATGCAGTGTAAAATATACTCAATCATAGCACACAAGAATCATAGCACGCAAAAAAACCAGATCCAGGATGAATCAAAACTCACTATGAACAGAGGAATGTTCCTGTCGGCGCGCAAGAGAAAGAGCAGGGAGCCAAGAGAATAAAAGTGACCCAATGGATTAAAAAGTGAATTCTGGAAGGGTGGCCTAACCCTAGAGATTGGGGCCCTATTTATAGGCTGCCCAATAGCTAGGAATATTCCACCAGCCCCTTAGGGTTTTTTACAGACGCTAAAATAAAGGAAAAGACTGAACTTCTTTCGTAGCGACTACGGCTTCTCTTCTGGACAGTCCGATACAAGATCAGCGGTCGTCAGTTTTGCGCCGAAACTGACAAAACCTCCAGAGGATGCAAAGTCGGTGGATGCTTTGTTAGTTTCGGCACAAAACTGACAACCGTTGATCTCGCATCGGACTGTTCAGAGGCAAAGCCGTAGTCGCTACGAAAGCTCCGGTTCTGGATAAGTCATCTGTAATAGGAGTTTACTATTTTGTCCTTAGGCCCATAGTGAGTAAGTCGAGTCTGTAAAAATATCCTAAGGGCAGTTTGGTCTTTTCCTTTTATTTCAGCGTCTGTAAAAACACTAAGGGTCTGGTGGAATATTCTTAGTCTATTGGGCTGCCTATAAATAGGGCCCCAATCCCTAGGGTTAGGTGCAACTCACTTTAATCAAAAATCAGAGTTCATCTTACCTGCCCCTATTTTGTGCACCGCCACTGCTTTCTGTGTTCTTCCTTTTTTATGCCACCGGTGAGTGCTTTATCTTGTTTGCTCTGAAATCGCCGCTGCAGTTTATCGATTTGTCTCATAGTTTTGGAAGTAACGCTGAGAGATTTTGTTTATTATGTGTGCCTCGTTTTGCGTGTTCAATTTAATTGACTGTTCGGACTATGCTACCGAAAGTTCTTCGCTTACTCTCAATGCCAACAAAGTCTCAGTTGCTGTTTTTATGTTCATCGAGTGCTTTCATCCTACAACATTTCTTTACTCAGTAGCTTTGCAGAATAGCCTAAGCCGCAAGAAGCATTGCTCTGTAGGTGTTTGCTATACTCCTGCGTACAAAAGTTTTATTTCTTCTATCATGTCTCTCCAGTGCATGGCATCAGTAGTTTGTTAACTATTTTTTACTGTCTCATTTTCTGTGCGTTCATTTTTCTATGGATGCTGGGTTGTGCGGTTTAATGTTGATCGTTGAAATATAGCAGTGTTCTCACTCATTACCTATGCTAGCTAGCTGAACCATGCATGGCTATGGGATCTACTAGCCATTGCTTTTCAGTATAGCCTGGCAGCAATAGACTTGCATCACTGCAGTTTTCAGACTTAGAGTGACATGCTAGTCTTGCTAGCTGCATAGCCTTTGCACGTTTCTTGATGCTTCGCGGTTGCTTCCTGCTGTAGTCAGTCGCACTGTTTCTGAAGCCTTCGCTCAGCCAGCCTAGAATTTTTTGCAAGCTGTGTTTCTGCGTTCGAAGTCTGTTTTTTATTCATAGGCGTCATTGGCGGAGGTCTGTAGGGCTTCGGAATTCCTGCAGCGAAGTCTGTTCTTCCTGAAGCGAAGCCTATTTTTCTTGGTAGCCTTGCTTTCCTGACGAAGTGTAGGGCTTCAAATGTTCGAAGCACACTTCGCTTAAGTGCACTTTGTCAGTAAAAGCAACCTTCGGTAGTTAGATCTGAACACCACATTTTCGAAGTAGGCCTCGAGTCTGGTGTTTTGACTGGGGTTGAAGTTCATACCGAAGGTCTTAGCGAAGCCTTGTAGAGAGGCAGGCTTCATATGATTTAGCACTTGCTGTCTTCGAACATACTCCGACTTTCTTGGCTTCGGCAGCTACACACTTCGACGTTGCAGGCTTCGATCGACTACCTTCGACAACTTCAGGCTTTGCACGTACTTCGAAGCTGGCTTCATCAAGTTTCAAACAGGAGACAAAAATCTGAACAGTAATCTCTCATCTCTTTTTACGTACACTCAGATTAATTGCTGTGATGAGTTATTTCTGTCAACCTTAATCTACCCATGTTTTGAATGCTTTGTTTATCTGCCTATTAGCACTGTGTTGGTGTTTCATTGTCTAGGACACCGGTCGTTTCTAGGCTAGATACTTTTAGGCTTTGACGATCTATTTACGTTTTGTTGCTAAGTCTTTTGAGGTGTGTTGGGTGCAGGGAGCAGGCCATTGATTCGAAAGAATTTTTTAGGCGCCCATTCACCCCCCCCCCTCTAGTCGCTACTTTCGGTCCTACACGGACAAAGCTTCTGAAACAAAATAAACTGGGTTCTGCACCAGCTTTCCCTTAAGCTCAACTTCCCTGACCAGTACTGCACTTACTGCGGAGCCTGTTGCTGCAAGATAAAGGAGGAGTGTTTCCTCCGGGAGGGGCACAATAAGCGTTGACAAGCTTCCGAGGTATGCCTTGATATCATCGAAGCTCTTCTGGAACTCCGGCATCCAGTTGAAACTTTTGGACCCCTTTAGGGCTTTGAAAATTGGAAGGCTTCATTTCGCCGACCTGGCCAGGAATCTACTAAGAGCTGCGAGCCTTCCTGCTAGCTTCTAGACTTGCATCAAATTTCCTGGTGGAGCCATTCTTTGTAGTGCACTTATCTGCGTTGGGCTAGCTTCGATTCCCCTGCTTGAAACTAAGTACCCTAGCAGTTTTCCTGCTTGCGCCCCGAATATACATTTTTCAGGGTTGAGGCATACTCCACATGCTCGGAGGCTCTCAAACATTTCGGCTAAGTCTAGACTATGCTGGTGCTTTTGAGCACTTTTTATTACAATGTCATCCATATAGGCTTCGACATTCCGGCCTATTTGGTGACCTAGAGCCTTAGCTATTAAACGTGAAAATGTGGCTCCGGCATTCCGCAAGTCAAAAGGCATTCTTACATAACAAAATACCGCGGAAGGAGTTATGAAACTTGTCTTGGCTTCGTCTTCACGCTTTAGCCAGACTTGATGATACCTAGAATAAGCATCGAGGAAGCTTAGCAATTCGAAGCTGGTTGTGGAATCAACCAGCTGGTCTATTCGGGGCATAGGGTAGGGGTCTCGCGGGCATGCTTTATTTAATGAAGTAAAGTTGATACACATGCACCACTTGCTCGAGTCCTTCTTCCTTACAAAAACAGGGTTTGCCAACCACTCGGTATGCGCTACCTCCCTAATGATGCCATCCTTTAACAATTTTTCTACTTTGATTTTGGCGAGGCCTGCCCTTTCCACAGACAGCTTACAGAGCCCCTGGCGCACTTTCCTAGCCTTTGGGTTGACGAGCAAGTTGTGCTCGATGATACTCCGATCAACCCCGGTGATGTCTTCGTCAGTCCAGGCAAAGACGTCCAAATTTTGCTTGACGACTTCTTCCAACAAGGCAGCTATCTCTGGGGATAGCCCCATGCCGAACTGTATTGGGTATTCTTTGCCATCCTTTGAAATTATCTTCGTCACGATGTCACCTTCCGGGCTTGGTTTAAGGGAGAACCCTTCGAAGAGTTCGAAGCCTCCGAAACCTCTTCTGTGCGCTCCGTCACACTGTGTACTTGCCGGGAGTCCAATGGCTGGCCGTGACCATACTCCATTCTTCTGGCTATAGCTTGGTCTCCTGAAACAGTAAGAACTCCACCTTGCGTGGGCATTTTGAGACAGAGATAATTGTGATGCGCTATAGCTCCGAATTGGTTCAGCATCCCTCACCCGAAGATTGTGTTGTAAGCATAGGGGGCATCGACGACGCCGAAGATCACCTCCTCCACCCTGGCCAAAGGCCCCTCTCCGAAAGCAACCTCGAGGCCTATTTGGCCGAGGGCATCGAGAGGCGGACCTGTGAAACCTTGAAGTGGTCGGGACGCTGGAAGTAGATGCCTCCCAGGTATGCACATTTGGTCGAAGGCCTGGACAAAAAGTATGTTTGCAGAGCTCCAGCCGTCCACCAGGATCCTTCGTACTTCCACCCCTACTATATCTGCGGAAATGACCAAGGGGTCAGCATGGGGGAACTTCACCCCTACGGCATCACTGGCAGTAAAAGAAATGGGCACATGAGACCATTATGACATTCCTTCCGCGGAACTCGAGGTCCCAATGTGCCCTACTTCGCGGATGTATTCACGCCGCTGCCTCTTGGACATGTTACCGAGGGTCCCCCCTCCGGAGATGGGCAGGACCACTCGCTTGCCGTGGTCTTGGGGGTAATCCTGCTTCGATGGTGGCATAATGTTGGCCACCGGCAGCCGCATAGGGGCTTCGGGGACACCGGCTCGGGCCACGAATTGCATAGGCTCTGACTGTGCCGCTGGTGGGCCTTGATCTAAAGTACCCCACCCGGTACTTCGTCCTAGGAAGTCGCCCTAAAGGGCTAACACCGCCTTGCAGTCCTTCGTGTCATGGCTTCTATTGTTATCATGCCCGCAGCAGAAAAAACACTAGCGCCTGCCAGGTACTCTTTCTTGAGGCTTCGGCGCTCCAGTCTTGAAGCCTTGCGCCTGCTGATAACTGGCAGGTGCCTTCAGAATGGAAGGTGCGATGCTTAACACCTCCGAGCAGAAATGTTTTGCAAAATATCCAAAATTGGAGTCTGCCAATCAGTGACTGAAATGTAAAGGACTTCTGCAGAGGGCAGTTGATGCACCGAAGGTTTAACAAGTTCTTCATAAAAAGCGCCTTCTGGGACGTCCAATGCTCCGGCTGCAGCCTTTGCTAAGACATCTGCAAGCTGATTGTCTACTCGAGGGATGCTTCGGATAGAAATTCCTTTAAACAATGCCTCTGTCTTGCGGATTTCTTCTAAGTATTTTGCAAGATGTGGATTCCTAGCTTGGAAGATTTTGTCAACATGCCCTGCAATAACTTGAGAATTTGTTTTTATTATAATTCTAGTTGCTCCAAGTGCTCTTGCTTTTCGGTGACCAAGCAGGATTCCTTCGTATTCTGCAATGTTGTTAGTGGACTTAAAGTTGAGCCTTGCAGAATATATTGCTTTTGCCCTGAAGGTGATATTATTATGGCTCCGACACTAGCACCAGCACCAGATGCTTGATAGGCTTCGTCAGAGAATATTGTCCATAGTCCTTCGGAGGTTTCTTCCAGAGCCTAAATTGCAGACGGAGTCCATTAAGCCACAAAGTCAGCTATGACTTGGGATTTGATAGTTGTTCTTGCAGTGAAGGAAATACCGAAGGGGCTAGCTCGACAGCCCACTTTCCAATTCTCCCAGTGGAGTCTTTGCTCCGAAGCATATCACCAAGGGGATACGAAGTAGGGACAGTTAAATTATGTGCTAATAAGTAATGCCTTAACTTCCACGAGGCCATTACCAAAGCATAAAAAAATTTCTCAAGCTCAGAGTATCGTGTTTTTGCTCTGGACAAAGCTTCTGAAACGAAGTATACTGGGTTCTACACCAGTTTTCCGTTGAGCTCTATTTCTCTGATAAGCACTACACTTACTACGGAGCCCTTTGCTCCAAGATAAAGAAGGAGAGTTTCTTCTAGGAGGGGCACATTAAGTGTTGACAAATTTCCGAGATAATCTTTAATATCATCAAAACTTTTCTGACACTCTGGTGTCCATTTGAAACTCTCGAACCCCTTTAGGGCTTTGAATATTGGGAGGCTTCACTCTGCTGATCTAGATAGGAATCTGCTGAGGGCTGCGAGGCGTCCTATCAGCTTCTAGACTTGCTTCAAATTTTCAGGTGGAGCTATTCTTTGCAGTGCACTTATCTACGTTGGGCTAGCTTCAATTCCTCTACTCGAAACTAAGTACCCTAGAATATTTCTAGCTTGTGCTCCGAATATACATTTTTCAGGGTTGAGGCGAACTACACATGCTCGGAGGCTCACAAAATTTTCTGCTAGGTCTAGACTATGCTGGTGATTTACAGAACTTTTTATTACAATGTCATCCATATAGGCTTTGACATTTCAGCCTATTTTTTGACCTAGAGCCTTAGCAATAAGACGTGAAAAAGTAGCCCCAACATTTCACAGGCCAAAAGGCATTCAGACATAACAAAATACTCCAGAAGGAGTTATAAAACTTGTCTTGGCTTCGTCTTCACGGTTTAGCCAAATTTGATGATAACCGGAGTATGCGTCCAGGAAGCTTAAGAGTTCGGAGCCGGCCATAGAATTCACAAATTGATCTATGCAGGGCATAGGGTAGGGATCTCAGGGGCATGATTTATTTAAAGAGGTGAAATCAATGCACATGCGCCACTTGTCGGAGCCTCTCTTCTTGACGAAGACGAGGTTAGCCAACCACTCTGTGTGGGATACCTACATGATAATTCCAGCTCTCAGCAATTTTTCTACCTCTGCTTTAGCAAGGTCTGCTCTTTTGGTTGACAATTTGCGGAGCCCCTGGCGAATTGGTCGAGCCTTAGGGTTGACGAGTAAACTATGCTCAATAATGTTCCGGTCAACTCCAGGGATATCTTCGTCAGACCAAGCGAAGATATCTAAATTTTCTCGAACTACTTCTAGCGAAGTAGATATTTCTGAAGGTAACCCCTTACCAAATTGAATTGGATATTCTTTGCCTTCTTTGAGGATCATCTTTGTGATTACATCACCTTCTAGGCTTGGCATGAGGGAAAGGCTCTTCGAAGGGTCTAAGGACCCTAAAGTTTCCTCCGAATGCTCCTGCACACTGTTTACTTACCAAGGATCTAGAGGTGGGCCATGGCCCTATTCTGCTCTCCGAGCTGCGGCTTGGTCTCCTGAAATTGTAAGAACTCCACCTTGTGTGGGCATCTTGAGACATAGATAATTGTGATGTGCCATAGCTCCGAATTGGTTCAGCATTCCCCTCCCAAAAATTGTGTTGTAGGCGTACGGGGCGTCGACGACGTTGAGGAGCCATGCTGAAGAGCATGGGCCTCATGGCTCTAGATGTGATGAGTCATTGTCAATGGAAGTCAAAGAGGACACGAAGAGAGGAGAAGACCTGCTGCGTCTGGGCCGCGTGTGACTCAGGTACACGGGAAGCAAGCGACTGTCGGGGAGAGGGGTCGCGAAGTCGGGCTGGCCCAATCCGGGTACATGGGCTAGGAGCAGCAGAGGATACACTAGGCTGTTGACCAGGATTGACTCAGGTACACGGGCGGCGAGCGATTGCCAGGCTGAGATAGCTGCAGAATCGGGCCGGCCCAATCCGGGTACCTGGTGCAAAGTCGGTGGACGATTTGTCATTTTCGGCGCAAAACTGATGATCGCTGATCTTTAATCGGACCGTCCTGAAGTGAAGTCGTAGTCGCTATGAAAGCTCTGCTTCCGGATAAGTTATCTGTAAATAGGAGTTTACTATTTTGTCCTTAGGCCCACAGTCAGTCAGTCGAGTCTGTAAAAATATCCTAAGGGTAGTTTGGTCTTTTTCATTTATTTCAGCGTCTGTAAAAAAACCCTAAGGGTCTTGTGGAATATTCCTAGGCTATTGGGATGCCTATAAATAGGGCCCCAATCCCTAGGGTTAGGTCACCCATTCTGAAATCCAGATTAATCCCACTCAAAGTTTGGGTTTTGTGTTTTGTCTCCGTGCATGCGCCGCCGGTGTTCTGTTCGCTGCCTTCTGATTTCCTCACTTCTATTCATCAATCTATTCCTGAGCAATCGGTTATAGCAGTGAATTGATCTGTTCCATCGTTTTATGTGCCCAGAAATTTCGTTTCTATGTGAGTTATTTTCTCTCTGGTTGTCTTGGTTTTTGCGCTGAAGGTTTTTTATTCAAGGAACTGTTCTTGCTTTCCTCGGTCATGGCATTTTATCCTCTGGACTGTGTCTTTCATTTGTCTTTTCTACAGATTTGATCCCTTTGTTTACAGTCTCCTTTGCGATAGCTATCATAGCTAGTGTCTACAGCTACTATCTTTTGTTGTAGGTTATTCATTTCATAGCCGGTGGCAGTAGTGTTCTGTAAGCCGCATGAGATTTCCGATTAGTTTATCCCTTGGTGTTTTGATCGATGTTTTGGCAGAGGTATCAGCGAAGTTGTGTGTTTCAGTTTGTTACTAGTTGGTAACCTGTGAAGTCAGGCTTTGTCCACTGCATGCCTCGATCGTGAGTCTAGGCTTTCCGAAGCTTGTGCGAAGCTTGTGCGAAGCACACTTCGGAGTTTGCTCACACAAAAGTCTCCAACTTGATTCTTAGTTTTCTGAAGGCTGCACGTACCTCGAAAACATTATTTAACTTCGAGTATCTTTGGCAGAGACTTCGTTGTGAACAGTGTAGGACCGAAAGTAGCGACCAGAGGGGGGGCGAATGGGCGCCTCAAAAATTCTTTCGAATCAATGGCCTGCTCCCAATACCCAACGCACCTCAAAAGACTAAGCCGCAAAGTATGAACAGATTGCCTAAGTCTAAAGATATCTAGCCTAGAAGCAACAGATGACAAAACAGAGAAACACCAAAGCAGTGCCACTAGGTAGATAAACAAATATATTCAAGACATGGCAGGTTAAACTTCTCAATGGATTATCTAAGTATAAATAAAGTGAGATGAGAAGTTATTGTTCAAATCTGTCTCCTGTTCGAAACTTGTCGAAGCCTGCTTCGCTAGTCGAAGCCTGCTTCACTGGTTGAGGCCTGCTTCGGAGGTTAGTGGCGAAGTCTGCCGAAGGCTGTTGTGAAAGTGCCGAAGGTTTGTTGTCTATGCTAGTTCGAGTGCGACTGAGAACGAAGTATGCTTCGAAGCTAAGTATGACAGCGTCGAAGCTTGCTTCGAACAGTGTACTTCGAAGGCTAGACTTCGAATAGAAAGCTTCGAACAAGCTCACAAAAAATCAACCTTCGAAAGAGTAGTGAAGCCCGACACACGACAGAGAAACCAAATCGAAGCCTACACTCTACCTTCGGAGCTAGCAAGATGGAAGAAGGATCACTGAAGTGATAACCTTCGACACACACAGATCAACTTCGAAACGAAGTTTGTAAGAGTTCACACAAGAAATCGAAGGTGACAAACACACTTCGAACGACAAACTTCGAACTCACGAGCTGCAACCCTCGAAAATGATAGCAGTAGAAAGATCTCAGAGACTACATGTCGAGCAAAGTATATCAGAGAGACTAGCTTTGAAGTCAACTTCAAAGCCTGTCGGAGTATACCTTCTCACAGATGGTCGAAGTATGTCAAGCTGACAGTGCACAAAAACGGACTTCGAAACTAGAAACACAGTACACAAAGTGAAGTCGAAGTTCAAGCGAAGCCTTCTAGGAAGTTAGATTGAAGCCTGCCTCACGGAGCTGAGGGGCTTCGAACAGAGAGGGGGGGCTTCGCTAGAAAATAGTCAGAAAAGGCAGTCAGCCCTATCTACTTCGATCAAAAAGGCTACGCAGAAAAAGCAAAGCTAGTACTAGTGTACTATTGCTACAGAAAGTAGGTACTACTTGCAACAGTAAGAACTAGTACTACTTCTCATGAAGAACAAAGGCAACAGACAGAAGAAAAACATTCAGGAATAAGAAGCAGCCGCACGTCAATCGAAGCATTTAAATCACAACCATCACTGCCCACCGAATAACATGATCAGAGAATAAAACTTCACAGGCAAAATGAAGAACAACCGAACTGACAGTGGACAAGATCAAAAATGGCGGTGCATGAGAAGGAACAGGAAAGAGAAACAGGGAGCAAAAACTGACCCAAATAGATTAAAAAGTGAATTCTGGAAGGGTGACCTGACCCTAGGGATTGGGGCCCTATTTATAGGCTGCCCAACACTTTGGAATATTCCACCAGCCCCTTAGGGTTTTTTTACAGACGCTGAAATAAAGGAAAAGACTCAACTGCCCTTAGGAATTTTTACAGACTCGACTGACTGACTGTGGGCCTAGAGATACAGATGACTTATCCGGAAGCTAAGCTTTCGTAGCGACTACGGCTTCTCTTCTGGACAGTCCGATACAAGATCAATGGTCGTCAGTTTTGCGCCAAAACTGACAAAGCCTCCACCGGCTTTGCACCAGGAACACGGATTGGGCCGGACCGATTCCGCAGCTCTCTCAGCCCGGTAATCGCTCACCGCCCGTGTACCTGAGTCAATCCTGGTCAACAGCCTAGTGGGTCTTCTGCTGCTCCTAGCCCATGTACCCGGATTGGGCTAGCCTGACTTCGCAGCTCTCTCAGCCCGACAGTCACTCACTGCCCATGTACTTGAGTCACACGCGGCCCATGATACAGCAGATCTCCTCTCTTCTTCTGTCCTCTTTGACTATCGTTGACAATGACTCATCACATCTAGAGCCACGAGGCCCACGCTATTCAGCATGGCTCCTCAATCTCCCCCTTGATGAGTGCATTGTCAACACTTCATTTCTTCAGCTCTTCAATACCTGCAGACAAATGTGGAAACACGAAAACAAAACACAAGAAAACAAAGAAGAAGAAAATAAGGTAAAAGTTTAACCCTAATGACCAAAAGCCGAACAAAAGCAAGAAGCAGTCATTATGGTTAAACAAAAGTAAAAGCTCAGAATGAGTGCGATCTCAGAAACATCAACAAGGATATCAAAAGAGTAAGTGAGACAAAAACTCCCCCTCGAACTCTTATCCCAAAATTTCTCCCCCTTGTTGACAAGTGAACTCATCAAACACTCAAAAGAGACACAGACTCCCCCTGAAACGCAACTCCCCCTCAAAATATGCAATGAATGCAACTGGGGTGCATGAGGAGTGAATAAAGCATGCTTCTCAGATATGATTGACTGCAATTACAACATCTAACAGATACAGCAAAACACATAATGTTAAAGATACATGGCATGATCAGTGCAACAGATGATATCTAAAGAAAGTCATTAGCACGCATGTTCAATTTTGCAAACAAAAGCATCACCATATTTTCCAGTTAACACGCAAGGTAAAGCATGAGATGTAATAGCTAACTGATATCTACCAAGATAAGCATTGTCCAAAACAAAGTGCTTCAGCAAACTTGTTATCATTTCAATTTTCAGGCTTTTTCTTTTCTCTTTTTCATTTATGTCAGGGGTTATTTGCATGTCAAACCTTATGCTGACTGACCAAGTCAAGCCTAGGCCATATCTGGACCATTAGAAGCTTAAGACATTGGTCTTGGCATACACTACATTGTCCTAGTTCATACCAAAGTGCTATGGTACGCAGTCCAGAACAATGCAATGCGACAAAGCAAACCCACCTGGATCTTTACAAGTTATGCATAAAGAGGCATGGAATTTTCATTTTTCTTGATTTTTCCTCATTTTTATAGCACATTTCCATGTTTTAAAGCAGAAGGATGTCCAAGTTGCATGTTTGCATCTAAGTCAGGAACTAGCTACAAGGCATGTAACAGATAGCAAAAACATTCAGCCTACACATGCTAGTTACTAGAAGCAATGGTGATCATTTTTCAAATTTTAAAGCATAAAAGCCATGCATATGACAGATATCAGACATATCAAGTGAACTGAACCAAGACATGATCAATGACAAGTATTCAAAAGCATGTACCAGCTAGATTAAGTAAAGCAGTTCAATCATATAACAGAAGCAGCTCTAAAGTGTGATATGTGAATATGCAAGATATGAACACACACAAAAATACTCAAGAAAAGAGTAAAGAAGAAAGAAAAAACTGACGCAAAATATCCTAGAAAGGATACACAACACCCAAATCCCCTCGTAAACGCTCAAAGGTAGATTGATCTAGGGGTTTGGTGAAAATGTCAGCCAACTGATGATGGGTATCAACATGAACAAGGTCAATGACACCTTTCTCATATTGATCCCGTAGAAAATGAAAGCGCACATCAATATGTTTGGTTTTTGAATGGAGACAAGGGTTTTCCCTACACTAATAGCACTGGTGCAGTCGCAAAATAATGGAACCCTGGTAGGAAATAACAACCCAAAATCTCGCAGAGTGGAAATCATTCAAACCAACTGTGAGCAGAAGCTAGCAGCAGCCACATACTCAGCCTCAGTGGTCGAAAGAGCAACTCCAGATTGCTTTCGAGAAGACCAAGAAACAAGAGACGAACCAAGAAACTGGCAAGTACCGGAAGTCGACTTGCGATCCAACCGACACCCACCAAAGTCGGCGTCCGAAAAACTAGATAAATTAAGTGATGATGATGCTAAATAGTAAAGACCGAGATCAGGCGCATAAGTGAGATACCTGAAGATGCACTTGACAGCCTGCCGATGAGACGCAAGTAGTGAAGACTGAAAACGCACGCAAAGTCCCACGGCGAACTGTATGTCTGGTCTTGTTGCCGTCAAGTACAACAACGAACCAATCATCCCTCGAAACTCTCTCTCATTGACCTTGACGCCGCTCTCATCCTTGTCCAGGCCCCCTGATGTGCCCATCGGGGTCATCTGCGGCTTCAATTCTCTACCAAAGTCAAATTTCTTAAGCATATCGCGAGTGTACTTACCTTGGTGGATGAAAGTGTCGTCCTTGGTCTGCTTGATCTGGAGCCCTAGAAAATACTTGAGCTCACCCATGAGGCTCATCTCAAACTCGCTGTGCATCTGCTCAGAAAACTTGAACACAAGAGAGTCAGTAGTACCGCCAAAGATAATATCGTTCACGTAAATATGAGTGACTAAGAAATCTGAAGAAACTCTGAGCAAAAAGAGAGTTTTACCCACCGAACCCATCACAAAGCCTTTTCCCAACAAAAATTGCTTCAACCGGTCATACCAAGCCCTAGGGGCTTGCTTCAACCCGTATAAAGCTTTTTGCAACTTAAAAACATGTCGAGGAAACTTAGGGTTCTCAAAACCGGGGGGCTGCCTAACATAAACTTCCTCCTCTATGAACCCGTTTAGAAAAGCACTCTTAACGTCCATTTGAAAAAGCTTAAAACCCTTCGAAGCGGCAAAAGCTAAGAGAATGCAAATGGACTCAACACGGGCAACAGGGGCGGAAGTTTCTTCAAAATCAATACACTCTTTCTGGCAAAAACCCTGGGCAACTAATTGAGCCTTGTTGCGCACCACAACCCCATCTTCACCTTGTTTGTTCTTGAACACCCACTTCGTGCCTATGGGGTTGCATCCTGGTGGTGGCTCAACTAGTGTCCAAACCTGATTACGGACAAAATTCTGAAGCTCTTCTTGCATAGCATTAATCCAATTAGAATCAGAAAGAGCATGAGAAACATATCTAGGCTCAAAAGATGCAACAAAAGCAGATTCAGCAAACACAGCAAGAGAGTTACCAAATGAACGCAAGGTTCTTTCAATCAAATAACCAATGATGAGCTCTGAGGGGTGATCACGCTGAACTGGTCGGGTTCCCTGGTGATCTGAAGTCACCTCACTGGAGTCAGCAGCTGGCACCTCTGGACTCGACTGAGGGGGCTCGATCGAAGTGGAAGAAGTGATCAGAGGTCTGCCCTCGTCCTCAGTCAAAGTCTTGGAAGGTGTGGGCTCTACAGGGGGTGCAGAAGGCCCACCCTCATTAGCCGCTGGAGTATCCTCATCTTCCTCGAAGATGGACTCTCTGAGCTCACCATCAGAAGGCTCAAAAGAAGGAGTCAAAGAAGGCAAGGACTCATCAAATGAAACCTCACAAGTCTCGACAAGCAGCTGGGATTCGAGGATCCAAACACGGAAGCCTCAAGAATGCAAAGCGTAGCCAAGAAAAACACCGTCCAAGCAACAAGACTCAAACTTGTCCAAATGCCCTCCCTTCTTGAGCACAAAGCACTTGCAGCCAAATGCTCGCAAGTGGCTCACCTTGGGCTGTCTGCCAAACAGCAACTCATATGAGGTCTTACCTAGGTAAACTCTAAGAAAAATGCGGTTGGCCAGATAGCAAGCCGTGTTCATGGTTTCAGCCCAAAAACGCCTAGGAGCCCTGTGCTCATCGAGCATTGTCCTGGCCATCTCGACTAGCGTGCGGTTCTTTCGTTCCACAACGCCGTTCTGTGGGCGAGTGTAAGGAGAAGAAAACTGATGGTCCACACCCTGATCACTGCAGAAGCTGACGAACTGAGAGTTCTTGAACTCAGAGCCGTTGTCGGAGCAAATTGCTCGCATCCGACTATTGTTCTCATTCTTCAGCCTCAAAATCAGGTCATGAACAAACTGAAACGTTTCATCCTTAGACTCCAAAATGAAAAACCCACGAGAATCGAGAAAAGTCGTCAACAATCACAAGCGCGTACCACTTCCCACCAACTGAGCGCACCCGAGCTGGACCAACAGTGTCCAAGTGTAACAGCTCACCCGGATACAAAGTCATCACCTGAGTCACAGGTGAGTGAGAAGCAGCAACCATTTTCCCATGACGACAGGGATGACAAACTAAATCCTTCTCCATCTTAAGCTTGGGCAATCCTCGGATAAGGTCCATAGAGCTCAACCTAACTAGCAGATCAAAACTCAAATGACCTAACCTCCTATGCCACTTCTAGAGCTCAGAGGAGGATCCAGCAATCAAACAGCGAGAAGGGCCAAAAGAACTAGAGAAGTCAATTCGAAAAACTTTACCGAATGGTAAGATCTGGCAAATCAAAGACCCTCTAGAATCAATCACAGAAGAATTACCCTTCTTAAAACGCACTTCCAAACCATCATCAACAAGTTGCGAAACAGAAATCAAATTGAAGTTCAAATTCTTAACCAAGGCAACATTCTTCAAAGAGAAATAATCTAAAATGCGAATTGAGCCAATGTCGTGTACCTTCCCTTGACCACTGTTCCCGAATGTGATGTACTCTTTGGAGCTCGGGGGAGTGAGACTGGAGAACCATCTACGATGTCCCGTCATGTGGCGGGAGCATCCTGAGTCCATGATCCAAACGTTCTCCAGTCCCAGATCCGGCACAATCAGTGGTTGTAAGGGGGAGCAAATGGTCCGGCACCAAGTTTAGCAAAAGAGCTAAACCAATGTCGAGCCATCTGCTCAAAAGACGGAAAGCAGAAATCATTATGAGAGACCGGACCAAAACGCGGTCCCTGGTTCTGCCTAGAACCTTGGCCACGAGGTCCAGGACCGTAGCCAAAACGGCCTGGAGCTCTGTCGGAACGACCACCACTAACTGGAGCACGGGCAAGAAAGCCGTCTCCTCTACCACCACCTACATGACGCGGCCTGGCCTCCAGCCTCTCTCCGCGTCGAGGAACACGCAGTCTACCATCCTGCCGGTAGAACTGCTCCTGACCACCACGAGCTCTCTCTGCTCTCTCAACCCGCTTCCTCCTAAAGCAAAACTCCGCAAGATGCCTGTCTCTCTAACAATACTCACAATGATAGGTGGGCTTCTTAGGATGTGGTTGAGGCTTGGGATTCTTGGGCTTGGTGGTGTTAGGCGTGGTCTTCTTGGGTTGAGAGGGTCCTGGAAGAGAGTCAAGAGAAGTGTGGAGGTGTTTGGGCTTTGGAACCCAGATGGGCTTCTTGGGTGGAGCTTTGGGCTGTTCATGGATCACTCCATCCTTGGGCTGACTAGCCAGGGAAGACTCAGTGGAGTGAGTCTTCGGGTATCTCTGCTCAGGAGTCATTTTACTCCACTCCACTGCCCGGCTAATGGCACTCTCAAAGTCAGCCTTGGTGTAGGTGTAACCTACCCCAAACCCATCCTGCCTCTTGAACTGCTGGATCATCATGCCGAGCTGTGGCTCTCTGGCACTAATCCAACTCAAGATAGAACGGAGGTAAAAGTTCTCATTCTGAGAATCAGCTAGATCCTGTCTCAAGGAAGCTAGTACCTCCACCTGAGACAAGCAGGTCTCACACTCACTCTCTACTTGGACAGACTTTTCGGCTTTCAGCTTGATCAATTCCATTCTAAGAGACAAACAGTTCTCACAGACAGTGGGTGGAACTGACAGTGTCTCAAGCTCTAGCCTAGTCTGCGCTAGCTCAGCTCTCACTCTCTCCAAATCCCCCAAATGCTCATCGCCCTTGGCTTTCAGCTCAGCTAAGACAGCTAGATGATATGGGCAATCAGCACAGGGTGCGACGATAGTGGCTTGAGCATCTTTCAGCTCCAGCTGAGCGCTTTCAAGCTCAGTGGCCAAAGAGTCCCTCTCATCAACCCTTTTTGTGTACTTGGACTTCAGAGTCGACAAGTCACACTAAAGCACCTCACACTTCGGGCACTCACTGCTATCAGCCAAGCAGGGGGAAGAAGACAGACTCTCAATTCTGCCGTTGGCTACGGCAAGCTCACTCTCTAACTCATCTATCCTCTTCTTGGCCCCCCTAAGCAGTTTTTCCCAATAATTTAACTCCTGACGATTGCTTTCAAGTAAATCAACGATTTCGCGTTCATCGGATGATACCTTTTCGTTGTCGTCGTCGTCAGAGTCATCGGAGGAGCTCTTTTCTTCCTTATCCCCAAGAGCCATTGAGCAGAAGATCTTGCGGGATCTTCGGAGCTGATGTGAGCGGCTCTTCGGTCTGTCCCCGAAGGCCATGAAGCGTAGGCCCGCCGGATCGTCCTTGTCCTTCCCCTTCCTGATGGCAATCTCCTCATCGCTTGAGCTCGATGAAGAGGAAGTAGACGTGGAATGCTTGGAGTAGCTCTTCTCCATCTCAGCGAAGAAGGCCTTGTTGCGCTTCTTGTTCTCGCGCCGGTAGTCCTTTAGGGCCTTTCTGAAGATTCTGGTCTTCGGCTTGCCCTTGTTGAAGGAAGAGTTGTCGTGCTTGCCGGAGTCATGGAAGCCACCATCGGTGCCCTTCTTGTGGCCATTGCGCTTGGGGCAGTCGGTGATGAAGTGTCCTGGATCACCACACTCAAAGCACCCAGATTTTGTGCCGTGTCTTTTGAACATTCTCTTGTCATAAACACGACGCACCCGGTTGTTAAAAAGACACAAATCATCATCTCCCAAAGACTCAAGCTGGTCCTCAGTGATAGACATCAAGGAGAACCCAGCACAACTCACAGAAGAAGGATCAACAGAAGGTGTAGCAAGGGCCAGGGACTTTGATCCAGAACCAGTGAGATTTGATCTCAGTTGGATATCAACCTCAGTGGCCTTCAGCTTGCTAAACAACTCAGAAATGGTCAAGGTATCATAAGAAGTGCTCTCAATAATAGAGGATACCTTGATCTCCCAGATCTTTGGGTCCAAGGTATGGAGAACCTTGAGCGCTTGCTCGTGATCTGAGACTAACTGAGCACCCTCAGCCTTGTTGTCCCGAAGCTTGTTAATGATCGATTGAAAACGACCAAACAAGGCTTCAACAGATTCACCCGGCTTTTGTGTGAAGTTCTCGTACTCACGCCGGTAGGTCTGATAGAGCCGAGCCTTGACCTGGGCTGTTCCCTCATGGTGTGCCTTGAGGGTAGCCTAGATCTCTCTCGCAGTGGAGAGATGGCTCACACGCTCAAACTCAGTGGGACCTAAACCAGAAAAGAGAATGTTCACGGCTTTACTATTGCTCAGATGCTGGGCAATGATACCAGGAGTACCATGCTCAGTAACTGGCAAAATGACAAACGTATCGTGAACACAAATGTCCCAGATGTCCGAGCACTGGCTCATGAGATAGGCTCGCATGCGAGTCTTCCAATAGTTATAGCCTTAGGCTTCCAAGGACGGGACCTTGCCAGGAGAAGTCATGATCACTACTAGGGTTTAGAACTGGTTAAGGTATGGAAAAACCCTAACCAGGCTCTGATACCACTTGTAGGACCGAAAGTAGCGACTAGAGGGGGGTGAATGGGCGCCTAAAAATTCTTTCGAATCAATGGCCTGCTCCCAATACCCAACGCACCTCAAAAGACTAAGCAGCAAAGTATGAACAGATTGCCTAAGTCTAAAGGTATCTGGCCTAAAAGCAACAGATGTTAAAAACAGAGAAACACCAAAGCAGTGCCACTAGGTATATAAACAAAGATATTCAAGACATGGCAGGTTAAACTTCTCAATGGATAATCTATGTATAAATAAAGTGAGATGAGAAGTTACTGTTCAAATCTGTCTCCTGTTCAAAACTTGTCAAAGCCTGCTTCGCTGGTCGAAGCCTGCTTCACTTGTCGAGGCCTGCTTCGGAGGTTAGTGGCAAAGTCTGCCGAAGGCTGTTGTGAAAGTGCCGAAGGTTTGTTGTCTATGCTAGTTCGAGTGCGACTGAGAACAAAGTATGCTTCGAAGCTAAGTATGACAGCGTCGAAGCTTGCTTCGAACAGTGTACTTCGAAGGCTAGACTTCGAACAGAAAGCTTCGAACGAGCTCACACAAAATCAACCTTTGAAAGAGTAGCGAAGCCCGGCACACGATAGAGAAACCAAATCGAAGCCTACACTCTACCTTCGGAGCTAGCAAGATCAAAGAAGGATCGCTGAAGTGATAACCTTCGACACACACAAATCAACTTCGAAACGAAGTTTGTAAGAGTTCACACAAGAAATCGAAGGTGACAAACACACTTCGAACGACAAACTTCGAACTCACAAGCTGCAACCCTCGAAAATGCTAGCAGCAGAAAGATCTCAGAGACTACAAGTCGAGCAAAGTATATCAGAGAGACTAGCTTCGAAGTCAACTTCGAAGCCTGTCGGAGTATACCTTCTCACAGACGGTCGAAGTATGTCAAGCTGACAGTGCACAAAAACGGACTTCGAAACTAGAAACACAGTACACAAAGTGAAGTCGAAGTTCAAGCGAAGCCCTCGAGGAAGTTAGATCGAAGCCTGCCTCACGGAGCTGAGGGGCTTCGAACAGAGAGGGGGGGCTTCGCCAGAAAACAGTCAGAAAAGGCAGTCAGCCCTGTCTACTTCGATCAAAAAGGCTACGCAGAAAAAGCAAAGCTAGTACTAGTGTATTGTTGCTACAGAAAGTAGGTACTACTTGCAACAGCAAGAACTAGTACTACTTCTCGTCAAGAACAAAGGCAACAAAGAGAAGAAAAACGTTCAGGAATAAGAAGCAGCCGCACGTCAATCGAAGCATTTAAATCACAACCATCACTGCCCACCGAATAACATGATCAGAGAATAAAACTTCACAGGCAAAATGAAGAACAACCGAACTCACAGTGGATAGGATCAAAAATGGCGGCGCGTGAGAAGGAACAGGAAAGAGAAACAGGGAGCAAAAACTGACCCAAATAGATTAAAAAGTGAATTCTGGAAGGGTGACCTAACCCTAGGGATAGGGGCCCTATTTATAGGCTGCCCAACACTTAGGAATATTCCACCAGCCCCTTAGGGTTTTTTTACAGACGCTGAAATAAAGGAAAAGACTCAACTGCCCTTAGGAATTTTTACAGACTCGACTGACTGACTGTGGGCCTAGAGATACAGATGACTTATCCGGAAGCTAAGCTTTCGTAGCCACTACGGCTTCTCTTCTGGACAGTCCGATACAAGATCAATGGTCGTCAGTTTTGCGCCGAAACAGACAAAGCCTCCACCGGCTTTGCACCAGGTACTCGGATTGGGCCGGCCTGATTCCGCAGCTCTCTCAGCCCGGCAATCGCTCATCGCCCGTGTACCTAAGTCAATCCTGGTCAACATCCTAGTGGGTCTTCTGCTGCTCCTAGCCCATGTACCCGGATTGGGCCAGCCCGACTTCGCAGCTCTCTCAGCCCGACAGTCGCTCGCTGCCCGTGTACCTGAGTCACACGCGGCTCATGAAACAGCAGATCTCCTCTCTTCTTCTTTCCTCTTTGACTATCGTTGGCAATGACTCATCACATCTAGAGCCATGAGGCCCACGCTATTCAGCATGGCTCCTCAAACAGAGTGCCTTGGATTTGTGTCTTTCACTTCGGAGACATCAGTTTTTGTGGCTTCGAATTTGTGTTTGTTCCTGAGTTCAGATCCGAAGTTCAACTTCACGGAGCTGCAGGCTTCGGTTTGAAGTGTGAACAGTTTTGAAGGTTGTGACTCATTTTGGTTTCGTTGCTGACGGTCTCCCTTTTTTTGTTCCGTTCGAGGCTTATTTCTCCGTAGGTTTCGCTCAAAGTTCTCTGTAGAGTGGTTTCTACTGGCTAGTGTCTTTTCGGTAACTTCGGCACTTATACACCTTTGCATAGGCTTCGACAGGCTTTGAACTTGCTTTTTGCTCCGCAAGCGAAGCTTCGATTTTTGCACTATGACCTGCGAAGATACTTCGTTCGGAAGTAGGCTTCGCACATTTGTGACACCCATCAACAACCTTCGCACGTCTACTTTGAAGCAGGCTTTGGCACGTCCATGACAGGCTTTGATACTGCATACTTCGAAGCTAGCTTTGACAACTACAGGTGGTATCAGAGCCTGGTTAGGGTTTTTCCATACCTTAACCAGTTCTAAACCCTAGTAGTGATCATGACGTCTCCTGGAAAGGTCCCATCCTTGGAAGCTTGTGGCTATAATTATAGGAAGACTCGCATGCGAGCCTATATCATGAGCCAAAGCTCGGACATCTGGGACATTTGTATTCATGCTACTTTCACAGTGTTGCCTCCTGCTGAGCGTAATTCTCCAGATATTATTGCCTAGCATCAGAACAACAACAAAGCGGTGAATATTTTGTTTTCTGGTTTAGGTCCCACTGAATTTGAGCATGTGAGCCATCTCGCCACTGCGAGAGAGATCCGGGCTACCCTTCAGGCACACCATGAGGGGACAGCCCAGGTCAAGGCTCGGCTCTATCAAACCTACTGGCGTGAATATGAGAATTTCACACAGAAGCTGGGTGAATCAGTTGAAGCGTTGTTTGGTCATTTTCAATCGATCATAAACAAGCTTCGGGACAACAAGGCTGAGGGTGTTCAGTTAGTCTCAGATCATGAGCAGGCGCTCAAGGTTCTCCATACCTTGGACCCTAAGATCTGGGAGATCAAGGTATCCTCTATCATTGAAAGCACATCCTATGATACCTTGACCATTTCTGAGTTGTTTAGCAAGCTGAAGGCCACTGAGGTTGATACCCAGTTGAGATAAAATCTCAATGGCTCTGGATCAAAGACCGTGGCCCTTGCTACACCATCCACTGACCCCTCCTCTATGAGTTGTGCTGGGTTCTCTTTGATGTCTATCACTGAGGACTAGCTCGAGTCGTTAGGAGATGATGACCTGTGCCTTTTTAACAACCGGGTGCGTCGTGTTTATGACAAGAGAATGTTCAAAAGACATGGCACGAAATCTGGGTGCTTTGAGTGTGGTGACCCAGGACACTTCATCGCCGAATGCCCCAAGCGCAATGGTCACAAGAAGGGCACCGATGGTGGCTTCCACGACTCCGGCAAACACGACAGCTCCTCCTTCACCAAGGGCAAGCCAAAGACCAGATTTCTCAGAAAGGCCCTGAAGGACTACCGGCGTGAGAACAAGAAGCACGACAAGGCCTTCTTCGCCGAGATGGAGAAGAGCTACTCCAAGAGGTCCACATCTTCTTCCTCTTCATCTAGCTCAAGCGATGAGGAGATTGTCATCAGGAAGGGGAAGGACACGGATGATCCGGCGGGCCTATGCTTCATGGCTTTTGGGGACAGACCGAAGAGCCGCTCACATCAGCTCCGAAGATCCCGCAAGAGCTTCTGCTCAATGGCTCTTGGGGATAAGGAAGAGAAGGGCTCCTCCGATGACTCTGACGATGAATATAATGAAAAGGTATCATCTTACGAACGATAAATTGTTGATTTACTTGAAAGTAATCGTCAGGAGTTAAAATATCGGGAAAACTGCTTAGAGGGGCCAAGAAGAGGATAGATGAATTGGAGAGTGAGCTTGTCGTGGCCAACAGAAGAATTGAGAGTCTATCTTCTTCCCCTTGCTTGGGTGATAGCAATGAGTGCCCAAAGTTTGAGGTGCTTCTGTGTAACCTGTCGACTTTGAAGTCCAGGTACACAGAAAGGGTTGATGAGAGGGATGCTTTGGCCACTGAGCTTGAAAGCGCTCAGCTGGAGCTAAAAGATGCACATGCCACTGTCGTCGTGCCCTGTGCTGATTGCCCATCTCATCTAGCTAGTCTAGCTGAGCTGAAAGCCAAGGGTGTTGAGCATTTGAGCGAGTTGGGGAGAGTTAGAACTGAGTTGGGACAGGCTACGCTAGAGCTCGAGACACTGTCAGTTCCACCCACTATCTGTGAAAACTGCTTGTCTCTTAGACTGGAGTTGATTAAGCTGAAAGTCGAGAAGTCTGTCCAAGTAGATAGAGAGTGTGAGACCTGCTTGTCTCAGGTGGAGGTACTAGCTTCCTTGAGAGAGGAGCTAGCTGATGCCTAGAATGAAAACTTTTACCTCCGTTCAATCCTGAGTTGGATCAGTGCTAGAGAGCCATAGCTCGGCATGATGATCCAGCAGTTTAAGAGGCAGGATGGGTTTGGGGTAGGATACACCTACACCAAAGCTGACTTTGAGAGTGCCATTAGTCGGGCAGTGGAGTGGAGTAAAATGACTCCTAAACAGAGATACCCCAAGACTCACTCCACTGAGTCTTTCCAGGCTAGTTATCCCAAGGATGGTGTGTTCCAAGAACAGCCCAAAGCTCCACCCAAGAAGCCCATCTGGGTTCCAAAGCCCAAACACCTCCACACTTCTCTAGACTCTCTTCCTGGACCCTCTCACACCAAGAAGACTACACCAAACACCACTAAGCCCAAGAACCCCAAGCCTCAACCACATCCCAAGAAGCCCACCTACCACTGTGAGTATTGTCAGAAAGACAGGCATCTTGCAGAGTTTTGCTTCAGGAGGAAGCGGGCTGAGAGAGCAGAAAGTGCTCGTGGTGGCCAGGAGCAGTTCTACCAGTAGGGTGGTAGATTGAGAGTTCCTCGACGCGGAGAGAGGCTGGAGGTCAGGTCGCATCGTGTAGGTGGTGGTAGAGGAGACGACTTTCATGTCCGTGCTCCAGATGGTGGTGTTCGTTCCGGCAGAGCTCCAGGCCATTCTGGATACGGTCCTGGACCTCATGGCTGAGTTTTTAGGTAGAACTGAGGACCGCGCTTTGAGCCGCATTTTGGTCCGAACTCTTATGATGATTTCTGTTTTCCATCTTTTGAGCAGATGGCTCGAACTGGTTTGCTCAAACCTGGTGCCGGACCATTTGCTCCACCTTACAACCACTGATTGTGCAGGACCGGGGACTGGAGGACGTTTGGATCATGGACTCAGGATGCTCTCACCACATGACGGGACATCGCAGATGGTTCTCTAGTCTCTCTCCCCCGAGCTCCAAAGAGTACATCACATTCGGGAACAGTGGTCAAGGGAAGTTACACGGCATTGGCTCAATTCGCATCTCCGACCATTTCTCTTTGAAGAATGTTGCTTTGGTTGGAAATTTGAACTTCAATTTGATTTCTGTTTCACAACTTCTTGAGGATGGTTTGGAGGTTCGTTTTAAGAAGGACAATTCTTCTGTAATTGATTCTAGAGGGTCTTTGATTTGCCAGATCTTACCTTTCGGTAAGGTTTTTCGGATTGACTTCTCTAGTTCTTTTGGTCCTTCTCGCTGTTTGATTGATGGATCCTCCTCTGAGCTCTAGAACTGGCATAGGAGGTTAGGTCATTTGAGTTTTGATCTGCTAGTCAATTTGAGCTCTATGGACCTCATCCGAGGATTGCCCAAGCTTAAGATGGAGAAGGATCTTGTTTGCCATCCCTATCGTCACGGGAAAATGGTTGCCGCTTCTCACTCACCTGTGACTCAGGTAATGACTTCGTAACCAGGAGAGCTGTTACACATGGACATTGTTGGTCCAGCTCGGGTACGCTTAGTCGGTGGGAAGTGGTATGCACTTGTGATTGTTGACAATTTTTCTCGATTCTCGTGGGTTTTCTTTTTGGAGTCTAAGGATGAAACTTTTCATTTTGTTCATGACCTGATTTTGAAGCTGAAGAATGAGAACAATGGTCGGATGTGAGCAATTCGCTCTAACAATGGCTCTGAGTTCAAGAACTCTCAGTTCGTCAGCTTCTGTAGTGATCAGGGTCTTGACCATCAGTTTTCTGCTCCTTACACACCCTCACAGAACTGTGTTGTGCAATGAAAGAACCACACGCTAGTTGAGATGGCCAGGACGATGCTCGATGAGCACAGGACTCCTAGGCATTTTTGGGCTGAAGCCATGAACACGGCTTGCTATCTGGCCAACCGCATTTTTCTTAGAGCTTACCTAGGTAAGACTTCATATGAGTTGCGGTTTGGCAGATAGCCGAAGGTGAGCCACTTGCGAGCATTTGGCTGCAAGTGCTTTGTGCTCAAGAAGGGAGGGCATTTCGACAAATTTGAGTCTCGTTGCTGGGATGGAGTTTTTCTTGGCTACACTTTACATTCACGAGGCTTCCGTGTTTGGAACCTCGACTCTCAGCAGCTTGTCAAGACTTGTGAGGTTTCTTTTGATGAGTCCTTGCCTTCTTTGTATCCTTCTATTGAGTGTTCGGGAGATGGTGAGCTCGGAGAGTCCATCTTCGAGGAAGATGATGATACTCCAGCTACTGATAAGGGTGGGCCTTCTGCACAGCCTGCAGAACCCACACCTTCTGAGACTTCGACTGAGGACGAGGGCAGACCTCTGATCACTTCTTCCACATCGATTGAGCCCCCTCAATCAAGTACAGAGGTGCCAGTTGATGACTCTATTGAGGTGACATCAGATCACCAGGGATCCCGAGCAGTTCATCGTGATCACCCCTCAGAGCTCATCATAGGTGATTTGTCTGAAAGGACTTTGCGTTCGTCTGTTGACTCTCTTGCAGTGTTTGCTGAATCTGCTTTTGTTGCATCTTTTGAGCCCAGAGACGTTTCTCATGCTCTTTTTGACTCCAATTGGATTAATACTATGCAATAAGAGCTTGAGAATTTTGTCCGCAATCGGGTTTGGACGCCGGTTGAGCTGCCACCAGGATGCAACCCCATTGGCACAAAGTGGGTGTTAAAAAACAAGCAAGGTGAAGATGGGGTTGTGGTGCGCAACAAAGATCGACTAGTTGCCCAGGGTTTTTGCCAGAAAGATTGTATTGACTTTGAGGAGACCTTCGCCCCTGTTGCCCGTCTTGAGTCCATTCTCATTCTTTTAGCTTTTGCCACTTCGAAAGGTTTTAAGCTTTTTCAAAGAGACGTCAAGAGTGCTTTTTTGAACGGGTACATAGAGGAGGAGGTTTATGTTAGGCAGCCCCCCGGTTTTGAAAACCCTAAGTATCCTCGACATGTTTTTAAGCTGCAAAAAGCTTTATACGGTCTGAAGCAAGCCCCCGGGGCTTGATATGACCAGTTAAAGCAGTTTTTGTTGGGGAAGGGCTTTGTGATGGGTTTTGTGGTTAAAACTCTTTTCTTGCTCAGAGATGCCTTAGATTTCATAGTCGCTCAGATTTACGTGGACGATATTATCTTTGGTGGTACTACTGATGCTCTTGTGTCCAAGTTTTCTGAGCAGATGCACAACGAGTTTGAGATGAGCCCCATGGGTGAGCTCAAGTATTTCTTAGGGCTCCAGATCAAGCATACCAAGGACGGCACCTTCATCCACCAAGGTAAGTACACTCGGGACATGTTAAAGAAGTTCGACTTTGGTGGAGAGCTGAAGCATCAGATGACAACAATGGGCACATCTGGGGGCCTGGAAAAGGACGAGAGCGACATCAAGGTCAACGAGAGAGAGTTTCGAGGGATGATCGGTTTGCTGCTGTACTTGACGGCGACGAGGCCAGTCTTCATCACGCGCGTCTCATCGGCAGGCTGTCAAGCGCATTTTCAGGTATCTCATCTATGCACCTGATCTTGGTCGTTATTAATCAGCATCATCATCTCTTGATTTATCTAGCTTTTCGGACACTGACTTTGGTGGGTGCCGGTTGGATCGCGAGTCGACTTCCGGTACTTGCCAGTTTCTTGGTTCGTCTCTTGTTTCTTGGTCTTCTCGAAAGCAGTCTGGAGTTGCTCTTTCGACCACTGAGGCTGAGTATGTAGCTGCTGCTAGCTGCTGCTCACAGTTGGTTTGGATGATTTCCACGTTACGAGATTTTGGGTTGTTCTTTCCTACCAGAGTTCCTCTGTTTTGTGATAGCACCAGTGCAATTAGTGTAGGGAAAAACCCTTGTCTCCATTCAAAAACCAAACACATTGATGTGCGCTTTCACTTTCTGAGGGATCAATATGAGAAAGGTGTCATTGACCTTGTTCATGTTGATACTCATCATCTGTTGGTTGACATTTTCACCAAACCCCTAGATCAGTCTAACTTTGAGCATTTACGAGGGGATTTGGGTGTAGTGTATCCTTTTTAGGATATTTTGAGTCAGTTTTTCCTTCTTCTTTACTCTTTTCTTGAGTCTTTTTGTGTGTGTTCATATCATACATACTCACATATCACACTTTTGAGCCTGCTTCTGTTATATGATTGAACTGCTTTACTTATTCTAGCTGGTACATGCTTTTGATTACTTGTCGATGATCATGCTTTGGTTCAGTTCACTTGATATGTCTGATATCTGTCATATGCATGGCTTTTATGCTTTAAAATTGAAAAATGATCACCATTGCTTCTGGTAACTAGCATGTGTAGGCTGAATGCTTTTGCTATCTGTTACATGCCTTGAGCTAGTTTCTTTAATTAGATGCAAATATGCAACTTGGACATCTTTATTCTTTAAACATGGAAATGTGCTATGAAAATGATGAAAAATCAGAGAAATAAAAAATTCCATGCCTTTTTATGCATAATTTAAAAAGATTCAGGTGGGTTTGCTTTGTTGCATTGCATTGTTCTGGACTGCTTACCATAGCACTTTGGTAAGAACTAGGACAATGTAGTGTATACCAAGACCAATGTCTTAAGCTTATGATGGTCCAGTTCTGGCCTAGGCTTGACTTGGTCGGTCAGCATAAGGTTTGACATGCAAATAACCCCTGGCACAAATGAAAAAGGAAAAAGAAAAAGCCTGAAAATTAAAAAAGATAACAAGTTTGCTGAAGCACTTTGTTTTGGACAATACTTATCTTGGTAGATATCAGTTAGCTTCTGCATCTCATGCTTTACCTTGCTTGTCAACTGGAAAATGTGGTGATGCTTTTGTTTGCAAAAATTGGGAAATGCGTGCTAATGACTTTCTTTAGATATCATTTGTTGCACTGATCATGCCATATGTCTTAGACAGTATGTCTTTTGCTATACTTGTTAGATGTTGTAATTGCAGTCAATCATATCTGAGAAGCATGCTTTCTACACTCCACCTGCACCCCAGTTGCATTCCTTGCATATTTTGAGGGGGAGTCTGTGTCTCTTTCGAGTGTTTTTAGTCTCACTTGATGAGTTCAGGGTTCAACAAGGGGGAGAAATTTTGGGAGAAGAGTTTAAGGGGGAGTTTTGGCTTTCTCTGGGATTTGTTTCAGGGGGGAGTTTTTGTCCCGATTGTCCTTACTCTTTTGATATCCTTGTTGATGATTCTGAGATTGCACTCGTTTTGAGCTTTTATTTTGGTTAACCATAATGAACGCTTTCTTGCTGTTGTTTGGCTTTTGGTCATTAGGGTTAAACTTTTATTTTATTTTCTTCTTCTCTGTTTTCTTGTGTTTCGTTTTCGTGTCTCCACATGTGCTTACAGGTACTGGAGAGCTGATGAAGAGAAGTGTTGACAATGCACTCATCAAGGGGGAGATTGAGGAGCCATGCTGAAGAGCGTGGGCCTCATGGCTCTAGATGTGATGAGTCATTGTCAACGGAAGTCAAAGAGGACACGAAGAGAGGAGAAGACCTGCTGCGTCTGGGCCGCGTGTGACTCAGGTACACGGGTAGCAAGCGACTATCGGGCAGAGGGGCCGCGAAGTCGAGCTGGCCCAATCCGGGTACATGGGCTAGGAGCAGCAGAGGATCCACTGGGCTATTGACTAGGATTGACTCAGGTACACGGGCGGCGAGCGATTGCCGGGCTGAGAGAGCTGCGGAATAGGGCCGGCCCAATCCGGGTACCTGGTGCAAAGTCGTTGGACGCTTTGTCAGTTTCAGTGCAAAACTGTTGACCGCTGATCTTTTATCGGACCGTCCTAAAGTGAAGCCGTAGTCGCTACGAAAGCTCCTCTTCTGGATAAGTCATCTGTAAATAGGAGTTTACTATTTTGTCCTTAGGCCCACAGTCAGTCAGTCGAGTCTGTAAAAATATCCTAAGGGTAGTTTGATCTTTTCCATTTATTTCAGCGTCTGTAAAAACCTTAAGGGTCTGGTGGAATATTCCTAGGCTATTGGGCTGCCTATAAATAGGGCCCCAATCCCTAGGGTTAGGTCACCCATTCTGAAATCCAGATTAATCCCACTCAAAGTTTGGGTCACTTTTTGTGTTTTGTCTCCGTGCATGCGCCGCCAGTGTTCTATTTGCTGCCTTCTGATTTCCTCACTGCTATTCATCAATCTATTCCTGAGCAATCGGTTTTAGCAGCAAATTGATCTGTTCCATCATTTTATGTGCCCAGAAATTTCGTTTCTATGCGAGTTATTTTCTCTCTGGTTGTCTTGGTTTTTGCGCTGAAGGTTTTTTATTCAAGGAACTGTTCTTGCTTTCCTCGGTCATGGCATTTTATCCTCCGTACCATGTCTTTCGTTTGGCTTTTCTACAGATTTGATCCCTTTGTTTACAGTCTCCTTTGCGATAGCTATCATAGCTAGTGTCTGCAGCTACTATCTTTTGTTGTAGGTTATTCATTTCATAGCCTATGGCAGTAGTGTTCTGTAAGCCGCATGAGATTTCCGATTAGTTTATCCCTTGGCTTTTTGATCGATGTTTTGGCAGAGGCATCAGCGAAGTTGTGTGTTTTAGTTTGTTACTAGTTGGTAACCTGCGAAGTCAGGCTTCATCCTCTGCATGCCTCGATCGTGAGTCTAGGCTTTGCGAAGCTTGTGTGAAGCACAATTCGGAGTTTGCTCACACAAAAGTCTCCAACTTGATTCTCAGTTTTTCGAAGGATGCACGTACCTCGAAAACATTATTTAACTTCATAGTATCTTTGGCAGAGACTTCGTTGTGAACAGAGAGCCTTGGATTTGTGTCTTTCACTTCGGAGACATCAGTTTTTGTGGCTTTGAATTTGTGTCTGTTCCTGAGTTCAGTTCCGAAATTCAACTTCACGAAGCTGCAGGCTTCGGTTCGAAGTGTGAACAGTTTCGAAGGCTGTGAATCGTTTTGGTTTCGATGCTAACAGTCTCCCTTTTTTTGTTCCGTTCGAGGCTTATTTCTCCGTCGGTTTCACTCGAAGTTCTCTGTAGAGTGGTTTCTACTGGCTAGTGTCTTTTCGATAACTTCGGCACCTATACACCTTCGCATAGGCTTCGGCAGGCTTC
Source organism: Zizania palustris (assembly GCA_019279435.1). Lineage (NCBI taxonomy): Eukaryota > Viridiplantae > Streptophyta > Magnoliopsida > Poales > Poaceae > Zizania > Zizania palustris. The sequence continues at coordinate 33,717,286 of JAAALK010000079.1, read as the reverse complement.
GAACTTGCTTTTTGCTCCGCAAGCGAAGCTTTGATTTTTGCACTGTGACCTGCGAAGCTACTTCGTTCGGAAGTAGGCTTCGCACATTTGTGACACCCGTCAACAACTTTCGCACGTCTACTTCGAAGCAGGCTTCGACACGTCCACGACAGGCTTTGACACTGCATACTTCGAAGCTAGCTTCGACAACTACAGGCTTCGCACCACGCAGGCTTCGTCAAGTACCAAACAGGAGACATCATTGAACAGTAAGACTTCTCGTTTTGTGTGCACCCAGATTAAATGTCTGTGAAGGTCTATTACTATGAGGCTTGACTTGTTCATGTGTTAAATGCTTAGTTAATCTACCTACTAGCACTGTATTGGTGTCTTTTCGATTAGGACACCGGTTGTTGTTAGGCTAGATTCTTTGAGGTGCGTTGCGTGTTGGGAGCAGGCCATTGCTTCAAAAGAATTTTTTAGGCGCCCATTCACCCCCTCTACTCGCTACTTTCGGTCCTATAGACGTTGAAGATGACTTCCTCAACTCTAGCCAGTGGCCCCTCTCCGAAGGCAACCTCGAGGCCTATTTGGCCGAGGGCATCAAGAGGAGGACCTACGAAGCCTTGGAGTGGGCGGGCTGCAGGAAGCAAGTGCCTTCAGGGAATACACGTTTGGTCGAAGGCTTGGATGAAGAGTATATCAGCGGAGCTTCCACCGTCCACTAATATCCTTTGGACTTCGACTCCTGCTATGTCAACTGAAACGACAAGGGGGTCAGCATGGGGGAATTTCACCCCTACAGCATCATGGGCGAAAATGAAATAGGTACATGGGACCACTCAAGCATTTCTGCAGCCGAGTTCGAAGTCCCTATATGCCCTACTTCACGAACATAATCCCTTCGCTGACGCTTTGACATATTACCAAGGGTCCCCCCTCTGGAGATGGGTAGGACCACTCATTTGCGACGATCTTGAGGGTCCTCTTGCTTCGGTGGCGACATAATGTTGGCCATCGGAAGCTGCATTGGTGCTTCAGGGTTGCCAGCCCGCCCCACAACTTGTACAGGCTCCGATCGTGTTGCTGGAGGAGCTCAATCTGTAGTGCCTCGCCTTGAACTTCTCCCAAGGTACTCTCCCCGGAGAGCTAGTATAGACTTACAGTATTTTGTGGCATGGCTTCTATTTTCACCATGCAAACAACAAAAAAGAGCCTGGCCCCGGCCAACTGGTTTTTCTTGTGGCTTTGAAGTACTAGCCTTATTACCTTGAGCCTGTTGATAGTTGAAAGGAACCTTCGGAGCAGAGGGGGAAATGTTCAACACTTCGGAGCGTAAGTGTCTCTTTCCCCTCCTATGATCATTAGGGTGATTATCGGAGGGGACTTGCGGAGGAATTGGAGCTTCTGGTTCTAGCTTGACTTCTCGAGGGAGGGCTGGCGTGGGCACCATAGTTCTTTGGAGGCAGCCTTTTTCTGCCTTGGCATAATGTTCGATGTATGCCATTAGTTGTGCTACTGAGGACACCACCTTTCGGTGAAGTTTGCTGAGGAGGTCTAGATTTAAAACACCTTAGCGTGCCGCATCCACCACGGAAGATGTAGACAGTCCTTTTATCTGGGACTTGGTGTGAGCGAAGTGTGTGAAGTATTCTCGAAGGGTTTCTCCTGCCTGTTGCTTCACCTAAAAAAGGCTCCCAGTAGACATTGGGGCTACGAACATCCCCTAGAAATTACTCACGAATTTCCTTTTTAATTGCTCCCACGACTTGATTGATCCTAGCTTTAGAGACTAGAATCAACGAAAGGCCACACCTTCCAACGCGAGGGGGAAACATTTTGCCATTGTATTCTGGACCCCTCCACTGGCTTCAATTGCAAGGCCGTAAGAACGAGAGAATTCTCCACGTTCAGACCCTCTGGAGTACTTGTGCAACTTTGAGGCTCTGAACCTAGGATCAAAGCACACCTTCTGCAAGTCCGGATGCAGCGGGGATTCGTTGTCGAAGGAGGAATTCTTGGCATCTTCTTGGATTTGAGGATCTTCGGGATAATCATCAAGGTCACCATCTTGATGCACTTCCAAAGCAGGAGGGATGGCTTGAGAGCGAAGCCTGTTCGCAGCCTCCTGCCTCCATCTTGCTACTTCTGCCTGAAGCTGCGCTACCTGAGCAGCCGCATCCTCAAGAAGGTCTTCGCTTCCTCCGGAGGGGTCCTCCGGGTCTTGAGATCCGACATAATCAGTTCGAAGTATAGACGGAGCTACCTGAGGGACTCTGGCTGCTCGAGGTCTAATGACTACTTCGGGAGTTTGGGGGACGACTAAAGGTCCTGCACCGTTGGTCCAAGGGGACCTTCGGGGAGGATTGGTGGCTAGATTCCGCTTGGGAGGCATGACTTACGAAGCTAAGGTCCAAAGACCAGAGGCTTCGAATGATTGAGGAAAGCGAGGAAAGGCCTTCAACCTGTAGTTTGAATCCCCTTACCGAAGGGTGCGCGGAATCTCGAGACTCCGAAACTCCCTCCGCAAACGCTCTTCGAAACACATGCAGTGGTAGAGAACTAGGTTCCCCACGGATGGTGCCAACTGTTGGCGTAAAAGATTACGCTAACAGGTTCTTTCAAGTTAAGAACTAACAAACAAAGTGTTTGTGAAAGTGGACTATCTCAAGCCTCCGAATAGGATAATAGCTCGAAGTAGTTCGAAGTTGTGTATTGAATATCTGAATATTCGATCCCTATTACAGGATGAGAAGGGGGTATTTATAGATAAAAATTCTAAGGAAAATAACTTTTTACCCCTCAATTACAACCGACATAGTGGAAACTATTTCGGTACCCCGAATAGGGCTAATATGGTAAAGTATATTCGAAGGAGGTAGATAAAGTAAATGTCCCATCCTTTTGGTTGTATTCCACTGTGGAGGGGAAGCCGTCGGAGGGTCTCTTTGGAACGGAGTCTGAACAGACCCTCCGACTTTAACCCTTCCAGTTTGGAGACAAGTCTTGGACTTGGAGATTATGATTTGTCTTTGTCTTGGAATCTTGAAGATCCTGAGGATGAAGTATTTTCCCCCAATAAGTGCTATCCCATATGCCTCCTCAATTGGATCCATCATGTATGCCATGCTGTGTACATGCCCAAATATGTCATAAGCACTAAGTGTTACAAGCAGGTACCAATCAAACCGAGGTGAAGGTCACTGGGCTGTAGTAAAGAGCATCCTCAAGTACTTGAGAAGGACTTAGGAAATGATCCTTGTATACAGTGGTGAAGTGGAGCTCATTGTAAGTGGTTACACGGATGCTAGATTTTAGACCGATAAAGATGATTCTCGATCTCAATTTGGCTTTGTGTTCTGCCTCAAGGGAGGCACAGTCCGTTGGAAGAGTTCCAAGCAAGAGACGGTGGCCAATTCTACAACAAAAGCTGAGTATACCGCTGCTTCAGAAACGGCGAAGGAGGCCGTTTGGATCAGGAAGTTTATTTCTGAGTTGGGTGTTGTTCCTAGTGCGTCCAGTCTAGTGGACCTCTATTGTGATAATAGTGGTGCCATTACGCAAGCAAAGGAGCCTAGATCACACCAGAAATCCAAATACATACTTCGTTGATATCACCTGATCCACGAGATCATTGAGAGAGGTGATGTGAAGATTTGCAAGGTGCACATGGATTTGAACATGGCGGATCCGTTGACGAAGCCTCTTCCACAACCCAAGCATGAGGCACATATGAGCTCCGTGGGTATTAGATACTTGCGTGAGTGGGTCATGTATGAGGATAATTGTTATCTTGTACCTTGAATAACTATCATTTGCATTTAATTAATGAGTATTACTTGTTATGTGAAACTTTTTGCTTTATGATGATGTTGTTCAAAAGAGTCCCTAATCTTGTCATCATGTGGGACAGTGATGACACATGGATTAGTACATCCGATTGATTGATGATTGTGTTTCGCAGTCATAGCCATATAGATGTCAAATCAGTGATGTGGACACATGTTGGTGAACATTGTGTTGGATAGACCCACTTGAGATACTGTTGAAATTGTTATGTGCCAACAATTGTCATCTCAAATGGTGTACATGCAGAGTCCTTGGACCTGAGATCGTCATTTGATTCCAGAATGCGTAGTGACACACTTAGATGCTTCCTAACGCTATTCCGTAACAGGGTAGTAATAAGGGTTATTTTTAGGTGTGTTATGAAATATGTCTTGGGATGTGAGCGGTCAAGATGGAATTTACCCCTCCTAATAATAAGAGAGTCGTCTCTGGGCCCCTCGAGGTATTGGATTGGAAAAGTGCATGGCCATGCCACTGTGACTAAGGAGTTAGTCATGATTTGAATCTGATACTTGATCGAGTGAAAATGTCAAGTTAACCAACAACAGTGGCACGTATCTCGCCTTGAGCTTGACTGACGGCGCGTGGTAAAGGGACTAGTGCTTGCGTATATCAAGGTTCATGAAAATTTGATTTTGTACGCTATGGGGGGTCAATATGTGCTCCTAGGTACCGCTATTGATCAGTGAGTCGGAAATGGTTTCCGGTGAACATCCGTTGAGCTCTATTTCTCTGATAAGCACTACACTTACTACGGAGCCCTTTGCTCCAAGATAAAGAAGGAGAGTTTCTTCTAGGAGGGGCACATTAAGTGTTGACAAATTTCCGAGATAATCTTTAATATCATCAAAACTTTTCTGACACTCTGGTGTCCATTTGAAACTCTCGAACCCCTTTAGGGCTTTGAATATTGGGAGGCTTCACTCTGCTGATCTAGATAGGAATCTGCTGAGGGCTGCGAGGCGTCCTATCAGCTTCTAGACTTGCTTCAAATTTTCAGGTGGAGCTATTCTTTGCAGTGCACTTATCTACGTTGGGCTAGCTTCAATTCCTCTACTCGAAACTAAGTACCCTAGAATATTTCTAGCTTGTGCTCCGAATATACATTTTTCAGGGTTGAGGCGAACTACACATGCTCGGAGGCTCTCAAAATTTTCTGCTAGGTCTAGACTATGCTGGTGATTTACAGAACTTTTTATTACAATGTCATCCATATAGGCTTTGACATTTCAGCCTATTTTGTGACCTAGAGCCTTAGCAATAAGACGTGAAAAAGTAGCCCCAACATTTCACAGGCCAAAAGGCATTCAGACATAACAAAATACTCCAGAAGGAGTTATAAAACTTGTCTTGGCTTCGTCTTCACGGTTTAGCCAAATTTGATGATAACCGGAGTATGCGTCCAGGAAGCTTAAGAGTTCGGAGCCGGCCATAGAATTCACAAATTGATCTATGCAGGGCATAGGGTAGGGATCTCAGGGGCATGATTTATTTAAAGAGGTGAAATCAATGCACATGCGCCACTTGTCGGAGCCTCTCTTCTTGACGAAGACGAGGTTAGCCAACCACTCTGTGTGGGATACCTACATGATAATTCCAGCTCTCAGCAATTTTTCTACCTCTGCTTTAGCAAGGTCTGCTCTTTTGGTTGACAATTTGCGGAGCCCCTGGCGAATTGGTCGAGCCTTAGGGTTGACGAGTAAACTATGCTCAATAATGTTCCGGTCAACTCCAGGGATATCTTCGTCAGACCAAGCGAAGATATCTAAATTTTCTCGAACTACTTCTAGCGAAGTAGATATTTCTGAAGGTAACCCCTTACCAAATTGAATTGGATATTCTTTGCCTTCTTTGAGGATCATCTTTGTGATTACATCACCTTCTAGGCTTGGCATGAGGGAAAGGCTCTTCGAAGGGTCTAAGGACCCTAAAGTTTCCTCTGAATGCTCCTGCACACTGTTTACTTACCAAGGATCTAGAGGTGGGCCATGGCCCTATTCTGCTCTCCGAGCTGCGGCTTGGTCTCCTGAAATTGTAAGAACTCCACCTTGTGTGGGCATCTTGAGACATAGATAATTGTGATGTGCCATAGCTCCGAATTGGTTCAGCATTCCCCTCCCAAAAATTGTGTTGTAGGCGTACGGGGTGTCGACGACGTTGAGGAGCCATGCTGAAGAGCATGGGCCTCATGGCTCTAGATGTGATGAGTCATTGTCAATGGAAGTCAAAGAGGACACGAAGAGAGGAGAAGACCTGCTGCGTCTGGGCCGCGTGTGACTCAGGTACACGGGAAGCAAGCGACTGTCGGGGAGAGGGGTCGCGAAGTCGGGCTGGCCCAATCCGGGTACATGGGCTAGGAGCAGCAGAGGATACACTAGGCTGTTGACCAGGATTGACTCAGGTACATGGGCGGCGAGCGATTGCCAGGCTGAGATAGCTGCAGAATCGGGCCGGCCCAATCCGGGTACCTGGTGCAAAGTCGGTGGACGATTTGTCATTTTCGGCGCAAAACTGATGATCGCTGATCTTTAATCGGACCGTCCTGAAGTGAAGTCGTAGTCGCTATGAAAGCTCTGCTTCCGGATAAGTTATCTGTAAATAGGAGTTTACTATTTTGTCCTTAGGCCCACAGTCAGTCAGTCGAGTCTGTAAAAATATCCTAAGGGTAGTTTGGTCTTTTTCATTTATTTCAGCGTCTGTAAAAAAACCCTAAGGGTCTTGTGGAATATTCCTAGGCTATTGGGCTGCCTATAAATAGGGCCCCAATCCCTAGGGTTAGGTCACCCATTCTGAAATCCAGATTAATCCCACTCAAAGTTTGGGTCACTTTTTGTGTTTTGTCTCCGTGCATGCGCCGCCAGTGTTCTATTTGCTGCCTTCTGATTTCCTCACTGCTATTCATCAATCTATTCCTGAGCAATCGGTTTTAGCAGCAAATTGATCTGTTCCATCATTTTATGTGCCCAGAAATTTCGTTTCTATGCGAGTTATTTTCTCTCTGGTTGTCTTGGTTTTTGCGCTGAAGGTTTTTTATTCAAGGAACTGTTCTTGCTTTCCTCGGTCGCATTTTATCCTCCGTACCATGTCTTTCGTTTGGCTTTTCTACAGATTTGATCCCTTTGTTTACAGTCTCCTTTGCGATAGCTATCATAGCTAGTGTCTGCAGCTACTATCTTTTGTTGTAGGTTATTCATTTCATAGCCTATGGCAGTAGTGTTCTGTAAGCCGCATGAGATTTCCGATTAGTTTATCCCTTGGCTTTTTGATCGATGTTTTGGCAGAGGCATCAGCGAAGTTGTGTGTTTTAGTTTGTTACTAGTTGGTAACCTGCGAAGTCAGGCTTCATCCTCCGCATGCCTCGATCGTGAGTCTAGGCTTTGCGAAGCTTGTGTGAAGCACAATTCGGAGTTTGCTCACACAAAAGTCTCCAACTTGATTCTCAGTTTTTCGAAGGATGCACGTACCTCGAAAACATTATTTAACTTCATAGTATCTTTGGCAGAGACTTCGTTGTGAACAGAGAGCCTTGGATTTGTGTCTTTCACTTCGGAGACATCAGTTTTTGTGGCTTTGAATTTGTGTCTGTTCCTGAGTTCAGTTCCGAAATTCAACTTCACGAAGCTGCAGGCTTCGGTTCGAAGTGTGAACAGTTTCGAAGGCTGTGAATCGTTTTGGTTTCGATGCTAACAGTCTCCCTTTTTTTGTTCCGTTCGAGGCTTATTTCTCCGTCGGTTTCACTCGAAGTTCTCTGTAGAGTGGTTTCTACTGGCTAGTGTCTTTTCGATAACTTCGGCACCTATACACCTTCGCATAGGCTTCGGCAGGCTTCGAACTTGCTTTTTGCTCCGCAAGCGAAGCTTTGATTTTTGCACTGTGACCTGCGAAGCTACTTCGTTCGGAAGTAGGCTTCGCACATTTGTGACACCCGTCAACAACTTTCGCACGTCTACTTCGAAGCAGGCTTCGACACGTCCACGACAGGCTTTGACACTGCATACTTCGAAGCTAGCTTCGACAACTACAGGCTTCGCACCACGCAGGCTTCGTCAAGTACCAAACAGGAGACAGCATTGAACAGTAAGACTTCTCGTTTTGTGTGCACCCAGATTAAATGTCTGTGAAGGTCTATTACTATGAGGCTTGACTTGTTCATGTGTTAAATGCTTAGTTAATCTGCCTACTAGCACTGTATTGGTGTCTTTTCGATTAGGACACCGGTTGTTGTTAGGCTAGATTCTTTGAGGTGCGTTGCGTGTTGGGAGCAGGCCATTGCTTCAAAAGAATTTTTTAGGCGCCCATTCACCCCCTCTACTCGCTACTTTCGGTCCTATAGACGTTGAAGATGACTTCCTCAACTCTAGCCAGTGGCCCCTCTCCGAAGGCAACCTCGAGGCCTATTTGGCCGAGGGCATCAAGAGGAGGACCTACGAAGCCTTGGAGTGGGCGGGCTGCAGGAAGCAAGTGCCTTCAGGGAATACACGTTTGGTCGAAGGCTTGGATGAAGAGTATATCAGCGGAGCTTCCACCGTCCACTAATATCCTTTGGACTTCGACTCCTGCTATGTCAGCTGAAACGACAAGGGGGTCAGCATGGGGGAATTTCACCCCTACAGCATCATGGGCGAAAATGAAATAGGTACATGGGACCACTCAAGCATTTCTGCAGCCGAGTTCGAAGTCCCTATATGCCCTACTTCACGAACATAATCCCTTCGCTGACGCTTTGACATATTACCAAGGGTCCCCCCTCTGGAGATGGGTAGGACCACTCATTTGCGACGATCTTGAGGGTCCTCTTGCTTCGGTGGCGACATAATGTTGGCCATCGGAAGCTGCATTGGTGCTTCAGGGTTGCCAGCCCGCCCCACAACTTGTACAGGCTCCGATCGTGTTGCTGGAGGAGCTCAATCTGTAGTGCCTCGCCTTGAACTTCTCCCAAGGTACTCTCCCCGGAGAGCTAGTATAGACTTACAGTATTTTGTGGCATGGCTTCTATTTTCACCATGCAAACAACAAAAAAGAGCCTGGCCCCGGCCAGCTGGTTTTTCTTGTGGCTTTGAAGTACTAGCCTTATTACCTTGAGCCTGTTGATAGTTGAAAGGAACCTTCGGAGCAGAGGGGGAAATGTTCAACACTTCGGAGCGTAAGTGTCTCTTTCCCCTCCTATGATCATTAGGGTGATTATCGGAGGGGACTTGCGGAGGAATTGGAGCTTCTGGTTCTAGCTTGACTTCTCGAGGGAGGGCTGGCGTGGGCACCATAGTTCTTTGGAGGCAGCCTTTTTCTGCCTTGGCATAATGTTCGATGTATGCCATTAGTTGTGCTACTGAGGACACCACCTTTCGGTGAAGTTTGCTGAGGAGGTCTAGATTTAAAACACCTTAGCGTGCCGCATCCACCACGGAAGATGTAGACGGTCCTTTTATCTGGGACTTGGTGTGAGCGAAGTGTGTGAAGTATTCTCGAAGGGTTTCTCCTGCCTGTTGCTTCACCTAAAAAAGGCTCCCAGTAGACATTGGGGCTACGAACATCCCCTAGAAATTACTCACGAATTTCCTTTTTAATTGCTCCCACGACTTGATTGATCCTAGCTTTAGAGACTAGAATCAACGAAAGGCCACACCTTCCAACGCGAGGGGGAAACATTTTGCCATTGTATTCTGGACCCCTCCACTGGCTTCAATTGCAAGGCCGTAAGAACGAGAGAATTCTCCACGTTCAGACCCTCTGGAGTACTTGTGCAACTTTGAGGCTCTGAACCTAGGATCAAAGCACACCTTCTGCAAGTCCGGATGCAGCGGGGATTCGTTGTCGAAGGAGGAATTCTTGGCATCTTCTTGGATTTGAGGATCTTCGGGATAATCATCAAGGTCACCATCTTGATGCACTTCCAAAGCAGGAGGGATGGCTTGAGAGCGAAGCCTGTTCGCAGCCTCCTGCCTCCATCTTGCTACTTCTGCCTGAAGCTGCGCTACCTGAGCAGCCGCATCCTCAAGAAGGTCTTCGCTTCCTCCGGAGGGGTCCTCCGGGTCTTGAGATCCGACATAATCAGTTCGAAGTATAGACGGAGCTACCTGAGGGACTCTGGCTGCTCGAGGTCTAATGACTACTTCGGGAGTTTGGGGGACGACTAAAGGTCCTGCACCGTTGGTCCAAGGGGACCTTCGGGGAGGATTGGTGGCTAGATTCCGCTTGGGAGGCATGACTTACGAAGCTAAGGTCCAAAGACCAGAGGCTTCGAATGATTGAGGAAAGCGAGGAAAGGCCTTCAACCTGTAGTTTGAATCCCCTTACCGAAGGGTGCGCGGAATCTCGAGACTCCGAAACTCCCTCCGCAAACGCTCTTCGAAACACATGCAGTGGTAGAGAACTAGGTTCCCCACGGATGGTGCCAACTGTTGGCGTAAAAGATTACGCTAACAGGTTCTTTCAAGTTAAGAACTAACAAACAAAGTGTTTGTGAAAGTGGACTATCTCAAGCCTCCGAATAGGATAATAGCTCGAAGTAGTTCGAAGTTGTGTATTGAATATCTGAATATTCGATCCCTATTACAGGATGAGAAGGGGGTATTTATAGATAAAAATTCTAAGGAAAATAACTTTTTACCCCTCAATTACAACCGACATAGTGGAAACTATTTCGGTACCCCGAATAGGGCTAATATGGTAAAGTATATTCGAAGGAGGTAGATAAAGTAAATGTCCCATCCTTTTGGTTGTATTCCACTATGGAGGGGAAGCCGTCGGAGGGTCTCTTTGGAACGGAGTCTGAACAGACCCTCCGACTTTAACCCTTCCAGTTTGGAGACAAGTCTTGGACTTGGAGATTATGATTTGTCTTTGTCTTGGAATCTTGAAGATCCTGAGGATGAAGTATTTTCCCCCAATAAGTGCTATCCCATATGCCTCCTCAATTGGATCCATCATGTATGCCATGCTGTGTACATGCCCAAATATGTCATAAGCACTAAGTGTTACAAGCAGGTACCAATCAAACCCAGGTGAAGGTCACTGGGCTGTAGTAAAGAGCATCCTCAAGTACTTGAGAAGGACTTAGGAAATGATCCTTGTATACAGTGGTGAAGTGGAGCTCATTGTAAGTGGTTACACGGATGCTAGATTTTAGACCGATAAAGATGATTCTCGATCTCAATTTGGCTTTGTGTTCTGCCTCAAGGGAGGCACAGTCCGTTGGAAGAGTTCCAAGCAAGAGACGGTGGCCAATTCTACAACAAAAGCTGAGTATACCGCTGCTTCAGAAACGGCGAAGGAGGCCGTTTGGATCAGGAAGTTTATTTTTGAGTTGGGTGTTGTTCCTAGTGCGTCCAGTCTAGTGGACCTCTATTGTGATAATAGTGGTGCCATTGCGCAAGCAAAGGAGCCTAGATCACACCAGAAATCCAAATACATACTTCGTTGATATCACCTGATCCACGAGATCATTGAGAGAGGTGATGTGAAGATTTGCAAGGTGCACATGGATTTGAACATGGCGGATCCGTTGACGAAGCCTCTTCCACAACCCAAGCATGAGGCACATATGAGCTCCGTGGGTATTAGATACTTGCGTGAGTGGGTCATGTATGAGGATAATTGTTATCTTGTACCTTGAATAACTATCCTTTGCATTTAATTAATGAGTATTACTTGTTATGTGAAACTTTTTGCTTTATGATGATGTTGTTCAAAAGAGTCCCTAATCTTGTCATCATGTGGGACAGTGATGACACATGGATTAGTACATCCGATTGATTGATGATTGTGTTTCACAGTCATAGCCATATAGATGTCAAATCAGTGATGTGGACACATGTTGGTGAACATTGTGTTGGATAGACCCACTTGAGATACTGTTGAAATTGTTATGTGCCAACAATTGTCATCTCAAATGGTGTACATGCAGAGTCCTTGGACCTGAGATCGTCATTTGATTCCAGAATGCGTAGTGACACACTTAGATGCTTCCTAACGCTATTCCGTAACAGGGTAGTAATAAGGGTTATTTTTAGGTGTGTTATGAAATATGTCTTGGGATGTGAGCGGTCAAGATGGAATTTACCCCTCCTAATAATAAGAGAGTCGTCTCTGGGCCCCTCGAGGTATTGGATTGGAAAAGTGCATGGCCATGCCACTGTGACTAAGGAGTTAGTCATGATTTGAATCTGATACTTGATCGAGTGAAAATGTCAAGTTAACCAACAACAGTGGCACGTATCTCGCCTTGAGCTTGACTGACGGCGCGTGGTAAAGGGACTAGTGCTTGCGTATATCAAGGTTCATGAAAATTTGATTTTGTACGTATGGGGGGTCAATATGTGCTCCTAGGTACCGCTATTGATCAGTGAGTTAGAAATGGTTTCCGGTGAACATCCGTTAGTGTATGAACCTATCGGGTCACACACTTAAGGGGATGGATTAAAAACATGCAAAGAATTGGTTCTTGTGCAAGTGGGAGATTGAAGGTTATGCCCAACAAAATTCAATGGATCAGATGTTTCGATAGGTAGTATCGGAAGTTCCGGTTAATTTCTGGTCTCAATACAAAGAGCAATTTTTGCTTCGGAAGTTCTGAAGAGCCAAAAGTTCTGATTCAGAATCGGGGAATTTTGTACTGATCGGATGTTCCGATATGGTATCGGAAGTTCCAAGGTGGGCGATAATAGATTGGATTTGTTGCGTGTCGTACTGAATCAGGAGACCTAAAATACCCTGTTGGAAGTTCTGATACAGGATCGGAAGTTTCGACGTGGGCAAACAGATTGGATCTATTATGATTTTTAGGGTTTCGGGAAGAGCACGACCGAAGGTCTCTCAGCCCTATATAAGGAGAGAAGGAGGATGTCTTGGGGCAAGCAATAAGCCTAGATTAGACCTAGCCACCCAAGAGTTCTCTTCTTCCCTTCTTGATCTCAATTGTTGAGGTCAAGGATCCCCGTCTCTCACGCGCGGTGCTAGCACGCTGCCGTGGGAGGTACTCAATCCTGTACGTGTGGACTCCGTGGAGGCGTTGCTCTAATAGCGACGCTCGTGAACGTCTACATGCGAACGACTACGTCGTCTTCATCGATCAGATCGGTGAAGGATGACAAGGAGGAAGTGAGGAGAGGCTTGACGCGCTACTCTAACATCTTCTTCCGCTGCACCTAGCGTGTTGTGTGCTAGAAGGTACCGATCTATGATCTCACATGCGCATGAGCCTGGGGCCATAGGGCAGAAATTTTGAATTTACCGGCTAGCGTAGCTCCCCTATTCCCCAACACCCTGATGTCCATCTAACCTTGTGGTTCCTGCCTTCGCGGCAGTCTTTGTATGAAGGGGGCTGGGGCCTGATTACAGGCCTCGCCATCCTAGCAGGCTCTAGCCCTCGGGGGCTTCGAAGCTCGCTCTCATTTGACCCATGTTATGGAAAGATCAGGAAGGCAAAAGTTGATCAATGGCAAAATTCCAAGTGCTAAAAGTACTCACATCAGTCGGCCTAGCCTGACTAGCCGATTGAGAGTTTTCATCATTGTTACAAGCCGCAACATCGTTGCCCACCTCATCAATGCAAAGGGTGTGCGAACTCCCTCCTTCAAGATCAGTTCTCGAGGAAAGCGGGGCAACAATATTGGGGGGAAGGCTACATCCAAGGCCGAAATAAGCCTCTTGAAAAGAAAATTGAAGTTAAGAGAAAAGAAGGTACCAAGCGAGAGACGTTGGTGGCATCGGACGGAGCCAAAGTATCGGCAGCAATGGTCGATTCACCGGAACCGATGACAGCCTCCTCCGAGATAGTGGCCTAAAGGACGACTGTTGCGACGACGTCTTCGACAATTGGAGCTAGCGAAGTACCAATAGAGTCATTGGCTATAGTGTAAAACTGTAACGCCCAGAATTTAATAATTCTAGACTTTATTGAATTTCCAAGGAAAAACAATAAATACAAAATGTTCATCACACGACGACGTCTTACGTCAAACAAAATATAGCTCGCATGCTATTTTATTACACTAAAATAGTAATAAAAAGAAAAATCTTAGCAATGAATATCTTGCTCTAGGACTCGCATCCTTGACTAGGACAACTACTCCAGACCTCCGTCTTCATATAACTCATCATCTAAAAGTTTTAATAAATGGGATGAGTACAAATCTACTCAGCAAGCCACAGAAAATGCACATAGTGCAAGGGTAATAAAAAAGGATAGGCATGTGGCCTTATGTTTGCGTAAAAGTACATTTTGTAATTAAGCAACTAATGTGATCAATTTTGTTAATTATGCAGAAAGTAAATATGATCATGAAACCATCCACTAACTCAAGTAGTACAAACGGTACTCCCTTGATCAACAGTCCTTATATGCCATCAACCAATGCACAATCATAAAAGTAAACTAATTGTGGTGAACACCGCTCAACCCGCCCTTGACTGTGGGCTCTGCTTTTCGAAAAGATTATACTCTTGTGGGATCGGAATGGCGACTAGAGGGGGAGGGTGAATAGACGCCTCTAAAATTTTTGTGAACAAAACTTGATGGTCAATTTCACGACACCAAAAGCACCTTCAAGAACCAAGAAGTCAAATAGATGTTCAATGAGATTCGAATTTCAGTTTCACTAGACAAACACTGTAGCTAATCTGAAAAGAGATCAAATAGTTCAATTTAGCATTCAAGCAATTTTTAGATGAGACTTTGTGTAGATTCCTCAAATTAGTTACCTAACTCAAGCAATTAAAACCTTAATTCAGTTCATCTGTTCTTGCAAGACCAAAAAAAGTATGTATGACTTAGAATGGAACAATCTTAACGATGAATAGTACTGAGAACAGAAGATCTTTTGTACACCACTCAATCAGACAAGACAAAGGAATTTTAGTAACAACAAACTTCAGTACTGGATTTTTAGAATCATCAACGCACAAAACAGATTACAAGAATAAACTAAAGAAAAATTTAAACAGATGTTGAGGTAGTAAAAGATACATACTGCAATGCTAGTTTAGTTTAACCATTTATAAGTTACATGAGCTTCAAAACATATAGCAACACAGAATCAGTATTAGAGACAAGCCTTTTTAGCTATATCAGACTAAACTGCAGTGAAATGCTACAACCATAATCACACTGCAAACAATTCAAGCCAGTAACATACTCAATGTAAATTTTGCTAGATGATGTATCTGATTATCAATATATAGTAGTTTAGGAGCAGAAAATCAATTCAACAATTCTAGCAAAACTGACTGCCAAATTCAGAGTTTCAGAAGACAATGTGATGATGATCTACAGTACACTCATATATGGGACAACACATTCAGCTCTAAAAGAATTCATACCAGTTCGGCACTGTAATCCGATGCAACACAGGGAGTATCAGACACCACTGACAAACTTAGTGAAAACAAAATTTATACTCAGAGTTTGATGAAGTCAAATAGGAACACTCATCTCAAATTAACATCAAGAACAGAAAATTTCAAAAGTTTTCAAATAAAACTGCTATTAAGGTTGTATATAAATATTGTCAAAACAGATCTGAACTAATTCCTAGCCAAAACTGAAAAATTTGACAAAAACTTCAGTAAACATATGTAGCACTATACTTAATCAATTTGTCAAATCTAAACCTGTATGATCACAATATAACTGCTCACTGAACATGACAAAGAATAGTGATAGAATCTGTAATTCTCTGCAAATGCAATCCAACGGCAGCAAGAAATTTATCTGACTCAAAACCAAAGCAAAGAAGAAGAATCTGTGAGTACTCTACAGGAAACTGGTAGAACTGATGCTCATTCAGAACTTAACAAATGAAACCAATCTAGCACTGAATTGTTCAACAATGTATAACCAGTACTGTGCAGATCATAATACATCTCATGGTGATAACAGCAATAGCAGTGCTATACTTAGAGAAGAAAAAGACCCAACCACAAATAGTGCTGACAGGCAACAAGAATTAAAGCAAATGAGAAAAGGAACTTGTCAACAAATAACAGAAAAATAATCTATATCATATACAGAACAACAGTAGCAGTATATGACAAACACAAATTCCTTACTATCAAAGATGCACATTCCCTAGGAAGTAAGAATTCTACAGTATATGCACAGAAGGAGATTCAGCACAATCGACAAAGATCTGAGGCAGTATGAAGAAAAGAAGTAGTTAAATGTTCAAAGGAAAGGAGTAAGGAATACCTCTGAAAGACATCTAGAAATCACTGTTGAAGTAGTGTGGCGGCGCCCCTCTCTCTGTAGCCCATCAAAAGACAATCCTGTTTGTCACCAGAAAGCAGCAAGGGTTGTTCGGATGATTCATGAAGTAAAACTCAGTGAAAGAATTGTAGCCACACACTTTTTGATCCAAGAAGGGGCAGCCCATCCCTTGGGTATGGGTCCCTTTAAATAGCCATACCCTAGTTGGGAATATTACAAAGTGACCCTCAAGTTTTTCTAGATTAACACAAAGGACATGAGTCATTTTAAGAATCGTAAATTCTGAAAATTACTGATATTGAACCCTCCTTATCTTTATTACAAATTGACTCAATCCTTTTAATATATTTTCAGAATTGGGAAATTCTGAAAATATTAAAAGTTTACATATTACTCTAAATTACTGACAACAAAAAGACTCCTAATTATTGAATTTAAAAATTTAGAGATGCGACGATTTTCAGCAAAAACCGACAAAGCCTCTCCGATCGTCGACGATCGTCGTCAGTCCGTGAACTCGACTACCAGCAAGTCTCTCCCGCTCTCGATCCCTCGAGCTGCCTTGTCACTTGAACTGGCTTCCCTTACGCTGACTCAACTGACACTTCATCTTGAACAACCTCCATCTCATGTCATGCTCGATCTCCATGCGTACATCTGAGTTCACTCTCAACTTCGACTGACACCCTCGATCATCTGGCATTAGACTCCCCGTCTAACCCTAATCCCTTGCCATCGATAGTTGACGAGTATCTCAACTCTGCACACACGAGACAAACATAGGCACACACACATCCAAGCATCCACACATAAACCTCATGACAAACCTCGTCAATCACTCATCATAACCTTGAACCATAGTGAAGATCCTCACTAGGTTCCTCAATCTCCCCCTTGATGAGTGCATTGACAATTCAAGATCAAAAGAAGTTTAAAACACAAGTTCAGCACACAAGTATAACCTTGAACCATAGTGAAGATCCTCACTAGGTTCCTCAATCTCCCCCTTGATGAGTGCATTGACAATTCAAGATCAAAAGAAGTTTAAAACACAAGTTCAGCACACAAGTGACCATGAAAGCTCTAGAAAGAGCAAAAATAAGAGACATGTCACTTGAAAAGGATGGATGATAGAACAAAAAACTACCTCAAAAACTCAGTGAACAACAAAATCAACAAAAAGTTCATGAACTCTCCCCCTTTGGAAATGCATACATCTAGATAGCTCCATGAGTTGTGAGAGTAAAGTGTACATGCAATGCTTACAGAATATAATTAAGTCCAATTACAGTACACACAATCCTTGTGCATCACATACTGTCCTAACCAACTGTTGAGGAGCCATGCTGAATAACGTGGGCCTCATGGCTCTAGAAGTGATGAGTCATTGTCAACGATAGTCAAAGAGGACAGAAGAAGAGAAGAGATCTGCTGTTTCATGGGCCGCGTGTGACTCAGGTACACGGGCAGCGAGCGACTGTCGGGCAGAGGAGGCTGCGAAGTCGGGCTGGACCAATCCGGGTGCATGGGTCAGAAGCAGTAGAAGACCCACTGGGTTGTTGACTAGGGTTGACTCAGGTACACGGGCGGTGAGTGATTGCCAGGCTGAGAGAGCCGCGGAATCGGGCCGGCCCAATCCGGGTACCTGGTGCAAAGTCGGTGGAGGCTTTGTCAATTTCGGCGCAAAACTGACAACCGTTGATCTTGTATCCGACTGTCCAGAAGAGAAGCCGTAGTCGCTACGAAAACTTAGCTTCCGGATAAGTCATCTGTATCTCTAGGCCCACAGTCAGTCAGTCGTGTCTGTAAAAATACCTAAGGGCAGTAGAGTCTTTTCCTTTATTCTTGCGTCTGTAAAAACCCTAAGGGGCTGGTAGAATATTCCTAGTGTTGGGCAGCCTATAAATAGGACCCCAATCCCTAGGGTTTGGACTGCCATTTTGGCTGAAATCAATTCTACTCCTTTGGGTCACTTTTTGTCTCTTGCTTTGCCTCTCTCCTCTTCTGTTCATGCTTGCGCCGCCAGGCATTTTTGCCCTTGCTTTATTGCCTTGCATTTATTGTTGCAGTGAAGCTTCTATTCTCAAATCGTGTGCAGCAACTGCAGAGTTTTAATGGCTTCATTTCATTCGCACAACAAGTTTTTCCATGGATTTTGAGGCTTCGGAAGCTTCTGTTGCGTGTGTTCTTCACGCAAGTAGTACTAGTTCTTGCTGTAGCAAGTAGTACTACTACACTGTAGCAACAGTACACTGCGCCAGCTTTTTGCTTTCTACTGCACAGCTTATTGATCGAAGTTGACAGTCCCGAGTAACTTTTCTGACTGTTTTCTGGCGAAGCCACCCTCACTGTTTGAAGCCCCTCAGCTCTGTGAGGCAGGCTTCGATCGGATATACTCGAAGGCTCCGTTCGAACTTCGAACTTCGTTTTGTGTTTTGTGTTGCTAGCTTCGAAGTACTTTTTGAACGGACAGCGTCGCATACTTCGAACGATAGTGCGAAGGTACTCCATCTCTAGCTGTTCGAAGTCCACACTTCGATAGGTTTCGAAGTTGGCTTCGAAGCTTGTCGTTCTGTTAGGCTTCGCTTTGGTTTCTTTGTTGCGTGTCAGCCTTCGCTTCTCTTTTTGAAGCTTACTCTTTTCGAAGGTAGAGTGTAGGCTTCGAATTTGGTTCCTCTGTCGTGTGATAGACTTCGCTTCTTTGTTCGAAGGTTGCCTGTCTGTGTGTTGCATTCGAAGTTTTTTGTTCGAAGGTTTGGCTTCGAAGTGCTTGGTTCGAAGCTGTGTTCGAAGCCTTGCCTTCGAAGTACATACTTTGAAGCAGGCTCCGACTTTTTTCATACTTCGCTTCGGAGCACACTTCGATTCCTACCTTCGGCATTTCCACAACACCATCGACAGACTTCGACTTCCACCTCCGAACCAGACTTCGACCAGCGAAGTAAACCTCGACCTCCGAAGCAGGCTTCGGCCAGCGAAGCAGGCTTCGACCTGCAAAGCAGGCTTCGTCGAGTTTCAAACAGGAGACAGACTTGAACAGGTAACATCTCTTCTCATTCATAGTGCACCTAGATTGCTCTATTGAGATTTGTCTAGCTTATTCTATCTATCTGTCTAGTAGCACTACTTTTGTGTTTCTCGACTTAATCAACTATTGCTCCTAGGCTAGATACCTTTAGACTTAGGCTATCTGTATATTTTCTGCTGCTTAGTCTTTTGAGGTGTGTTGGGTGTTGGGAGAAGGCCATTGATTCGAAAGAATTTTTAGGCGCCCATTCACCCCCCCTCTGGTCGCTACTTTCGGTCCTACAAGTGGTATCAGAGTCTGGTTAGGGTTTTTCCATACATTAACCGGTTCTAAACCCCGGTAGTGACCATGACGTCTCCTGGCAAGGTCCCGTCCTTGGAAGCCTATGGCTATAACTATTGGAAGACTCGCATGCGAGCCTATCTCATGAGCCAGGGTTCGGACATTTGGGACATTTGCGTTCACACCACGTTTGTCATATTGCCAGTCACTGAGCAGGGTACTACTGGTATCATTGCTCAGCATCTGAGCAACAGTAAGGCTGTGAACATTCTGTTTTCTGGTTTAGGTCCCACTGAGTTTGAGCGTGTGAGTCATCTCTCCACTGCGAGAGAGATCTGGGCTACCCTGAAGGCACACCATGAGGGAACAGCACAGGTCAAGGCTCGGCTCTATCAGACCTACCGGCGTGAATATGAGAATTTCACACAGAAGTCGGGTGAATCTGTTGAGGCTCTGTTTGGTCGTTTTCAGTCGATCATAAACAAGCTTCGAGACAACAAGGCTGAGGGAGCTCAGTTAGTCTCAGATCACGAGCAGGCGCTCAAGGTTCTCCATACCTTGGACCCAAAGATCTGGGAGATCAAGGTATCCTCTATCGTTGAGAGCACTTCTTACGATACCTTGACCATTTCTGAGTTGTTTAGCATGTTGAAGGCCACTGAGGTAGATATCCAGCTGAGATCAAATCTCACTGGTTCTGGATCAAAATCCCTGGCCCTTCTACACCTTCTGTTGATCCCTCATCTGTGAGTTGTGCTGGGTTCTCTTTGATGTCTATCACTGAGGACCAGCTTGAGTCTTTGGGAGATGATGATTTGTGTATGTTTAACAACCGGGTGCGTCGTGTCTATGACAAGAGAATGTTCAAAAAGACACGCCACAAAAACCGGATGCTTTGAGTGTGGTGATCCACGACACTTCATCGCCGACTGCCCCAAGCACAATGGACACAAGAAGGGCACCGGTGGCAGCTTCCACGACTCCGGCAAGCATGAGAGCTCATCCTTCAACAAGGGCAAGCCGAAGACCCGATTCTTCAAGAAGGCCCTGAAGGACTACCGGCGAGAGAACAAGAAGCGCGACAAGGCCTTCTTCGCCGAGATGGAGAAGAACTACTCCAAGCAGTCCACGTCTTCTTCCTCTTCATCAAGCTCAAGCGATGAGGAGATCATCATCAGGAAGGGGAAGGACAAGGACGATCCGGCGGGCCTCTGCTTCATGGCCTTCGGAGACAAGCCGAAGAGCCGCTCACACTAGCGCCGAAGATCCCGCAAGAGCTTCTGTTCAATGGCTCTTGGGGATACGGAAGAAAAGAGCTCCTCTGACGACTCTGACAACGATAACAAGGTATCATCCTACGAGCGCGAAATCGTTGATTTACTTGAGAGCAATCGTCAGGAGTTGAAATATCGGGAAAAACTGCTTAGGGGGGCTAAGAAGAGGATAGATGAGTTAGAGAGTGAGCTTGCCGTGGCCAACGGCAGAATTGAGAGTCTATCTTCTTCCCCTTGCTTGGGTGATAGCAGTGAGTGCCCGAAGTGTGAGGTGCTTCTGTGTGACCTGTCGACTCTGAAGTCCAGGTACACAGAAAGGGTTGATGAGAGGGACGCTTTGGCCACTGAGCTTGAAAGCGCTCAGCTGGAGCTGAAAGATGCTCAAGCCACTGTCGTCGCACCCTGTGTTGATTGCCCATCTCATCTAGCTGTCTTAGCTGAGCTGAAATCCAAGGGCGATGAACAGTTGGGTGATTTGGAGAGGTTGAGAGCTGAGCTTGCGCAGACTAGGCTAGAGCTTGAGACATTGTCAGTTCTACCCACTGTCTGTGAGAACTGCCTGTCTCTTAGAATGGAATTGATTAAGCTGAAAGCCGAGAAGTTTGTTCAAGTAGAGAGTGAGTGTGAGACCTGCTTGTCTCAGGTGGAGGTTCTAGCTTCCTTGAGAGAGGAGCTAGCAGATTCTCAGAATGAGAACTTTTACCTCCGTTCTATCCTGAGTTGGATCAGTGCCAGAGAGCCACAGCTCGGCATGATGATCCAGCAGTTCAAAAGGCAGGATGGGTTTGGAGTAGGTTACACCTACACCAAGGCTGACTTTGAGAGTGCCATCAGCCGGGCAATGGAGTGGAGTAAAATGACTCTCGAGCAGAGGTATCCCAAGACTCACTCCACTGAGTCTTCCCAGGCTTGTCAGCCCAAGGATGGAGTGATCCATGAACCACCTAAAGCTCCACCCAAGAAACCTATCTAGGTTCCAAAGCCTAAACACCTCCACACTTCTCTTGACTCTCTTCCTGGACCCTCTCAGCCCAAGAAGACCACACCAAACACTACCAAGCCCAAGAATCCTAAACCTCAACCACATCCCAAGAAGCCCACCAATCATTGTGAGTATTGTCAGAGAGACGGGCATCTTGCGGAGTTCTACTTCAGAAGGAAGCGGGTTGAGAGAGCAGAGAGGGCTCGTAGTGAACAGGAGCAGTTCTACCAGCAGGGTGGTAGACTGCATGTTCCTCGGCACGGAAAGAGGTTGGAGGCCAGGCCGCGTCGTGTAGGTGGTGGTAGATGAGACGGCCTTCTTGCCCGTGCTCCAGTTGGTGGTGTCCGTTCCGGCAGAATTCCAGACCGTGTTGGCTGCGGTTCTGGACCTCGTGGACGTAGGGTTAGGCAGAACCGAGGACCGCGCTTTGAGCCGCGTTTTGGTCCAAACTCTTTTGATGGTTTTTGCTTTCCATCTTTTGAGCAGATGGCTCGACACTGGTTTAGCTCTTTTGCTAAACCTGGTGCCGGACCATTTGCTCCCACTTACAGCCACTGATTGTGCAGGACCGAGAACTGGAGGATGTTTGGATCATGGACTCAGGATGCTCTCACCACATGACGGGATATCGCATATGGTTCTCCAGTCTCACTCCCCCGAGCTCCAAAGAATACATCACGTTCGGGAACAGCGGTCAAGGGAAAGTAAGTGGCATAGGCTCAATTCGCATTTCAGATCATTTCTCTTTGAAGAATGTTGCTTTGGTTAAAAAATTGAACTTCAACTTGATTTCTGTTTCGCAACTTCTTGAGGATGGTTTGGAAGTGCGTTTTAAGAAGGGTAATTCTTCTGTGGTTAATTCTAGAGGGTCTTTGATTTGCCAGATTTTACCATTCGGCAAAGTTTTTCGAAATGACTTCTCTAGTTCTTTTGGCCCTTCTCGCTGTTTGATTGCTGGATCTTCTTCTGAGCTCTGGAAGTGGCATAGGAGGTTAGGTCACTTGAGTTTTGATCTGCTAGTCAGGTTAAGCTCTATGGACCTCATCCGAGGATTGCCCAAGCTTAAGATGGAGAAGGATCTAGTTTGTCATCCCTGTCATCATGGGAAAATGGTTGCCGCTTCTCACTCACCTGTGACTCAGGTGATGACTTCGTATCCGGGCGAGCTTTTACATTTGGACACTGTAGGTCCTGCTCGGGTACGCTCAGTTGGTGGGAAGTGGTATGCACTTGTGATTGTTGACGACTTTTCTCGATTTTCGTGGGTGTTCTTTTTGGAGTCTAAGGATGAAATGTTTCAGTTTGTTCATGACCTGATTTTGAAGCTGAAGAATGAGAACAATGGTCGGATGCGAGCAATTCGCTCCGACAACGGCTCTGAGTTCAAGAACGAACTCTCAGTTCGTCAGCTTCTGTAGTGATCAGGGTCTGGACCATCAGTTTTCCTCTCCTTACACTCCCCCACAAAACGGCGTTGTGGAACGAAAGAACCGCACGCTAGTCGAGATGGCCAGGACGATGCTCGATGAGCACAAGACTCCTAGGTGTTTTTGGGCTAAAGCCATGAACACGGCTTGCTATCTGGCCAACCGCATCTTTCTTAGAGCTTACCTTGGTAAGACTTCATATGAATTGCGGTTTGGCAGATAGCCCAAAGTGAGCCACTTGCGAGTGTTTGGCTGCAAGTGCTTTGTGCTCAAGAAGGGAGGGCATTTGGACAAGTTTGAGTCTCGTTGCTGGGACGGTGTTTTTCTTGGCTACGCTTTGCTTTCTCGAGGCTTCCGTGTTTGGAACCTCGAATCCCAGCTGCTTGTCGAGACTTGTGAGGTTTCATTTGATGAGTCCTTGCCTTCTTTGACTCCTTCTTTTGAGCCTTCTGATGGTGAGCTCGGAGAGTCCATCTTCGAGGAAGATGAGGATAGTCCAGCCGCTAATGAGGGTGGGCCTTCTGCACCCCCTGCAGAGCCCACACCTTCTGATACTTCGACTGAGGACGAGGGCGGACCTCTGATCACTTCTTCCACTTCGACCGAGCCCCCTCAGTCAAGTCCAGAGGTGCAAGCTGCTGACTCCGGTGAGGTGACTTCAGATCACCAGGTAACCCGAGCAGTTCAGCGTGATCACCCCTCAGAGCTCATCATCGGTGATTTGACTGAGAGAACTTTGCGTTCATCTACCTCTCTTGCTGTGTTTGCTGAATCTGCATTTGTTGCATCTTTTGAGCCCAATGACATTTCTCATGCTCTTTCTGATTCTAATTGGATTAATGCTATGCAAGAAGAGCTAGAGATCTTTGTCCGCAATCGGGTTTGGACATTAGTTGAGCCGCCACCAGGATGCAACCCCATAGGCACCAAGTGGGTATTCAAGAACAAACAAGGTGAAGATGGGGTTGTGGTGCGCAACAAGGCTCGACTAGTTGCCCAGGGTTATTGCCAGAAGGAAGGTATTGACTTTTAAGAAACCTTCGCTCCTATTGCCCGTCTTGAGTCCATTCGTATTCTTCTAGCTTTTGCCATTTCGAAGGGTTTTAAGCTTTTTCAAATGGATGTTAAGAGTGCTTTTCTGAATGGGTACATAGAAGAGGAGGTTTATGTTAGGCAACCCCCCGGTTTTGAGAACCCTAAGTTTCCTCGACATGTTTTTAAGTTGCACAAAGCTTTATACGGGTTGAAGCAAGCCCCCAGGGCTTGGTATGACCGGTTGAAGCAATTTTTGTTGGGGAAGGGCTTTGTGATGGGTTCTGTGGACAAAACTCTTTTCTTGCTCAGAGATGCTTCAAATTTTTTAGTTGCTCAGATTTATGTGGACGATATTATTTTTGGCGGTACTACTAATGATCTTGTGTCCAAGTTTTCTGAGCGGATGCACAGTGAGTTTGAGATGAGCCTCATGGGTGAGCTCAAGTACATCTTAGGGCTCCAAATCAAGCAGACCAAGGACGGCACCTTCATCCACCAAGGGAAGTACACTCGTGATATGTTAAAGAAATTTGACTTTGGTGGTGAATTGAAGCCACAGATGACCTCTATGGGCACTTCTGGGGGTCTGGACAAGGATGAGAGCGGCGTCAAGGTCAATGAAAGGGAGTTTCGAGGGATGATCGGTTCGCTATTGTACTTGACGGCAACAAGACCAGACATACAGTTTGTCGTGGGACTTTGCGCGTGTTTCCAATCTTCACCACGCGCGTCTCATCGGCAGGCTGTCAAGCGCATCTTCAGGTATCTCACTTATGCGCCTGATCTTGGTCTTTTCTATTCAGCATCATCTTCTCTCGATTTATCTGGATTTTCGGATGTCGATTTTGGTGGGTGCCGGTTGGATCGCAAGTCGACTTCCGGTACTTGCCAGTTTCTTGGTTCTTCTCTTGTCTCTTGGTCTTCTAGAAAGCAATCTGGAGTTGCTCTTTCGACCACAGAGGCTGAGTACGTAGCTGCTGCTAGCTGCTGCTCACAGTTGGTTTGGATGATTTCCACTCTACGAGATTTTGGGTTGTTCTTTCCTACCAGAGTTCCATTGTTTTGCGACAGCACCAGTGCAATTAGTGTAGGGAAAAACCCATGTCTCCATTCAAAAACCAAACACATTGATGTGCGCTTTCACTTCTTGCGGGATCAATATGAGAAAGGTGTCATTGACCTTGTTCATGTTGATACCCATCATCAGTTGGCTGATATTTTCACCAAACCCCTAGATCAGTCTACATTCGAGCGTTTACGAGGGGATTTGGGTGTTGTGTATCCTTTTTAGGATATTTTGCGTCAGTTTTCTTTCTTCTTTACTCCTTTCTTGACTCTTTTTTTTGTGTGTGTTCATATCTTGCATATTCACATATCACACTTTTGAGCTTGCTTCTGTTATATGATTGAACTGCTTTACTTATTCTAGCTGGTACATGCTTTTGATTACTTCTCAATGATCATGTCTTGTCTCAGTTTGCTTGATAAGTCTGATATCTGTCATATGCATGGCTTTTTATGCTTTAAAATTGAAAAATGATCACCATTGCTTCTGATAACTAGCATGCGTAGGCTGAATGTTCTTGCTATCTGTTACATGCCTCGTAGCTAGTTCCTGACTTGGATGCAAATATGCAACTTGGATATCTGTTTGCTTTAATCATGGAAATGTGCTATAAAATAATGAAAAATCAGAAAAATGAAAATTCCATGCCTTTTTATGCTTAAAATTGAAAAGATCCAGGTGGGTTTGTCTTGTCGCATTGCATTGTTCTAGACTGCGTACCATAGCACTTTGGTATGAACTAGGACACTGTAGTGTATGCCAAGACCAATGTCTTAAGCTTCTGATGGTCCAGTTCTGGCCTAGGCTTGACTTGGTCGGTCAGCATAAGGTTTGACATGCAAATAACCCCTGGCAAAAATGAAAAAGGGAAAAGAAAAGGCTTGAAAATTGAAATAATAACAAGTTTGCTGAAGCACTTTGTTTTGGACAATGCTTATCTTGGTAGATATCAGTTAGCTTTTGCATCTCATGCTTTACCTTGCTTGCTTATTGGAACATGTGGTGATGTTTTTGTTTCCAAAAAAACTGAAAAATGCGTGCAAATGACTTTCTTTAGATATCATCTGTTGCACTGATCATGCCATGTATCGTTACAGTATGTCTTTTGTTGTATCTGTTAGATGTTGTAATTGTAGTCAATCATATCTGAGAAGCATGCTTTCTACACTCCTTATGCACTCCAGTTGAATTCACTGCATATTTTTTAGGGGGAGTTGCATTTCAGGGGGAGTCTGTGTCTCTATTGAGTGCTTGATGAGTTCACTTGTCAACAAGGGGGAGAAAATTTGGGATCAGAGTTTAAGGGGGAGTTCTTACTCTGTTGATATCCTTGTTGTTCTGAAATCGCACTCATTTTGAGCTTTTATGTTTTGGTTAACCATAATGACCGCTTCTTGCTTTTGTTCGGCTTTTGGTCAATAGGGTTAAACTTTTTACCTTATTTTTCTTCTTCTTTGTTTTCTTGTGTTTTGTTTTCGTGTTTCCACAGTTGTTCGCAGGTACTGAAGAGCTGAAAAAAAAAGAGGAGTGTTGACAATGCACTCATCAAGGGGAAGATTGAGGAGCCATGCTGAATAGCGTGGGCCTCATGGCTCTAGAAGTGATGAGTCATTGTCAACGATAGTCAAAGAGGACAGAAGAAGAGAAGAGATCTGTTGTTTCATGGGCCGCGTGTGACTCAGGAACACGGGCAGCGAGCGACTGTCGGGCAGAGGAGGCTGCGAAGTCAGCTTGGCCCAATCCAGGTGCATGGGCCAGAAGCAGTAGAAGACCCACTGGGCTGTTGACCAGGGTTGACTCAGGTACACGGGCGGTGAGTGATTGCCAGGCTGAGAGAGCTGCGGAATCGGGCCGGCCCAATCCGGGTACCTGGTGCAAAGTCGGTGGAGACTTTGTCAGTTTCGGCGCAAAACTGACAACCGTTGATCTTGTATCCGACTGTCCAGAAGAGAAGTCATAGTCGCTACGAAAACTTAGCTTCTGGATAAGTCATCTGTATCTCTAGGCCCACAGTCAGTCAGTCGTGTCTGTAAAAATACCTAAGGGTAGTAGAGTCTTTTCCTTTATTCTTGCATTTGTAAAAACCCTAAGGGGCTGGTAGAATATTCCTAGTGTTGGGCAGCCTATAAATAGGACCCCAATCCCTAGGGTTTGGACTACCCTTTTGGCTGAAATCAATTCTACTCCTTTGGGTCACTTTTTGTCTCTTGCTTTGCCTCTCTCCTCTTCTGTTCATGCTTGTGCCGCTAGGCATTTTTGCCCCTGCTTTATTGCCTTGCATTTATTGTTGCAGTGAAGCTTCTATTCTCAAATCGTGTGCAGCAACTGCAGAGTTTTAATGGCTTCATTTCATTCGCACAACAAGTTTTTCCATGGATTTTGAGGCTTCGGAAGCTTCTGTTGTGTGTGTTCTTCACGCAAGTAGTACTAGTTCTTGCTGTAGCAAGTAGTACTACTACACTGTAGCAACAGTACACTGCGCCAGCTTTTTGCTTTCTACTGCACAGCTTTTTGATCGAAGTTGACAGTCCCGAGTAACTTTTCTGACTGTTTTCTGGTGAAGCCACCCTCACTGTTCGAAGCCCCTCAGCTCCGTGAGGCAGGCTTCGATCGGATATACTCGAAGGCTCCGTTCGAACTTCGAACTTTGTTTTGTGTTTTGTGTTGCTAGCTTCGAAGTACTTTTTGAACGGACAGCGTCGCATACTTCGAACGACAGTGCGAAGGTACTCCGTCTCTAGCTGTTCGAAGTCCACACTTCGATAGGTTTCAAAGTTGGCTTCGAAGCTTGTCGTTCTGTTAGGCTTCGCTTTGGTTTCTTTGTTGCGTGTCAGCCTTCGCTTCTCTTTTCGAAGCTTACTCTTTTCAAAGGTAGAGTGTAGGCTTCGAATTTGGTGCCTCTGTCGTGTGATAGACTTCGCTTCTTTGTTCGAAGGTTGCCCGTCTGTGTGTTGCATTCGAAGTTTTCTGTTCGAAGGTTTGGCTTTGAAGTGCTTGGTTTGAAGCTGTGTTCGAAGCCTTGCCTTCGAAGTACATACTTCGAAGCAGGCTCCGACTTTTTTCATACTTCGCTTCGGAGCACACTTCGATTCCTACCTTCGCCATTTCCACAACACCATCGACAGACTTCGACTTCCACCTCCGAACCAGACTTCGAACAGCGAAGTAAACCTCGACCTCCGAAGCAGGCTTCGGCCAATGAAGCAGGCTTCGACCTGCAAAGCAGGCTTCATCGAGTTTCAAATAGGAGACAGACTTGAACAGGCAACATCTCTTCTCATTCATAGTGCACCTAGATTGCTCTATTGAGATTTGTCTAGCTTATTCTATTTATCTGTCTAGTAGCACTACTTTTGTGTTTCTCGACTTAATCAACTGTTGCTCCTAGGCTAGATACCTTTAGACTTAGGCTATCTGTATATTTTCTTTTGCTTAGTCTTTTGAGGTGCGTTGGGTGTTGGGAGAAGGCCATTGATTCGAAAGAATTTTTAGGCGCCCATTCACCCCCCTCTGGTCGCTACTTTTGGTCCTACAACTGTATGATAATCTCGAATGTATACAATCTAAATATCAGGATGAGCAAGCATTTTAATGTTTTAGCAAATAAAAGCATCACTACTCAGACTAGCATACTAGACATGGCAAGGTAAGAGATACAAAAGCTAGTCAAAAACAAACTAGATAAGCACATCCCACTACAAGGAACTGCAGCAAACTTGATATGCGAGGAAATTAAACTTTTTATTCTCTCTTTTTAAGTGTCAGGGGTTATTTGCAAATCAACCTTATGCTAACCGACCAAGCCAAGCCTAGGATAAACCATCAGAAGCTTAAGGCATTGATCATGGTATACACTTCAATGTCCCAGTTCAAACCAAAGTGCAATGGTAAGCAGTCAAAAACAAAGTAGTGCGACTACGCAAACCCACCTGGATCTTTTAAATTTTACCACAACATCTATATTTTTTGTTTCATTTTCATCATTCTCATTTTTCAATTTTCAAATTTTTGATTTTGATTTTTTTAAAAAAAATTTGAGCATAACATGATCAAGTTGCGTATTAGCATCCAAGTGAAAAGAACAAAGCTATCAAGTATGTAATGAATAGCAAAAGCACCCTAGCCTATTCATGCTAGTTTCTAGACTTAGTAGTGACCATTTTCAAATTTTCACAAATAAAAGCCATACTCAAGACATATAGTTAGATGTATTCAATCTAAGCATAATCAGTAGGAGTATAAGACAGAAATGTAAAGAACACACTAAAGCATGTACATGTGAAAGCAATTAATCATATTACAGAAGCATATGCAAAAGTACACAACTCCCCCTCACATGATGCCATAAGGATGACAAATGCCAAGCTCTCCCCTCAAAAATGCAAATCGAGAAGCATCGAGAGGCTTGGTGAAAATATCTACAAGCTGATTTTGGGTATCGACAAAGCGCAATTCGATATCACCCTTCTCATTGTGATCTCTTAAAAAATGATAACGCACGCCAATGTGTTTGGTCCTAGAATGCCGTACTGGGTTGTTTGCTAAGCTAATTGCACTTGTGTTGTCACAAAACAATGGAACTCTTGTAAAATCCAACCCAAAGTCCCGAAAAGTAGAAACCATCCACAAAATCTGTGCGCAACAGCTAGCTGCAGCTACATATTCAACCTCGGTTGTAGACTGTACAACGCTAGACTTTTTGCGAGAAGGCCAACACACAAGAGAATAACCTAGAAAATGACACCTCCCAGACATACTCTTATGATCAATACGACATCCAGCAAAGTTAGCATCAGAAAAACCTCTCAAGCATAATGACGATGATGCAGAATACCAAATGCCAAATTCAAGAGTGTGCTTGAGATACCTTAGGATGCGCTTGACAGCTTGACGATGTGAAGCCCTGGGAGAAGTCTGATAACGAGCGCACAGACACACAACAAACTGTATGTTCGGCCTCGTAGACGTCAAGTAAAGAAGGGAGTCGATCATGCTGCGGAACTCCTTTTGGTCCACTTCTTCTCCGTCTTCATCTAGATCAAGTGCAACAGAAGTACCCAATGGAGTAGCAAGAGGTTTTGCATCTGACATGACAAAGCATTTTAGCAGGTCTGTAGTGTATTTTATCTGATGAACAAAAGTTCTTTGTTTGCTTTGCTTGATTTGCAAACCAAGGAAGAAAGTCAGCTCGCCCATCATCGACATCTTGAATTCCCTGCTCATGGATTCAACAAACTCGACCACAAGAGTATGAGATGAACCACCAAAGATTATGTCATCAACATAAATCTGAACGAGTAAAAAATCTTTGCCATGCATGAGACTTAACAAGGTTTTGTCAACTGAGCCCATTTTGTACCTGTGCTCAATCAAGAAGGTCCTAAGGCAGTCGTACCAAGCCCTCGGAGTTTACTTAAGCCCATATAGAGCTTTGTGAAGTTTAACAACTCTATGGGGGTACTTGGGATTTTCAAATCCAGAAGGCTGCTTGATATACACATCCTCTCCTATGAAGCCATTAAGGAAAGTGCTTTTTACATCCATTTGAAAAAGTTTAAAGGCACGAGATGATGCAACAGCAAGCAAGATCCTAATGGCCTCAAGTCGAGCTACCAGAGCAAATGTTTCTCCAAAATCAACCCCCTCGACTTGAGTATACCCTTGAGCCACAAGTCTAGCCTTGTTTTTCACTATCGCTCCATCCTCCCCTTGTTTGTTTTTCAAAATCCATTTTGTTCCAATTATATGAATGTTAGGGGGTGGATCAACAAGAATCCAAACTTGATTTCTATCAAAAATTTCAAGTTCCTCATGCATGGCATTGATCCAACTCGCATCAGACAAAGCATGACTAACATCTAATGGTTCAAAATTTGTGACAAAAGTAGAATCAATGAAATGAGCATGAGATCGGGATACTCGTTCATTTAACTCGTCGATGATTTGTTTAGGAGGATGCATTCTCTGAATACGAAGCGGTGCTTCTCTCTGTGATAGAATCTCCCCCTCAACTCTTGCTGAAGTTTGCTCCATGCTACCAGAAGTAGAATCTTCAGGTCCTCTTGTTGAAGTAGATGAAGCTTCTGGAGATGCCGTAGAGGGAGGTAGTGGTACAACATCAAGATCTTCACCATCTGATGGAACTTCTTCCTCAAAAAGAGTTTCACTCATATTGTGTTCACTTGCAAGTTCAAAATCAGAACTAACACATGGAGAGGTTTCATCAAAAGACACATCACATGATTCAACTGTAGTGTTAGATTCAAGATTGAAAACACGATAAGAGTTACCATGTAAAGAATAGCCCAAAAAGATCCCATCAGATGCGCGTGATTCAAATTTGTCCATATTTCCTCGCTTTAGGATGAAGAAATGGCATCCAAACACTCTTAAGTGAGTGACCTTGGGCTTCCTCCCAAAACGAAGTTCATAAGAAGTCACATTCAACAAAGAGCGCAAAAAGATCCCATTGGAGATGTAGCTTGCTGTACTCATGGCTTCAGCCCAAAATTTTCTAGGAGTCCTATGCTCGTTGAGCATCGTCCTAGCCATCTCCACAAGTGTGTGATTTTTCCTCTCAACAACACCATTTTGTTGAGGGACTCTAGGTGTAGAAAACTGATGTTCAATTCCATGTTCAATTCAAAAATCTGCAAAACAACTATTCTTCAACTCGGTGCCATTGTCATTTCGAACAACTTTCATTGCACCGAGGAGTTCATTGAATAGCCTCAATGCTAAGCTCCAAAAGTGTATGAACACTTCATCCTTACTTACAAGAAAGAAAATCCAAGAGTAACTAGAGTAATCATCAACAACAACAAAAACATACCACTTTCCGCCTAATGAACTAACCCGGGATGGACCAACAGTATCCATATGAAGAAGCTCACCAGGTCGCTCAGTCATTACCATGTTTACAGGTGAATGTGAGGCAGCAACCATCTTTCCAAGATGACATGGAGCACAAATAAGGTTCTTCTCAAATTTGAGCTTGGGCAATCCTCGGATGAGTCCTAGGGCACTTAATCTCGCAAGAAGATCAAAGCTCATGTGCCCTAGTCTCCTATGCCACATCCAAAGCTCAGATGAAAGTTTAGCTAAAAGGCAATGATAAGATCAAAATGATTAAGAAAAGTCAGCTCCAAACACTCTCCCTACTCTCAAGATTTTTCAAATGAAAGCGCCAGAAGAATCAAGCACATGAGAGGCATCACGACCAAAGTGAACCTCAAAACCCACATCAAGCAATTGAGAGACAGAAAGTAAGTTATAACCTAAGTTCTCAACCATTGCAACATTTGTGAGAGAGAAATTTTCATTGATTTTGATCATACCTTGGCCTTTCACTCTACTTTTGCGATTTTTTCCAAACGTGATGTGTTCTCGTTGCTTGGCTGAGGTGAAACTAGAGAACCATGATGACTTTCCAGTCATGTGGCGCGAACAGCCGGAATCGATAATCCACTTGTACTCTAGCCTTCCATGCCTCCCATAAGTAGAGACAGAAGATCTCGAATACTTAGTGATAGGTTTAGAAATAAAATGCCTAGGTATCCAGCATTGAACTACTCGAGAGTTAGGTAAAGCAAGAGACTGTGTAGGATGAGAGTCATACTGAACACGATGTCTTCTTGCAAAGTGTTGAGGTCTCCTAAAATGATTTGGACCAAAACCCCTACGTGGTCTAACATCATATGAAACATGATATAAACCATGATGGGCATAGTCACTCATATATCTATGTGGAACCTCATAATCAGAATAAGTATGATAATCATATCAATGCAAATCAAGTGAAGAATAATTATGGTAGTTTAGAGCATGAGCACGACGTTCATCTTTCATACGATGATAGCAAAAACCAATCAAGTGACCTACACGATGACAATAAGAACAATGAAAAACTTTGTTGTGTGTAGGTTCAAAGGTTTCTAGTGCAAACCTCATAGTTTTTCTCGGTTTTTGCTCAGAGTCTGTATTGGGTGGTGGAATGATTATCCCTTTAGGTTGGGTAGGATTTTTGGATTTCTAAGGGGTGTCTAATTGAGCTCTCTCTTTCTCAAGGGTAGTAGGTAGAGTGAACATGGTTTTGCTTGGGGTATTTAGTGAAGTTCTCTCGTAACCCAACCCTAGAGCTAACCCTTCCCTGTCAGCAAACATTTTTGTTTTATCCAAAAGCAAATCCATTTTACCCTTCCCTTCCGTGCATTTGTCTGCCATGGAAAGTAGATAATCATTCTCACACTTGAGTTTTTCGACTTGCTCTCTAGTAAAGTTGAGTTGGTCCTTCAGGATGATGCAGGTGGAACATGATGGCTACACATCCTTAGAACACTCAGCACTCTCCAATCTAGCCTTAAGCTCATCAACATGCTTATCTCTCAAATTAATACTTTCAACAAGTAAAGAACAATTCAAGCATTCATTGATGACACAAGGACTAGAATCCACCTCCAGAAATTGCTTCTGAACATTTTCAAGTTTTTCAAGATTTTTGGCATGAATCAGACGCAACTGAGCAAGTTCATTCATTACAACAAGACATGACTCACATTCAGCATTTTCAGACCTAAACTTCAACAAAGCAAGTTCAGTAGAAAGAGATTCAATTTTGAGTTTTAGTTACTTTCGTTCTTTAGCAACAAGTTTGAGCAGTCTATCTTGTGAAATAATTACATCATGTAATTCATTGTTTTGAACAAGTAGCTGGTCATGAGATAGACAAACCTCAAATGAGTCTAGCTCATCGCTGCTGTGATTGTCATTGGCCATGAAGCAGAGACCATTGAAGTATTTTGTCTTTTCCTTCTTTTCTTCACTCTTGCATTGTTATTCTTCATCAGAGCTTGGCTGTTCACTTGAGGTGTTATCGATGTCGCTAAGTGCAGTCACGAATGATCTAGCCACTCTTTTTGCCACTTTTCCTCTCTTTCCTTTGAAGAAGGGTTTTTGTCTCTTTTCTGGTGTTTATGTTCATGTTCATTTTTTGCTTTCAATTTTGGGAAATTTGATTTAATGTGATTAAGATCAACGCACTCAAAACATCATCGAGAGCCTCCTCTTCTTTGATCTCTTCTATCATTGTAGAATCTAGTGAACTTTTTGACTATAAGAGCAAGCTCCTCATCGTCCAATGTGTCCACTTGTTCTTTTGTGATAGAGACCAAAGAAGACAAGGCAAAACCTCCAGAAAAAGCACAAATTCCAGACAAGTTACCTCCAGATGAGGGGCCACTGCTAGAACTAGAAACTAGTGCCATGGATTGTGGCAAAGAGTTCCCAATTCCAGAACGAGATGCCTTGGCGATCTCGGTGGACATAAGCTTACTAAAAAGTTTATCGCAAGTCAACGTGTCAAAGATCATAGACTATTAAATGAGATCTTTACTTCCCATATGCTACGATCAAAAGCATAGAGAAGTTTGATCGCCCTGTCATGATCTGAGTAAGCTAACGTCCTAATGGAGTGCAAGTTACTAACAATTCCATCAAACTGTGCAATCATGGCATCTACAGATTCGCCGGGACCTTGCACAAACATTTGGTATTCTTGGTTATAAGTGTTTTGCCTCCTAGCCTTAATCTGAGAAGTGCCCTCATGAAATGTTCTCAAAGTCGTCTAGATCTCACGTGCAGTTCTAAGATGCTAGACCCTGTCAAACTCATTGCGACTCAGACTGATGAACAATATGTTTCTTGCTTTGCTATTACAATCGTATTGTAACTTCTCAATCTCTGAAGTGCGAGTTTCAGGGATCACATATTGGGAATCAACAATGTCCCAAATAGCACTTCCTTGGCTCAGTAAATAAGGCTCCATGCACACCTTCCAGTAAGCGTAGTCTCGACCATCGAACATCAGAATCTTAGATTTCTTATCAATGTTGCCACAAGGATCACAAACCAGTTAAGGTCAACTGGTGATCTAACCGGCTCTGATACCAATTATGGGATCGAAATGGCGACTAGAGGGGGGGTGAATAGATGCCTCTACAATTTTTGTGAACAAAACTTGATGGTCAATTTCAGGACACCAAAAGCTCCATCAAGAACCAAGAAGTCAAACAGATGTTCAATGAGATTCAAATTTTAGTTTCACTAGACAAACACTGTAGCTAATCCGAAAAGAGATCAAATAGTTCAATTCAACATTCAAGCAATTTTCAGATGAGACTTTGTGTAAATTCCTAAAATTAGTTACCTAACTCAAGCAATTAAAACCTTAATTCAGTTCATCTGTTCTTGCTAGACCAAACAAAGTATGTATTACTTAGAATGGCACAATCTTGATGATGAACAGTACTGAGAACAGAAGATCTTTTGTACATCACTCAATCAGACAAGACAAAGGAATTTCAGTAACAACAAACTTTAGTACTGGATTTTTAGAAGCATCAAGGCACAAAACAGATTACAAGAATAAACTAGGGCAAAATTTAAATAGATGTTGAGGTAGTAAAAGATACATACTGCAATGCTAGTTTAGTTCAACCATTTATATGTAAAATGAGCTTCAAAACATATAGCAACACAGAATCAGTATCAGAGACAAGCCTTTTTAACTATATCAGACTAAACTACAGTGAAATGCTACAATAGTAATCACACTACAAACAATTCAAGCCAGTAAAATACTCAATGTAAATTTAGCTAGATGATGTATCTGATTATCAATATATAGTAGTTTAGGAGCAGAAAATCAATTCAACAATTCTAGCAAAACTGACTGCCAAATTCAGAGTTTCAGAAGACAATGTGATGATGATCTACAGTACACTCACATATGGGACAACACATTCAGCTCTGAAAGAATTCATATCGATTCGGCATTGTAATCCGATGCAACATAGGGAGTATCAGACAGCACTGACAAACTTAGTGAAAACAAAATTTATAGTCAGAGTTTGATGAAGTCAAATAGGAACACTCATCTCAAATTAACCTCAAGAACAGAATATTTCAGAAGTTTTCAGATAAAATTGCTATTGAGGTTGTATACAAATATTGTCAAAACAAATCTGAACTAATTCCTAGCAAAAACTGAAAAGTTTAACAAAAACTTCAGTAAACATATGCAGCACTGTACTTAATCAATTTGTCAAATATAAACCAGTATGATCACAATATAACTACTCACTGAACATGACAAAGAATAGTGACAGAATCTGTAATTCTCAGCAAATGCAATCCAGCAGCAGCAAGAAATTTATCTGACTCAAAACCAAAGCAAAAAAAGAAGAGTCTGTGAGCACTCTGCAGGAAATTGGTAGAACTGATGCTCATTTAGAACTTAACAAATGTAATCAATCTGGCACTGAATTGTTCAACAATGTATAACCAGTACTGTGCTGATCATAATACATCTCATGGTGAGAACAGCAATAGTAGTGCTATACTTAGAGAAGAAAAATACCCAACCACAAACAATGCTGGCAGGCAATAGGAATTAAAGCAAATGAGAAATGGAACTTGTCAACAAATACCAGAAAAACAATCTGTATCATATACAGAACAACAGTAGCAGTATATGACAAACACAGATTCCTTACCAAAGTATTTACTCATCCAGAAAAGGTTTACCAAATCAAAATATAGTCAAACTTGCAGTATATTCTGTAAAAAGCAGTAAACTATCAAAGATGCACATTCCCTAGGAAGTAAGAATCGAATAGTATGCATAGAAGGAGATTCAGCACAATCGACAAAGATCTAAAGCAGTATGAAGAAAAAAACTAGTTAAATGTTCATAGGAAAGGAGTAAGGAATACCTCTAAAAGCCATCTGGAAATCGCTGTTCAAGCTGTTGAAGTAGTGTGGCGGCGCCCCTCTCTCTGTAGCCCATCAAGAGACAATCCAGTTTGTCACCAGAAAGCAGGAAGGGTTGTTCGGATGATTCATGAAGTAAAACTTAGTGAAAGAATTGTAGCCACACACTTTTTGATCCAAAAAGGGGCAGCCCATCCCTTGGTTATGGGTCCCTTTAAATAGTCATACCCTAGTTGGGAATATTACAAAGTGACCCTCAAGTTTTTCTAGATTAACACAAAGGACATGAGTCATTTTCGGAATTGTATATTCTGAAAATTACCCATATTGAACCCTACTTATCTTTATTACAAATTGACTCAACCCTTTTAATATATTTTCAAAATTGGGAAATTCTGAAAAAATATTAAAAGTTTACACATTACTCTAAATTACTCACAACAAAAGACTCCTAATTATTGAATTTAAAACATTTAGAGATGCGACGGTTTTCAGCAAAAAACGACAACGCCACCCCGATCGTCGACGATCGTCGTAAAACAGTGAACTCGACTGCCAGCAAGTCTCTCCCACTCTCGATCCCTCGAGCCGCCTTGTCACTTGAACTGGCTTCCCTTTCGCTGACTCAACCTACACTTCGTCTTGATCAACCTCCATCTCATGTCCTGCTCGATCTCCATGCGTACATCTGAGTTCACTCTCAACTTTGACTGACACCCTCGACCATCTGGCATTAGACTCCCCATCTAACCCTGATCCCTTGCCATCGATAGTTGATGAGTATCTCAACCCTGCACAAACGAGAACAACACAAACACACACATATCCAAGCATCCACACATAAACCTCATGACAAACCCCGTTAATCACTCATCATAACCTTGAACCATAGTGAATATCCTCACTAGGTTCCTCAACTCTAATCAGAGGTGTACCACTATACCCACAAGGCACTCATTCCTGCACACTATAGTATGTTACAATGACCCAAGTCACAGGAACTCATGCCAAAACCTTAACCATGAAATGCCCCAACTCGAGGACAACCCACTAGTTTTCACCGGCGCGCCAACGCATTGGGCCTACATCGTGCCCCCTTTCGTGCCTTGTCAGTACAAGTCATCCGCAGATGGATCTTCCCCTTCCGCTTGGTGCATTGGGTTGGAACGTTCCATACTTCTAGTTAGGACTTACCGATTAGACTTGTGGTTAGTACGGAAGTGCTTCGCAATAGATCACACAGACTGGTCCTTATAGTGCCTCGGTTGTGACTAACCAATGCCCTTCCTTGCACCCGGAACCCACCATGCTAACACATCTAACCAATTTTTCAAGTCCTTTAGAATTCCAAGAGATGAGAAATATACCGGGGAATATAATAGAGTAAAAGTGACCATTCTATTCTATGACTCATCTTTAGCCTACTAGTAGTCATGTCAATACTTTGGACACTAACTAATATTTAATAATAAAGGTGACAAGTAAAATAGGCTCAATAGCATGGCTTGGGTTTGCACACCAAGGTCATGGGATCTAAATAATATAGTGTAAGGCTTTCAATTGGACTAATGCATTTATATCCTATGTGTTATAGCGTTATTTAATTAAAACATAGGCTCAATATGATCAAAATTGGGGTTGTGACTTGCCTTGATTAGTGAATGGAGATGGAGGGACCTCTGGATAATACTTCGACACCTCGACGACTTCGAAATCTTCTAGGCATGCTAAATGAGAACAATAAACAATTAAAATAAATAAAATAAACAGTACAAACATTTCAATTAAATTTGTTAAAGTTGTATAAAATAAAAGAGGGATTTTCTGGAATTTGAATTGTGAAATTTGGAGTTAAAATGAAGAAGATATGAATTTTTGAAGTTTAAAACATTTTTGGAATTTATTTTAAATCAGAAATGACCCGTGGTCCACGGTGAACCGAGTTCATGGCGAACCAGTGAACTGTGCGCATGCACCGGGATGTGGATGGCTGTTGGATTGAAATTTGGCGGCAGCGGGTGAGGCAGGGGCTTTAAGTGAAAATCAACGGCCGATATTAGATCCTGGCGAAATGGTACGCGTGGGCGGCTGGGATCAAAGCGGGCGGTATAAGTGAAGATGGATAGCTACGATGGCAGGATACCAGTCAACCACGGGTCAAAGCAATCAGAGCGCTTGATCCCGCAATCTAATCCTAGCCGCTCATCTTCAATCAGATGGTGCAGGTTGCGTTCGGCACGCGCGCGGCAATAGTGAAGGGCTCCCGTCTTCTCTGATGATGGCAGCGGGTGGCGGTGGAGCTAGCAGCGATGGTGATAGCCTAGGGCTTTATCCGAGCACGGAAATGGACTGAGAATATTGCATGGATGCCAATTTTACCGGAGTTGGGGCGTGGGGATGGCTTGA
The DNA here is from genome assembly GCA_019279435.1 of Zizania palustris. Taxonomy (NCBI): domain Eukaryota; kingdom Viridiplantae; phylum Streptophyta; class Magnoliopsida; order Poales; family Poaceae; genus Zizania; species Zizania palustris. The sequence goes on along the minus strand of JAAALK010000079.1, from coordinate 33,677,987 downwards.
TGTGGCCAACAACGAGCGGGGTGGCAGTGTTGATTATGGTTGATGGCGGGAGAGGTGCTCCGGTGGTTAGCGACATCAACTGAGGTAGGGCCAATGTAGAGGGTTCGATGGCGGTCCTGAAGGAGTCGACTGTGAAGTTGGTGGCGGTCTCTGGCGACGGCGAGCAGCTGCCGGAGAAAGAAACAGGGGCATGGTGGAAAATTGAGTGGAAATGCTCTTATTTGTGTGGCGCTAGAAAGCTCTCAGTATGGCTGGAGTGCGGAGGACCCAGGGGGTTAAATATGGGATGCCAACGCAAAGATGGAAGGTGAATGGATGGAATTCTGAGGAAGGGTTTCCAATTTTCCGGTGAGGGTTCCATTTATATGGCGATCCATCGATTTATGGAAATTGATGCTAGCTTTTTGGGAGAAAGAGGTCGTCGGATGATGGACAGCAAGATTCCGGCCTCAATTTCAGGGATTGGACACGGCGATGGCGGAATTGGCGCGGCTAGGGTTCACCGGCACTTGGGATTGGCGATTTCTCTTTGGGGAAGAAGTTTCTTGACAAGCGGGGTTGGGCTGGCAGTAGGTGCAGGTGTGGTCACATGCACCGATAGGCAGGGGCCACTGGGCAGAGGGAGGAGGCAGGTGCAGGCACGGGGCTTCGACGCCGACAAGGGGCCGAGGAGGCAGTGAGAGGGGGCCGGGTGCGGGTGCGCGTGGGAGGATGACATGTGGGGGCCACATGTCAGTGGGCGAGGAGATGGGATGGGCTGGCCTAGAAAGAGAGAAAGAGAGGGAGCGGCCCAAAATGAAATTTCATTTCCTTTTCTAATTAAAATAATTTTTGAAATTCATTTGTATTTTCTATGCTAGTTGCAAAGGTCCTAAAAATTCAGAAAAATTCATAAAATATTATAATGACTTGGAGAATTTAATAAAAATTCCCCAACTCAAATCTTGGATTATTTTTTATGGTTTTTATTTACTTGTCCTCTTTTAGGTTCAAACTTAATTAAATGTTTTTATTCCAAAATTTTTTATTTACTCTATTTTAATTATTCCTTAAGATTTCTTGTTCTTTATTATTTTCCACCATTTTATTATTCAAACTTAATTAATGAAAATTTTCTTCAATTTAATTTATTTTGAAAATTCAGGGTTTTACTCAAATGCCACATAAAGGGACGCAACGTCAAGAGGAGGAGAAGATGATGGCTAAAAAGAGTAAAAATGTATCAAGTATTGAGCTCACAAAAAATCAGAAATGCTCCACTATAACAAGAGTAAACCTGAGTCGATAGGGGTACGTCGGCGATTAGTGGAGAAATAGGGACAGCAGTCATGGGCGCAACCAGGGAAGCAATCAGCATTTGCGCCTCAAACCCTTGTAACTCGTCATACAACGGTAACCGACCTCTCGCGCTTGCGCCCCAAACCCTTGACCTTTTTCTGGTTAATCTAGTCCGTTGGAGTGGGACTCCCATTGCCCAGCTTGGTAGTGGCCGATATTGGTCCATACACTATCGTCCTGTCACTTTGGCTCACTGAAGGCACATCGAAGTCGTCCTCTTGCAAGAACAGAGATGATCAGAAGACGAAAAAATGGTGAAACAAGTTAAGAAGATTATGAATAAGGAAGAACCTTAGGATCAATGTCTGTAAAGGCCATGTCTAGTGACAAGCAGTAATGTTTGGAATGATGGTTGAAGTAGTGTCGGCTTGTCTCGGACCACGATCTCTTGAGAGGGAGTGAGGACACCCTACATGTGGTCCAAGAGGGGAGTTCACCAAGAGGAATTGGATTGGCCTAGGAAAGAAGCCGATCGTACTACAGAGAGGTTTCTACATCACCACAAACTTGGATCCAATCGATGAAGAAGAGATTGATCGGCAGCTAGCCAAAACAAAACTGTCGTGCGAAAACCGTTAGATGATATAACTCGTAGGATGGATTGCACGCAGGGCCAACTGTAAAGTTGACTGTAAGGAGGCAAGGAGAGATAGTAACAAGGAAAATGTCCTTGCTCTCTTGATTAGTGAGTACATCGGCTAACGATAGCCATTGTGGATACTCATAATCTACTAGGGACTCATAATAGAATTCCTTAAACCAGTGAGCCAAGAGGCCCGCGATCATTTTTACCCCTAGCCGATAGGCAGATGCCTTGCCTAAGGATAAGCATCATCGAGTGGTCGGTGGAGTAGATTCACGATAGTCAGAAGGGAATCGAAGGAGGTCGAAGGAAGGACCAGAAGAGATTTTGGACATATATACATTAATCCATATGTGGAGAAACCACCAAGGACCACCATGGTGACCCACTACGTCACCGGACGATAATCAGACCGATACCTAGTGGAGAAGGTGATAAAGGGAGCCAAGGGGGTATCAGCCGAGGGGGATCTTGACATTGGTAGCTAGCTGTTCCACCAAGGATTGGAGATGACAAGTGGGTCCGAGGGTAGACCTACCGAAGAGAAACCTCTCAATCTAAAGGTTAAGGAAAGAAATGTGCTCACGCACACTGATATAGCAAGTTCATTTGTTATGTTTGCAATATACTTGGCCCAACCGCCGTTGGACTTGACATCAAGGCGGTGAGAAGGTTTAGATCGTATGAAAAGGGGATTGGCTTTGGTAGTGATGTCAAGGGAGGTCAAGGCGGTAACATCAAGAAGAGTGGGGCTCATTGGCCCTTGACCGAAAAGAAATGCGTTCAACACATCGGACCAGAAATTGCAGGAAGAAGCTAGTATCGACTCATTTTTGTAAGGGGAAGCAAGAGAGAGGCTGACACAGTGTTCTATGCTAGTTTGTTCCTAAGAGCTATGCTTTGAGGCAATGACTCGAAGGTACCAGTCGCGCTAACTAGATAGTGGAGAAGGAAAAGCCCTAAAGCTTTGGGTCCAGTCAGATATAAGCATTTTTGAATTTTTAAAAGGGATTCGTTGCAGTTTAGCATTAATGAAATCAGTTTGATCATAATTGCCCATTGGACCCAAAGAAGTAGGAAGGATGATTGACGATGGGAACTAGAATCTGGTCTTTTAGGTTCTACAAGAGAAAAGAAAGTCAAAGAAGAGGTAATATTTCAAGAAAGAAATGCAAAAACTTAAGAAGGCATAGGAACAATGAAAATATCAAGCATGTACCTTGGGGACAAAAGTGTTGGTGGCCATGATAAAAAGCTTCCAGTGGTATGGTTAGTGAATGAGAATGGCATCGATGGCAAGGATCCAAAATATAGTCGTAGGAGCACTGGTGAAGGAAAATTAGTGTGACGAAAGGTCCTATGGCTTAGAAAGTATAGGAGAGAAGAAGATAAAGCCGACAAATACTTATAAGGTAAAGACGATGCCTCGGCATGCAAGTCAAGACGATCCCGAGGGATTTTGTGGGACCGATTGCAACGTTTGACAAAAGTGCATAATGATGACATGCAGGTTTTGAAGCGTCGGATTGCTCGCAGGGCCTGGATTGGAGGGGCTATATTTTCGGTGAAACTGTTCAAATGGCACAATTGTCGGACTATGTGGGATGAAGCATGGTCAGACGCCGCTACTAGAGGGAAGTAGAAGTGTCGAACACGGCGATCTCCATAATAGTCTTCCATGGCCGAAAAGATAAGTGTTAAAGAAGATGAGAAGGTTGATGAAGACTTTTGCATTGTGAAAATAGTGCTTCGGAGATATATATCGTAACATCCCTAATTTTGAAAGGCAAAAAAATAAATAAATATAAATTTTCCAGAAAAAAGAATTATTTTTAAATTTAAATAATTTGAAAATGTCCAAATAAATAAAAACCTAGAGAAATAATACAAATCATGATTTGATAAAATTATATTATGTTCATGAGACCAAGATATAATTTTGATAATTTTTACAATTTTTTATAACCTTTGCTCATAATTCTTAGACCATTTTCTGCAATTATTTTTATTCAGAAATGCTTTTTAAACAGTATTGGGCCACACCCTCCCTTTCTCCCTTCACCAGCTGGCCCAGCCCACCTGTTCGTGCTGACCGTTGTAGCGCATGTGCCCGTGCCTGCCCACTGATAGTGGCCCCACACAGTCAGCTTCATCTTCCCCGCGTTGTCGTCACCCCCAAATCGCACGGACCGAAACCCTAGCACTGCAATCACTCTAATGCCGGCCCCCTTCCGTAAAATTGACGCCAGCATTTAATTCCCAGAGATCCTGTGATTGTTTCCCCCCTTAATACCGACGCGTAATCACCCCAAAATCGATGGATCACATGCATGGAAGGAGCTCACTAGAGTATGGAAGGTTTATCCTTAGGTTTCCTTGTATACCGCCTGCCATTTTCACTACCGATGCCGCCTATAAAATCCCCCTCCCCCACGCCCTCCACATCCCGTCCACCTCACATTGTCGAAGCCCTCTCGCCAGAGCGCCCACTCACCACCTTTCAGCACCACAGATCTGCTTCGCCTCTAGTCGCTCCTCGCCATCACCGGAGCTCGCCATCCACCACATTCCCCGGGCCGTCCCCGACCCTAGCCACTCCCCCGTCGCTATTAGAGCCCACCGGAGCGTTGCCCCGTCATCGACCCGAATCTTCTTCACCGTACTCGCTCGTCACCGGTCAAAACCCGTCGACCCAGATCCACCACACCTGTATCATCATTCTCACCTCACCGTCCTGTTTCCGTTTTTGCACTCAGATGGGACCACCGGCCATTGCCGTCGACGCCGTGACCACTGTGAGCCCCCTGCCATCACCAGAGATGACGACCGACACGGGTTATTACCCTTGTCATGTCGGATCCGTGCGCAGCTGGACAGCTAGGATTAAAACCCGCTCGGGTTCAATTTGGGTTGTCCATCTGATCGAAGGGGTATCGAGCGTTCTTAGCCGTCCAATTTCATTTAAGAACCCGCCTCGCCCAAGCGCGTCCGACCATGATCCAACGATGATCCGTGCTCTGGCTCACAACATAGTGCATGGGTTCACGGTGGACTCGGTTTACCGTGGACCGGCAGCTAATTTAAAATTAAAATAAATTCTAGAAATTATTTTAAACCTTAAATTCATAACTTCTTCAAATTAACTCCAAATTTGACCATTCAAAATTCAGAAAATTTATCTTTTTATTCTCTTCATGTTTATCCAATAAAATTTATTTGTTTGAACTATGCTTTTTCATTGTTTTCATTGTTTATTATTCTCATTTTGCGTGCCGCGAAGATTACGACGTCGTCGAAGAGCCGGGGTACTTACCCGAGGTTCCACCATCACCATTTGCCGAACAAGGCAAGTCACCACCCCACTTTTGAGCATATTGAACCCAGTTTTATTTAAATATCGCTAAAATCCATAGGTTATAAATGCATTAGTCAAATTAATTGCCTTACATTATAATTATTAGACCCCCAACCTTGATGTGCAAACCCAAGCCGTGCTATTGAGGATAAACTCGTCATCGTAATAGTAGTATTATTAGATAGTGTCCAACGTATCGACACAACTGCTATAGGTTAAAAACAAGTCGTAGATACTGGATTCTACTATATGACCCTTGTTATTTCTCTCATCCCTAGAATTTTGTTGGTTATGGAGTTTTGGTTAAGTATGTTAGCATGGTGGGTTCTGGGTGCAAACGAGGGCATTGGTTAGTCGCACCCGGGGCACTATAAGGATTGATCTGCGGGATCCATTGCAATACACTTCCGTACTAACCACAAGTCTAGTGGGTAAGTCCTAACTAGAGGTATGGGATGTTCCAACTTGAGGCACCATTTGGAGAGCAGCTAGTAGCACCTGCGGGCGACTTGTACCAATATGGCACAAAATGGGGCACGGCATTGTCCAGTGCGCTGGCACACCGGCGAAACCTAGAGTGGGTGTTATTTGGTTGGGGCATTCCATGCTAAAGGTTTGGCATGAGTTCCTATGACTTGGGTCATCTAAACACAATGCAGTGTGTAGGGATGAGTGCCTTGTGGGTATAGTACTATACCTCTGATTTAAATCTATTCGATAAGCCGAGCCCAAGGTCAAGGGCGAGTTGCATGACATCCCATAGTTTATATTTATGAGTGTTGCATGATGAAATGACATGTAAGGACTGTTGAGCGAGGAGGGCTGATTGTACTCCTCGAGTTAGAAGATGTTGCATTATTCATGTTTATTATTCTATACAATTAAACTTGACTACATTAAATGCTGCAATATGAAAATGTACTTTTCCACACTTTAAACCATTATCCCCTTTGTTATTACCCTGCATTACTATTGCATTCTCGGTGGCTTGTTGAGTACTTTTGTACTCATACACGTTGGAAATACACTTTAGTGGCTGTGTACTATGATGAGGATGGTCTGGAGTAGCGACCCAGTCAAGGACGCGAGACTGGCGGAGATGTTCATCGCATAGCTTTATTTTATTAGTTTCTTTTATTTTTACACTTTTGTAATAATGTGGTCTATGAACCACAGATGATTGTCGTATATACGATGTCGTGTGATGAACATCTTGTTATTAATGTTTTTCTTTGGAAATTCAATAAGGTCTGGAATTGTTAAATTCTGGGCATTACAAGATGGTATCAGAGCCGACTTGACTGTAGAAAGCCAAACGGACCAGTCCAACACTTAGCTTTATGAAAAATCTATTTCATAAAATCTACTCTATATTTTTCCCTCTCCCTTACTCTTTAAAATTTGTCTTATTTGTAGATTAAACAGATAAAAATAATACGAGAAAACTAAAAGGAATTTAACAGATTAAAATTTAACAACGAGATTAATTTTTAATTAAGAACAGATAACTACGAGATTATTATTTTTCAGCTAATTAAAATATGGATAAATATTGGTTTAACTAACGAGCTAAAATATAGGAGATTAACAAGAAAACTTACCACGCCGTGCGCAAGAAAAAAAAACAATTTGTGACTTTGATTTTCTTCATCTCGGTCGCCGTGCCTGATGCTTTTTGCCTCTGCCTGCGCGAGCTGTTCATGTGTAAATGCACGGCTGTTGCAGCGATCCTGTACGCACGCTGGCCAAAAAGTACTACTTTAGCCTGGTGGACCCCCACTGCTTCAATGATGCTGATGCCCTGCTGAAGGTTGGCTGCCGTACTGCAAAACGTTGTCGTGGGCATAAAAAAAACTTGGCGGCCGAGTCTTCCGCCCAGTCTGGCGAATAGGTGCTGCCGCCTGCAGGACTTCTGCTGCAGCTTTCGGTCAAGGCATCTCGCTGTGGGCCCGCATGCGGAAGAACGGAGAAGAAAGCGATGACGCCGGCGAAACACTTCTTGGAAGAAGACGAAATTTTTTGTAGATTGAAAAACCGTACGTGGACTATAGATTATAGATTGATCTAAAAAACAGTCATCTATCCCCAAGGGGATAGGGGCCTATTTATAGGCAAATCCTAATACATAAAAAGACTAATTTACCCTCGGGTAAAATAAACTCACTGTAAAATAAATTCCGAAAATTACTAAAATATTCTTAAAAAAATCACCTTACTCAACTAAAAATATTATAAACTTAAAAACTAAATATTAATACCCTAAAAAACAAAATAATCATAGGTTGTCAGTTTTGCGCCGAAACTGACAAAGCGTCCACCGTCTTCACACCGGGTACCCGGATTGGACCGACCCGACCCCGCAGTTTCCTTAGCCCGGCAATCGCTCGCCGTTCGTATACCTGAGTCAAACCCAGTCAACAGACCAGTGGATCATCTACCGCTCCAAGCCATGTACCCGGATTGGGCCAGCCCGACACCGCGGATCCTCTGCCCGGCTATCGCTCACTGCCCGTGTACCTGAGTCACATGCGCCTCAGACTCGGTAGGTCTTCCTTTCTCTCTTCCTTTGACTTCCGTTGACAATCACTCATCACATCTCGAATATCAAAACCATACTCTTCAACATGGTTTCTCACCAGTCCAACACTTAGCTTTATGAAAAATCTATTTCATAAAATCTACTCTATATTTTTTCCCTCTCCCTTACTCATTAAAATTTGTCTTATTTGTAGATGTCGGTCCACCACATCCATAGTTTCTACCGGGATCACGAACGGTTTATCTGGGAGCTCCGGATGATGGTGACTTTCCTCGGGTTCACTTTCGAACCTGAGTTCCATGTAGTTTACATGGAGGAGTTCACGGGCCCATGTGATGTCTCTGTCACAAGCCATGCTTCCAGAGAGCACCTCCCCTTCTTCACGGCAACTCTTGGAGGCCCGACCTTCGACGTTTCTTGCCAGCGCACCACTTTCTAGGCCCTCACGGAGCTGAGGATGATCTACGGTGATCGTCTTCGGGACTCCTCCTTCCGTCTTGTGTCGATGTGTACTTCGGGAGCCCACCGCAGCATCTACGTGGGTTTCCTCTATTACCATGAACCGATCATGGCCAGGCACACCCGTCTTCTCTAGGCCATGGATGATATTCACAACGAGGCCGTACTTGACATCGGCAAGCGCCATGATGCTATCGAGTTCTTTCGTCATGAGACGAAGTGCTTGATTCAGAAGAATGGTGAGCTACAGTGCAAGATCATCGAACTACAGAAGGACATCGTGGAGATGCTTCCCCTTGCTTCGAGGTGGAAGAAGCCCATCAGAGAGCCCACCCCTCGGCCTAAGGGGGTTACTCTGCCGCTAGCACCCGTGGGACCATCCAGCTCCAACGCCACTGCTCTAGGACCGGTCAACGTCTCGGAGCCAATGATAGAGAACTTCATTGAGCCCAGCATCCCCAGGACACTCGTGGTTCAGAGAGCACTGAGACCGCCTCTAGCAATGAGTATATTACATTATGCGATAGTTCTCATTGATTGTTTTATTTTTATTGATGATTGTGGTACCGTCTATAGCGATTTGTGCTATAGATGGGATAAAAATAAGAGCTTTAATATAATGAACTATTGGGTACCACATTTAATAAAAAAAACCATGAATTATTTTGGGAAAAATTTTCTAAGTCCTTTTCTTATACTTGGGATATTATTACATTCAGAATGGCTGACAATCAGAACTCGGGTTCCAACAACAATGGAGAAGGTGTTGCCAACAATCTGCCGGGGAGTGTTGTGCCTAACTGGGGTGCAACAGGTCAGCGTCAATCGGGGTTGCTAGCGGCTAATCATCCCACTCTAGCAGAGATGATGGCAAAATAGAATCAGTTGATCACCGCCCTACTGGCGCAGATGCAGCAGTAGGCGCATATGCATGAGCAACAGGCTCAGCTAAACCATCTACAACAACAGAACATGGAGCCCACCTCTCACCAGCAAGCCCCTGCACCTGTCCCCGCACCTGAACTCTCCAAGTTGTTGCGCATGAGGCCCCCATCTTCTCAAGCACAACCAACCCTATGGAGGCAGGTGATTGGTTGAGGATCATTGGGAAGAAGTTGGATCTCCTCCCATGCTCGGAGAGGGAGTGAGTAGCATTCATTGCTCACTAGCTTCAAGGACCTACCACGGAATGGTGGGATTACTATCATGAGTCTTAGCCTAAGGATCACGAGGTCACTTGGGCAGAATTTACCGTTGCCTTTTAGGCCGCCCATGTCCCTACCAGAGTCATAGTTTTGAAGCAGTAGGAGTTTCGGGATTTACAACAGGAGAGCAAGATGATGAGGACATCGATAACAATAATAAAGACATCCAATACTCTATCATACCTGGACCTTTCACTCGCTCTCATGCCCGCAAGCTTAATTATGAGGTACGTTCATTTCTTACTTTATATAATGATATGGATATGGATGGGATGCTACTTATGGGTGATATTTTGACTTTAAGGAACATGGGAGAAGAACATCTAGATCAAACACAAGAGGAAGAGGTGGCACAACAATCCAATTCGGATTCCACTTCAAACTCCGATTTCGGTTTGGGTTCACGAGAACACCCTTCATTAAAATGGGCATAAATTTCTTGTACGGAGGCGGATTGAGGCGTTGTTTATTGCGTTGGAAAGATAAAGAAAATATATTTCCAATGAATCTAGTGCCAAGTCCTGGTTTGTTATGAAACGTTTTGTGTCGTCCGAACAAGTCATCACGTGCTGCGTCACCGTTTTGGGTCACTTTGGGTCTTGTATCCATTTGGGGCCTTAAGCCCCACATTAGGGAAGACTTTCCACAAACCCTAGGTATTAATACTCTGTAGCCATCATGAATTAGGTTTGGGTTTTTCTTAGTTTCGAACTGCCTTGCAGATTGAACTCTGACGTTCATCAGATTGTGGAACCCCACTCGAGAAATCGATCTCTCATCTATTTGCAAGATTGTGTTTCCGTGTTCTTGCTTGTGTTCTCGATTCGCATGTAGGGATAAGCCTTCTTAGCGAGATCAATCATGTTCGTGCATGGTTGATAACCAACAGAGTCGTGATGTAGTGATTGCAGGGTTCAGATCAATGCTGATCGGAACTTGGATCGTCAACGTCGAGTCCTCCACCAATCGAGTTTACCCCCTCTAATGGAAGATTGGGCACCCGTGCATATCAAGTGGTATCAGAGCCCAAGTTGCCCATTAGGTATCACTGTATCCCTTAGATTGTTCTTCGCCTTGGCCTAGAACTCTAGAAATAGCCGCAAAAAAGTCGTAGACATCTAGGGCAAATTATCCTTATCGTCCTAGTGTTAAGTTTTGAGCATTTGCAATTTCGTCACGGTGTCGTATTGCTGAGTTTTGATCCATAGTCGATGTCAGGTTGCTGGTTTAGAGTTGTGTTCTCGATTGCAAGTCAAAGCCATAATCTTGCTTAGTCCCGGGATATCCGAATCCAACCCTAAACCCTAGTCGGCGTCAGTTCGGAGTCAGTTTGACATTGCCTCGGTAAAATGGCCATAACTTTTGCATACGGACTCCGTTGAGCTCTACCACCCTTCAAAACAACCGGGACAAAAAACGCATTCAGCCGTGAGCAGCAAAGCCGCTTCCGATTGGATTCAAAGGCCCAAATTCGGCCGGGAAGATAGAGTTCTAGAGGGTTTTTTTTTGTTTTTAGCCAGCGTAACTTCGTCCTTTTCGGGTACCTCGTTGAGTACTTATTGTTTGAGTAGTCTGTAAAAAAAGGTCCAAAAAAAGGAGAATAAAAGAGGCCAAAAGAATAGAAAAAAGAGGCCAAAAAAGACGAAAAAAAGAAAAAAAATATGTGAGGTATAAGAGGAGAAAGTTGTTCTAGTTTAAGTTAAGTGTTGTGTTTTGGTGTTCTTGTTATTTGAGTTGGCTTCTTTTCTAATTTCTAGGAGCACAAATTAGAACAACAACCAAGGAAAGTATTGTGGATTATTATTGAGCTTTACTAACTGTTGTCAATCTGTGCTAATCCTTGCTATCAAAGATTAGCCTTCCGAGCTCAACCTTCCTTCTAATCAGTACAGTTTCCAGCCGGCAATCGCTATACTCACGACTTCAACGGTATCATCCCCAAGCCAACCAGTTGTGCCACCTATTACGATTGGTAAGAACTTTGCAAGAACTTGGTGAAACGCTTGAGTGTGAGCGACTCCACATCCTAGTAGTTCATAGGAAACTAACACACTTGTGAGCTTGTTTGTGTTTTGTGTTTCCACTAACCATGACAGGATCACAACACCAAGGCAATGGAGATGAATGTGTGTCCAAGTTTGGGCTTAGACAGTTGCTACAAGAACTCAATGCAAACATCATTAAGAGTAACCAGGACAATGAGAATAGATTGGAGAGGATAGAGAGGAGCATTGCCACCCTCATCACCAGGATGGAGAACCTAGAGAAACAACCACCACCATCGAACGATGGAGTTGAGGATATCGAGGCAGATGTCATAAATTAAGAAGAGTATATCCCGACCATTGCTCGAGAACCTCCTCCCCGTCCACGGAATCCACGTAGTCAAGGTATGGGAGGTAATAATGAAAACAACCCTCGTGCTGATAATTTATTTGCTAAGGTTAAGTTCAACATACTACCTTTTCTAGCTCTTATGATGATGAGACATATCAAAATTGAAAGATGACAGTAGAATAAAAATTTAACTCTCATCTTGTTCTAGAAATTCATAGAGTTAGATAAGCCACTAGTGAGTTTACCGATTTTTCTATTATTTGGTGGAATAAGCTATCAAATGTAGGCTTAGCACCTGACACATGGGATGGACTAAAGAGAGCTATGCGTGTTAGATTTGTCCCCACTACTTATAAACGTGATTTGCGTCAAAAATTACAGCGTTTAAACAAGGGAAATAAATCTGTAGAGGAGTACTACCAAGAACTGTTAATAGGAATGTTGCGTTGTGAGGTAGTTGAGGATGATGAGGGTAAAATGGCTAGAATTTTTGGTGTGTTAAGAAGAGAAATACAAGACTTAGTTGATTATAAGGAATATAATTCTCTTAATAGATTGTTTCACCTTTCTATGAAGGCATAAAGAGAATTGTAGGGACGACAGCCGAAGTCGAAGAGCAACTTCACCGATACAAGATCAGCGTATGCAACGGAAAAATCAACACTACCTTCTCCTGCACGGTCTACTGCCCCCTTCATATCTAGGGCACGTTTAGCAGCAACATTGTCTTCACTACCACCAGAGGAGAAGAGTAAAACAGCCCCACCAGCAAATAGTTCCTCATCGGTTGCTTCTACAGGCCGAACCAGTGGAGTCATTTGGCACAATTGCAAAGGGAAGGGCCATTTCATGAGAGATTGCTCAAGCCAGAGACGAACATTCATTGCTAATGAGGATGGCCGGTATGTTTTTGCTAGTGATAATGATGATGGTGGTACTAACAATGCAGGTGATGATGGGGAGACTAAAAGTGACGGCGAAGAGATTTTAGGTACTGCCGCCATAGAAAAGTATCAGGCGTTGATTGTACAACGTGTTTTAAACACTAAAGTGGAGCAAACGGACACACTACAACGATATAACTTATTTCAAATGTTCCTCATTGTCAATGGTCGTCGTGTTCGTGTCATAATTGAAAGAGGGAGCAACAATAATTTGGTGAGCTTAGATCTGGTTAATAAGCTTGGATTGACCACACGTCCACATTCTCATCCATACTATATTTAGTGGTTCAACAATAGTGATAAGGTCAAGGTAACACACTCTGCGAGAGTGCACTTTTTCATTGGTACGTACCATGACTTTGCTGATTTTGATGTTGTACCCATGCAAGCATGTTCACTTTTATTGGGTAGGCCATGAGAATTTGATACGGATGCCACACATTATGGTAGGAGTAATAAATATACACTTATGAACAAGGGAAATAAAATTACTTTGCTTCCTATGAATCCCCCTGAAATTATGCAATGTGAGAAAGAGAGTATTGAGAATAGAAAGAAGGAGATTGCACCACAATCTGAAAATCAATAAGTAGCTAACACTATTTTCCCACCTAAGAAAGATAAGAAAGACAATAGCTTTATGTCGAACGTAATTAAATTGAAGATAAGAAAGACAACAGCTTTATGTTGGTCGGAATTAAATTGAAGGGGGGTGTTATACTTGCTACTAAATCTGATTTGGTTGATGTTAATGAGTTTGATTCTCCTTGTTATGCATTGATATGCAAAGAAGTTTTGTTTTCATTTGAGGATTCTTCCACTTCTTTGCCTCCTACTGTTACTAACCTTTTGCAGGAGTATAAGGATGTGTTTCCATTGGAGATGCCTCCGGGGCTGCCACCTATTCGAGGTATTGAGCATCAAATTGACTTGATCCCAGGAGAGACATTGCCAAATCGTGCTGCATATAGAACAAATCCGGACGAGATAAATGAAATTCAATGACAAGTCCAAGAACTTCTGGACAATGGGTACATACGAGAGAGCTTTAGCCCATTTGTTGTGCATGTTCTTTTAGTCCCTAAGAAAGATGGTAGTTAGCGTATATGTGTTGATTGTAGAGCCATCAATAATTTTACAATAAGGTATCGTCATCCTATTCCTAGATTAGATGATATGCTTGATGAATTGAATGGGTCTATCATTTTCTCAAAGATTGACTTGCGTAGTGGATACCACCAAATTAGAATAAAATTAGGAGATGAATGGAAAACATCTTTCGGTTCGGGTTCAGCAAAACACCCTTCATTAAAACGGGCATAACTTTATCGTACAGAGGCGGATTGAGGCGTTCTTCAAGGTGTTGGAAAGATAACGAAAATATATTTCCAATGAATCTAGTGCCCAGTCCTGGTTCATTAGGAAACGTTCTGTGTTGTCCGAACAAGTCAACAGGTGCTGCGTCACCATTTTGGGCCACTTTGGGTCTTGTATCCATTTGGGGCTTTAAGCCCAACATTAGGGAAGACTTTCCACAAACCCTAGATATTAATACTCTATAGCCGTCATGAATTAGGGTTGGGTTTTGCTTAGTTTCGAACTGCCTTGCAGATTGAACTCTGACATTCATTAGATTGTGGAACCCCGCTCGAGAAATCGATCTCTCATCTGTTTGCGAGATTGTGTTTCCGTGTTCTTGCTTGTGTTCTTGATTCGCATGTAGGGATAAGCCTTCTTGGCGAGGTCAATCACGTTCGTGCGTGGTTGATAACCAATGGAGTCGTGGTGTAGCGATTGCGGTGTTCGGATCAGTGCTGATCGGAAGCCGGATCGTCAACGTCGAGTCCTCCACCAATCGAGTTTACCCCCTCTAATGGAAAATCGGGCACCCGTGTGCATCACAAGACTATCATGGAGTATCTCCATGAGTTCAACCGACTGGCCCAGTATGAGATAGAGCAGGTTAGTACCGATGCCGCTCACCAGGCCAAGTTCCTTACGGACTGAAAGATGAGCTCTCCATCTAGCTTGTTGTGGTGGATTATGCTGACTTCCAGTGGTTGGTAAACAAGGCTATTATTCAAGAGACCAAACAAAACAAGATGGATCTCAAGAAGAGAAAGATGATCGCCTTCAAGCATCACCAAGGGAATGTCTAGAGGCCCCGTTTCGCCCCTCCACCTCAAGCAACCACCTACCACTCTCGTCCCATCTATAGGCCACCGTACGCTGCTAGTGGCTCAAGTGCCTAGAATCCTCACCTCGCTCCACTAGCCCCCTCCGCGCCACCAGCACTGGCCACAAAGACTAACACCTTGAGGGACTAGAATGGCAAATCGGTCGTCTGCTTCAAATGACAGAAGGAGGGGCACTACTCCCATAAATGTCCTCATCCCAAGCAACCCCAAGGAGCTGCACCAAACTAGGTGGTTCACGCCCGAGTCAACCATATCACTACTGAAGAATCCCAAGAGGCCCCCGAAGTCATGCTCGGTATATTCACAACAAATTTCATACCCGCATTAATATTATTTGACTCTAGAGCAACGCATTCATTCGTATCCGAGGATTTTGTGAAAATAAATGGACTAGAAGTACTCCCTCCGCCCACACCCATGACGATCGCCACCCCCAGCAAACAAACCCTAGCCAATTTATTCAGCCCAAGGATAAGAATAGAGATCCAAGGGGTGTTATTTTGGGTCGATCCAGTCCTCATAGATTGTAAGGGCCTAGACCTCATCCTAGGTATGGAGTGGTTGATGAAGCACAAGGGAATGATAGACTGCGCCAGTAAGTCCATTACAATAACCAGCAATGAAGGAGTCTCTGTCACCTTGAAGATGGCTACCCGCGGCTCGAGAGGAGTATCACTTCACCAGATGACATTAGAAGAAGTGTTTGTGGCCCGAGAATACCTGGACGTCTTTCTAGAGGATCTGCCAAGGATGCCACCGAAGAGAGACATTGAATTCAGGATTGAAGTTGTTCCCGGAACCACACCCATCTCCAAGCGATGTATCGTATGGCTGCGAATGAGCTAGCTGAAGTAAAGAGTAATATTGAAGTGCTAGAGCAGAAGGGATACATCCGACTGAGTACCTCACCTTGGGGAGCACCGATTATTTTTTCTATGAAGAAGGACAAGACTAAGAGGATGTGTGTGGATTATAGAGCCTTGAACGAGGTGACCATCAAGAACAAGTACCCACTACCTCAGATCGATGATATGTTTGATCAGCTGAAAGGATCCTCAGTTTTCTCAAAGATCGATCTTCGATCAGGCTACCATCAGCAAAAAATCAGAGAAGAAGACATCCTTAAGAATGCATTCACGTCCCGATATGGATTATACAAGTATACTATGATGTCATTTGGACTCACGAACACCCTCGCATTCTTCATGAATATGATGAACAATGTCTTCATGGAGTTCTTGGACAAGTTTATGTAGTATTCATCAACGATATACTCATCTACTCCAAGACCAAGGAAGAACATGAAGCCCATCTCTATCTAACCTTGGGAAAGTTAAGGGAGCAACAATTATATGCTAAATACAACAAGTGCGAGTTTTAGTCCTCTGAGGTGAAATTTTTCGGTCATGTCATCTCTACCGAAGGAATAGCAGTAGATCCAACCATCATAGAAGTAGTAACCAATTGGTAGCAGCCAACGGAGATCCAGAGTTTTCTAGGACTAGCCGGATATTACTACGGATTTATTGGGAATTTTTCCAAGACAGCCAAGCCCATGACAAGATTGTTGCAAAAGGAAGTAAAGTTTGAATGGACTCTGGATTGTGAGGAATGTTTCTAGACCCTCAAGAAGAAGCTCGTATCGGCACCAGTTTTGATTCTACAAGATATACGAAAGGACTTCCACGTCTACTATGATGCCTCTCATCATGGACTACGGTGTGTTCTGATGTAGGACGGGAAGGTGATATCGTACGCCTATCAGCAATTGAGACCCCACGAGTTAAACTACCCTACTAATGACTTGGAGTTAGCAGCGGTGGTTCATGTGCTGAAGATATGGAGGCATTACCTTGTTGGTAACAGATGTGAAGTCTTTACTGATGATAAGAGTCTCAAGTACATATTCACCCAGCTGGATTTGAACCTCAAGCAGATAAGTTGGTTGGAATTGATCAAGGATTATGACTTAGGCATCCATTACCATGTAGGCAAAGGTAATGTAGTGGCTGATGCTTTAAGTAAAAAAAGGATACTGCAATACCATCATGGTTCAGGATCAGGCTCCCTAGTTGTATAAAGAAATGGAAAGGTTGAACTTAGGGATCGCCACCAGGGAGTACCTCACTACACTTGAAGCAAGGCCTGTTTTGATGAACCAGATGTGTGAAACACAGAAGGAATACCCCAACATTGTAGAAATCCAGAAGAATATGAGAAGAGGGAAAGCCCCAGGATTCTTAGAAGCTGAGGTGGCACTGTATGGTACGGAAAATGGATATGTGTACCCAACAAGTCAGAACTAAAGGCTCTCATTCTCAAGGAAGCCCATGAGACCTTGTACTCCATACATCCTGGAAGTACTAAGATGTACCAGGACATAAAAGATAAATATTAGTGGGTCAACATGAAGAGAGAGATAGCCAAATATGTGGCGAGATGTTACACTTGTCAGTGAGTCAAGGCAAAGCACTAGAGGCCCGCCGGATTATTACAGCCCCTCAAGGTTCCTGAGTGGAAGTAGGAAGAGGCAGTAATGGACTTCATCATTAGACTGCCCAGGACCTAAGCCGGATATGATTCCATTTAGGTGATCATCGATCGACTCACCAAGGTGGCCAATTTCATGACCTGTAATGATGAGATGTACATGACCTGGATCTTGTGTTTACACGGGGTACCAAAGAAGATTGTGTCCGACCGAGGTAGTCAGTTCACCTCCAAGTTTTGGAAGAACCTTCAGGAAGAGCTCGACA
Organism: Zizania palustris; assembly: GCA_019279435.1. Lineage (NCBI taxonomy): Eukaryota > Viridiplantae > Streptophyta > Magnoliopsida > Poales > Poaceae > Zizania > Zizania palustris. The sequence continues at coordinate 33,660,273 of JAAALK010000079.1, read as the reverse complement.
CCCGGCTGAACTTCAGCACAACTTATCATCCGTAAACCGATGGTCAGACAGAAAGGGTAAACCAAGTATTGGAGGATATGCTTAGAGCGTGCACCATAGATTTTGGAGGAATATGAGACAAGAGTTTTCCCTATGCAGAGTTCTCCTACAACAACAGCTATCAGGTCAGCCTACAAATGTCACCTTTTGAGTCGTTATATGGACATAAGTGCAGAATGCCGCTACTTTGGGATTAGACTTGTGAGTCTTAGTTATTCGGGATAGATATTCTGCGAGAAGCCGAAGAGAAGGTTAAGGTCATCAAAGATAGATTGAAGATAGCATAGCCCCGATAAAAGAGTTATGTCGTTAACCGACTGTTGGGGGAAATGCTTCACCTTCAGGACTTAGAGATTAACAGTTCAAAAGGACTTATCAGCTTCGGAGCTGATGGGCTCATGCTCGAAGGCGAAGGAGTCGTGAAGCCAAAGGGTCCTTCGATCCATGATCTGAAGGAACCCTCCGCACGATATGAGGCTTCGGAGCCAAACGACAGGATTGATAAGATGTTTGACTTATCTACTTACTTTGGGAAGATTTTACCATTCTAACCCTGTTTAGGGTACCAAATAGTTTCCACTATGTCGGTTGTAATCAAGGGGTAAATAAGTCTTTTCCTTAGATGTTTTTGCCTATAAATACCCCCCTCCTTACCCTATAATAGGGATCGAAGACGAAGCAATTCCAATACACCTGTTCGAACTACTTAAGCTATTATCCATTCGGAGGCTTGAGATAGTTCTTAAACACGAAGTCACTGTTTGTCTGTTCTTGATATCAGAGAACCTGTTAGCGTAATCCTTTACGCCAACAGTTGGCGCCGTCCGTGGGGAACCTAGTTCTAGAAGCTAGTTCTCTACTGCTGACTGCACTTCGAAGAGCATTTACGGAGGGAGCCTCGGAGTCCCAAGATTCCACGCACCCTTCGGTAAGGGGCTTCCTAGTGCAGTTCGAAGGCCTTCCCTCGCCTTCCCAGACTAATCAAAGTCCTCGGTCCTCGGACCTCTCCATTGCTAGCTATGCCTCCCAAGCGAAGCCAAGCCTCGGGTCCTCTCCGAAGGTCCCCTCGGACCAACGGAGCCAGACCCTCAGCTGTTCCAACGGTCCCCGAGGGTGTCGCTGGGCGTCGAGTGCCCAGAGGCCCTCGGGCTCCTCCTACAGTGCTCCAAACTGATTATCTCAGTTCCCAAGACACGGAGCTACCCTCCAGCGAAGACGAAGACCTTCCTGAGGCCGAAGCTACTCAGATAGCGCAGCTTCATGAGGAAGTGGCTAGATGGAGGCAAGAGGCCGTTGATTGCCTCCACTCCCAAGCCTCCACCGAGACTCTAGAAGGGCCCCAAGACGGTGGTACTCGCAACCTTCCTGAAGTTGTTCAAGTCCCGGAGGAGGCTGAAAATGCATCTTTTGACGATGAGTCTCCGCTGCATTCAGACTTGCAAAGGGTGCCTTTCGATCCCAGATTCAAGGCCTCGAAGTTGCACAAGTACTCCGGTGGGTCAGACCCCGGAGAGTTCGCTCGCTCGTATGCCCTGGCAATAGAAGCAAGCGGAGGGGTGCACAACACTATGGCAAAGTGCTTCCCCCTCACTCTCGAAGGTGTAGCGCTCAGGTGGTTCTGGTCCCTGAAGCTAGGATCGATCAGATCTTGGGAGCAGTTGAAGAGGAAGTTCGTAAGCAATTTCTAGGGTACCTTTGTGGCTCCAATGTTGACAGAGAGCTTGTTCCAGGTGAAGCAACGAGAGGGAGAAACACTTCGGGAATACTTCACGCGCTTCGCCCACACCAAATCGTAGATCAAGGGCCTGTCTACCTCCTCGGTAGTCGACGCCGCCCGCGAAGGGGTGCTGAACCCCGATCTCCTCAACAAACTCCATCAGAAGCCTGTGTCATCCATGGCACAGCTGATGGCATACTTCGAGCAGTATGCCAAGGCGGAGGAGGGCTGCCTTCGACGGGCCGTAGCACCCGCACCTGCCCTCCGAGAAGTGAAGACGGAGCCCAAAGCCTCAGCTTCCCTACAACCCCCTCAAGACAATCGCTTTGGCGATCACAGGCGAGGAAAGAAGCATTTCCGTTCGGAGGTGTTAAGCATCGCACCCTCCATTCCGAAGGCACCTGCCAGTTATCAGCAGGCGCAAGGCTTCAAGGCTGGAGCGCCGAAGCCTTAAGAAAGAGTACCTGGCAGGCGCCAGAGTTTTTTCTGCTGTGTGCATGGCGATAATAGAAGCCATGACACGAAGGACTACAAGTCGGTGTTAACCCTTCGGGGTGAATACCTAGGACGAAGTACCGGGCAGGGTACTTCGGATCGAACCCCACAAGCGGCATGATCGGAGCCTGTGCAAGTTGTGGCCCGAGCCGGTGTCCCCGAAGCCCCCATGCGATTGCCGGTGGCCAATATTATGCCACCACCAAAGCAGGAAGACCCCCAAGACCACGGCAAGCGAGCGGTCCTGCCCATCTCCGGAGGGGGGACCCTCGGTAACATGTCCAAGAGGCAGTGGCGTGAATACGTCCGCGAAGTAGGGCACATTGGGACCTCGAGTTCCGTGGAAGGAATGCCAGAATGGTCTCATGTGCCCATTTCTTTTACTACCAGTGATGCCGCGGCGGTGAAGTTCCCCCATGCTGACCCCTTGGTCATTTCCGCAGATATAGCAGGGGTGGATGTCCGAAGGATCCGGGTGGACGGCGGGAGCTCCGCAGACATACTTTTTGTCCAAGCTTTCGATCAAATGTGCATACCCTAGAAGCATCTACTTCCAGCGGCCCAGCCACTTCAAGGCTTCGCAGGTCCACCACTCGATGCCCTCAGCCAAATAGGCCTCGAGGTTGCTTTCGGAGAGGGGCCTTTGGCTAGGGTGGAGGAGGTGATCTTCGACGTCGTCGACGCCCCCTATGCTTACAACGCAATCTTCGGGCGAGGGATGCTGAACCAATTCGGAGCTATAGCGCATCACAACTATCTCTGTCTCAAAATGCCCACGCAAGGTGGAGTTCTTACTTTTTCAGGAGACCAGGCTATAACCCGAAGGATGGAGTATGGTCACGGCTAGCCGTTGGACCCCCGGAAAGTGCACAATGTGACGGACCATGCAGAAGAGGTTCCGGAGGCTTCGAACTCTTCGAAGGGGCTCTCCCTTAAAGCAAGCCCAGAAGGTGATGTCGTGACGAAGATAATTTCGAAGGATGGCAAAGAATACCCAATACAGTTCGGCAAGGGGCTATCCCCAGAGATAGCTGCCTCGTTGGAAGAAGTCGTCAGGCAAAATTTGGGTGTCTTTGCCTGGACTAACGAAGACATCACCGGGGTTGATCGGAGCATCATCGAGCACAACTTTCTCGTCAACCCGAAAGCTAGGCTAGTGCGCTAGGGGCTCCACAAGCTGTCTGTAGAAAGGGCAGGCCTCGCAAAGATCGAAGTAGAGAAATTGCTAAAGGCTGGCATCATCGGGGAGGTAGCCCATACCGAGTGGTTGGCGAACCCTGTTTTTGTAAGGAAGAAGGACTCGAACAAGTGGCGCATGTGTATTGACTTTACTTCATTAAATAAAGCATGCCCGCGAGACCCCTACCAGATGCCCCGAATAGACCAGCTGGTGGATTCCATAGCCGACTCTGAATTACTAAGCTTCCTCGATGCTTACTACGGGTATCATCAAGTCTGGCTAAAGTGTGAAGACGAAGCCAAGACAAGTTTCATAACTCCTTCCGGGGTATTTTGTTATGTAAGAATGCCTTTTGTCTTGCAGAATGCCGGAGCCACATTTTCACGTTTAATAGATAAGGCTCTAGGTCACCAAATAAGCCGAAATGTCGAAGCCTATATGGATGACATTGTAATAAAGAGTGCTCAAAAGCACCATCATAGTCTAGACCTAGCTGAAACATTTGAGAGCCTCCGAGCATGTGGAGTATGCCCGAACCCTAAAAAATGTATATTCAGAGCACAGGCAGGAAAACTGCTAGGGTACTTAGTTTCGAGCAGGGGAATCGAAGCTAACCCAACGTAGATAAGTGCACTGCAAAGAATGGCTCCACCAGGGAATTTGAAGCAAGTCCAGAAGCTAGCAGGAAGGCTCGCAGCTCTTAGTAGATTCCTGGCCAGGTCAGCAGAATGAAGCCTCCCAATTTTCAAAGCCCTAAAGGGGTCCGAAAGCTTCAATTGGACGCTGGAGTGCCAGAAGAGCTTCGATGACATCAAAGCATACCTCGGAAGCCTGTCAACACTTACTGTGCCCCTCCCGGAGGAAACACTCCTCCTTTATCTTGCAGCAACAGGCTCCGCAGTAAGTGCAGTACTAGTTAGGGAAGTTGAGCTTAAGGGAAAGCTGGTGCAGAATCTAGTTTATTTTGTTTCAGAAGCTTTGTCCGGAGCTAAGATAAGATACTCCGAGCTCGAGAAATTTTCCTATGCCCTGGTAATGGCCTCGCGGAAGCTAAGGCATTACTTTTTGGCGCATAACCTAATCGTTCCTACCTCCTACCCTCTTGGTGATATGCTCCGAAGCAAAGATTCTACGGGTAGGATCGGAAAATGGGATGTCGAGCTAACCCCCTTCGGAATCTCCTTCACGGCAAGAACAGCTATCAAATCCTAAATCATAGCCGACTTCGTAGCAGAGTGGACTCCATCTGTAGTTTGGGCTCCAGAGGAGCCCTCCGAAGGTTTATGGACAATATTTTCTAACGTAGCTTATCAGGCATCTGGCGCCGGAGCTGGAGCAGTCATCATATCACCGTCAGGGCAAAAAGCAATGTATTCTGCGAGGCTCAACTTTAAGACCACCAATAATATCGCAGAATATGGAGGGGTCCTTCTAGGCCTCCGAAAGGCAAAGGCACTTGGATCAGCAAGGATAATAATTAAAACAGATTCCCAAGTCGTCGCAGGGCTTGTCGATAAAAGCTTTCAAGCAAATAACCCACATCTAGCGAACTACCTGGAGGAAATATGCAAGACTGAAGAAGCATTCAAAGGATTTTCTGTTCGAAGTATCCCTCGAGCAGATAATCAACTTGCAGACATTCTAGCAAAGGCTGCAGCCGGAGCATTGGACCTACCGGAGGGTGCTTTTTATGAAGAACTAGTCAAACCTACTGTCAATCAATTACCCTCCGCAGAAGTCCTTTGCTTTCTAGCTCCAGATTGGCGGGATCTGATAATGGATATCTTGCAAGGTAGTACAGACTCTTTCAGAAGGTCCGGATTTCCGAAGGTTACAGGCAAGGGCTAGAAATTATAAGCTTGTTAGTGGAATGTTGTACAAAGGCGGAGTGTGTTCTCCTCTACTCTGGTGCATCTCTCAACCCGAAGGCCAAGATATACTACGGGACATTCACGAAGGTTTATGTGGAAGCCACTTAGCCCCTCGAGCTCTAGCAGGCAAAACACTTCGGCAGGGGCTTTACTGGCCGACAATTGTAAGAGATGCGGAGGAGTTGGTCCGAACTTGCCAAGGATGACAGTGGATGGGAATACGAAGCCACCATCCGCCAGTTCCACTTCAAGTCATTGCCCCGGTGTGGCCAATGGCTCGGTGGGGAATGTACCTCATAGGCCCTTTTCCAATGGCCAAAGGCAGCTTGAAGTTTGCAGTGGTAGCAATCGAATATTTTTCAAAGTGGGTCGAAGCAGAACCATTGAATGCTATCACTTCAAGGAATGTGCAAAAGTTTTTCTAGCAAAATATTATATGCAGGTTCGGAGTGCCAAGGGAGCTAACTGTGGATAATGGAACCTAGTTCGAAGCTGACACATTCAAAGAATTTTGTGAAGAACTGGGCATTAAGTTATGCTTCGCAGCAGTGCGCCATCCACAGTCCAATGGAGCTGTCGAGCGAGCAAACGGGAACATTCTCTCCGGTCTGAATCGATGGATTGTCGGGTTGGCCAAGGGGCTGTGGGTCGAGGAGCTTCCCAAGATCTTGTGGTCCATTCGAACCACTCAAGCTAGGTCCACAGGCTTTACCCCATTTAGAGTACTATTCGGAGATGAGGCCATGACTCCTACGGAGCTCAGGGGTGGATCCCTTCGTGTAGTGCAGCCCGGAGATGAAGATGAAAGAAACACTTCGCTGGACTTTTCAGAAGAAACAAGGCTTCGAGCTGTCACCAATCTGACGAAGTACCAAGACCAAACAAAAACATGGTATGCCCTGAAGATAAAGCTGAACGATATTAGACCGGGTCATTTAGTTTTGCGAAGTGTAATAGCCCCAGGGAAGCTAGGAAATAAATGGGAAGGACCATATATTATCCTACGCTCAGGGCGCCCCGGATCATTTAAACTAGCTAATTTAGAAGGGGAAGAATTGAAACATGCATGGCATGCGGAGCACCTTAAGTGTTACTATGCTTAGGGGCTCCTTGTAATCACTTGTAAAAATTCCTTTTCTAAATAAAGTGGAGGGTCGAATTTTGTTTGCTCTTCGAATATCCTTACTCCTGATGGACGCATCGGGAGGACGGAGATGCTTGTAGAGTCAAGGATCTTTCCCAAGACCCAGGCAATAGCCTGCGAACCATGGGTTCAAGGGCTTCACTGCCAGCCTACGGATTCTAGGCTCCAGCTTGTTAGGATCCGTAGAAGAGTCTAAGGACTTTAAAAAAACAGATTTCTGGCCTCCGGGTTTGAAGTATCTGTAAAAGAGCCGAAGGTGGCCAACCTACGGATTCCAGGCTCTGGCTTGTTAGGATCCGTAGAAGAGTCTAAGGACTTTAAAAGAACAGATTTCTGGCCTCCGGGTTCGAAGTATCTGTAAAAGAGCCGAAGGTGGCCAGCCTACAGATTCCAGGCTTCGGCTTGTTAGGATCCGTAGAAGAGTCTAAGGACTTTAAAAGAACAGATTTCTGGCCTCCGGGTTCGAAGTATCTGTAAAAGAGTCGAAGGTGGCCAGCCTATGGGTCCCAGGCTCCGGCTTGTTAGGATCTGTAGAAGAGTCCAAGGACTTTAAAGATAAACAGACTTCCGGCCTGCGGGTTCAAAGCATCTGTATAAGAGTCGAAGGTGACCAAGCAATAAGGTTTCAAGGCTCCGCCCGACGAGACACTTTTAAAGTCCAAAGCGACTAGTATACGGACCTATGTTCGAAGAACCCTACGAAAAGGTAAAATATGGTTATTAAGTATTGTGCGAAGCATCGAATAGTTGTGCACATCATTGTGACCGACGGACCTTTTTGCAACGCGTGACGTCCCCCACCCACAAGGAGGGGTAGGAGGGTAAAGAACAAACAAGATGCTTTCGGTGCAATTCATATTAATTTATCATACTTTTACATTAGGAGAAGTTTTGGTCCAAGCCTAAGAAAAATTGGAGACCCTGTCGGCCTATAGAGCTACTTCGCCGGCTACCTTGTCCTTCAGAGCTCGAAGCCACTGGGATTGTCCTTTTTGTTCGAGTGCTTCTCTTCTTCTTCGAGGCTCGCAGTTTCTTCTGCTCCTCTTGAAGCTCGGCCCAAGTCAGAAGTCTTTCGGAGTTAGCCTCCACAGGGTCTTCGGTCTGGTACTCCGAATCAGTCCAATCCTCTTTCTTGATATAAGCTAAGACTTCTTGAAAGACCTCGAGGGTTACCTCCCCTTTATCTCTGCGAGGAGCAGAGAAGCGAGAGCGGCGGTAAGGCCTTAAGCTCTCGAGGCTTGCCCACTCCTTCTGGAGCCCTTCATTAAAATCTAGTATTTCGAAGTCAAGTTCCGAAGGGCATGACAGAACCTAAAAGAACAAAACACCCAAACAAGCTCTTCGTTTATAAACTTTTCATTAATGCAAAGGGATTTACAAGATTTCTTATACATAATTGTCCTATGAGCTAGACCTGCGGGTCGGTTGGTGGAGCAGGAGGTGCCGGAGCTGGCGAGGCTGGAAGCGGTGGCCTTGTCTATGCTTGCTTCTACTGACGGGCCTCAACGATACAAGCTTTAGCTGTAGCCTTGTGGTCCGTCTTCAAGGTTGACCGGAAATCTTCTCATGCCGAGGCTACATTCGGCGAAGGATGCAACAAGTCCTCGGAGGCAAAGCTTCCGGGTGTCGAACCCCCGACCGGAACGATAGGAATCTGAAGGGCTTCGAGGTGGCAGAGAACTCCAATTCCGGCGCATTGTCCGGAGATCTCTCCATACCGGACATCGGAGCTCATCATCAGCGACACCGCCACTTGGATCCTCTTCAGCTTCCGGTCGAGGGACTCGCTGGCCACAGCAGAAGACGAAGGGCACATGGTGCCAAAATATTCCAAGGTACCCTGAAGGGCATCCAAGGTACGTTCTGCTACATTGGCATTCTTCTTCGCTGCCATCTCCAGCCCCGCAGCGGTAGCAGACACTTCGGCCATCTGGGACAGCAAGGAGCTCTTCTGGGCCATTGCTTGCTTGAGAGAGCCTTGGATCTCTACCAGCTGGGTGCTCGAAGTAGCCACCGCCTACCGGAGCTACTCAACCTCCGCCCAGAGCACCAAGCACTCGGCTTCAACTTCTTGGGCTAAAGTCCGAAGTGCATCGATGTCCTGCCTTGTGAGTCGGAGGGCTTCGTCGGCTTTGGCCCTAGCCCTCCGTTCTTCGAGGACTTCTTCCTCCAACCGAAGTGCTCTCTCTTCGATGCCCTTGAGCGCGGCTTGGAGGGTGGTGACCTTCTGTTTGAGTCGATTGGTTTCAACTTCATTGGAAGTCACTGCCGCTCTAGCAAGGACAAATTGCTGCAAAAGGAACAAGTAAGTACCAGGTATTTGCATTTACTAATTGAAAATATTTGCAGTACTTTTTATAGCTGAAGGGCAGCCCTTTCGAGGGCCATGTTGAGCGCCGGGGCCGTGGCCTCACTCAGAACAGAGACCAAGTCGGAGTTGGCAATGTCCTGGCTTTTCTCCGCCAAAGGCTCTAGGAGCGCCCGGAGGCCCGTCCGTTGCTCCAGAAATAGAGCAAGCAAAGGAAGCCAAGACAAAGCTTGGCGATCGTCTGCCGTGGCCTCTTCCTCCGAGTTGCTTGCCGAAGGCTCATTGGAAGAGGGTGTCATCGTTGGGCCAGGAGGGAGACCGAGGCTTGACATGCTTTTGCCCCTCCCCAGCGCGAAGATAGGCGGCTCGACTTCGGCGGGAGTAGCTCCTCCTTTGGTGGCTACCCCTTTGGCTGGAGCCGCGTCGGTAGGAATGGCCCCAGCCATCGGCGCCACATCAGCAGGGATGGCCTCCACCACTAGAGCCACGTCAGCGGAAACGGCCCCAGCCACCGGGGCTAGGGTGTCTAGTGGAGTCGAGGCGTCCATCGGAACCACAACCCCAGAAGAAGCTGGAGCTTCGTGTGCCGCTGGGGCTTCATCGCCCTTCGATGTACCTGCAACATCAAGGTATTTGGTGAACATTTACAAGTAAAAATTGTGCAGGAATCGACCAAGGCAAAAGATTCGAAGGGTACCTTCGGAGGCACTGTGAGGTAAAATCGTCGGGTCCTCCAGGACCTCGTACATCCGGAGAATCTCGTCGAGGCCGTCCCCCGAAGTCCTCTCTGGAGTGTTTGTCACTGGAGCCTCAACCTCTGCCGTGATCACTCCAGCTATGGGTGAGTTGGGGGCGATGGCATCTGGCTCCGAGCTCAAGATAACGGGCGTGGGAGTATGTGCCGTGTCTACCTCCGCAGCCTCTCAAGCAGAAGCTTAGGTTGGGACCCTTGCTGCATCCTCATCGCCCTCTAGGAGGTAGTTCTCGAAGTGCTCTGCCAATTGGGTGTCGGAGCCCTTGCTCCCGGACTCCTCCGAAGCTGAGCTCCGAATGCCCAAGGACGAAGCATACGAAGCCGGGGTTAGTTGAAGAGGGATCTTCACCACCACCTTCTTCTTGGTGGGGGCCTTGCCGACCTTTTTCGGGGGCTCGGCGGCGGCTTTCCTCTTCCGAGGGGCCGCTCCGGCCGGGTTAAAATCCGGTAGAGGAGGGGGCACCATCCTGAGAGCTCCCCACACTTTGTTGGAGCGCTCCCAGCTCCCCACCAGCTCCAACCTCTTCTGCCTTTCAGCCACCATAGGGGCTCCAAGGACCCATTCGGTGGCCCAAGCTATCTGCTCTGGAGCTAACACCAGTGGAGCCGCTGAAAAAAAGGGTAACATATTATAAGTATGTTATTTTTGTCATCTAACATATTATTGCAGGAGTCGAAGTCTTACCTAGAGTTCGGAGCTCACCCTCCGAAGCTTGTTGAAACACTATCGGCCAGTTGGCCCCGAGGGGTGGAATCCGAAGAGCAATGAACTCTTCGGCAAGGTCTCACATGCTCATGCGGCTGGCCACCGAAGTCAGTAGCCCTAGTCGCGTTGAGAGTAGGCTATGGTTTGAAGTAACCTCCGCCTCCTTCCAGAACCAGATCTCCTGAAGGGGTCCAGCGAGAGGGGAGTCCTCTCCGACTTCGGCGTAGAACCACCGAAGGATCCAGTTGGTGTACCATCGGTCGTTGATGTCCTTCGCTGGAAAGTGTTAGGCGTGCTCCCTCCGCAGCTGGAAGTTGACACTACCAAAGGCTGTTATCACCTTAGTGTCCCCGGGGCCATCTTGCGGCTTCGACTGGCAGATGGCTTCGTGGGTGGCGGTGAAGACCTCCGATCGCCGCTCGCACCCTTCGGCCTAAAGCGCCCATTCGAAGACAGCCAGGCGGGCGATGGCATTGGGAGACAGCTGGGGCAGAGTGAGGTGGAACATATCTAATACCTCTGCTAAGAAGTTGATGGCCGGAAGCCCCAGGCCTGCCTCGAAGAAGGCCTCGAAGACCACGACCTCTCCGCTCCGTGGCCGCGGGGTTGATTCCAACCCAGGGACTCGAGTCCTCAATCCGATCCCCAACTTCCCTTCGACAACCTCTTCGATGGACTCTGCGGTGCTTGTGTATTGGCCGATGAGGAAGCTTTGGAGGATTTTCTTCTTGGATGGCGGGCGGAGCTCCTAGGGGTTCTTGGGCCAGGCGTCGCCCGGAGCTCCCGCCATTGCCGCTACGGCCGAAGCCGCCCACGCTTGCCTCTGTGCCAGAGTGCCCACCGCCATCGGCACGGCGTGGCTAGTTCTCGCCATGGCTTGGTGGCTCATGAAGTTGTGAGGATTGGAGGTTGAAGAAAGTGAATGTGGATGCTAGGCACGGTAAAAAGTTTCGGGTAAATTCCAATCCCCTTTTTATAACCGTCCGCTAGTTGCTGTGCTTCGATTGCATTCACACTGCAGGTTCGGCTTCCGTCGCTGGTAGGTGGGCCCAGGGAGCGGAACGGTGTGAGTCTGCCATAAATTTCGACTGTTACCTTTTATAGAGTGTAACAGCTACTTGCGCAGTAACGGTTATAATCAAACGGCTCTTCACGACGTTTGAGCTTCATAACGTTTCTCTTTCCCACGAAGTGTTCACACAGCGGTTGGGGGCTCGAGGCCGTTGTCCGAATGCCTTGGATCAGAGATCCTCCAAAAAACTGTAATGTGTTCAAATTTTCTCTAAGTCTTAGAATATGAAAAGGTTCCTTGTGTATACTGCCTTCCTTCTATACAAGTCAAATTCGGAGAGGCGTATTCGTGGGGCTACTGTTGGGGGAAATGGTTCAGCTTCAGGACTTAGAGATTAACAGTTCAAAAGGACTTATCAGCTTCGGAGCTGATGGGCTCATGCTCGAAGGCGAAGGAGTCGTGAAGCCGAAGAATGCTTCGATCCATGATCCGAAGGAACCCTCCGCATGATATGAGGCTTCGGAGCCAAACGACAGGATTGATAAGATGTTTGGCTTATCTACTTACTTTCTGCATATTTTACCATTCTAACCCTGTCCAGGGTACCGAATAGTTTCCACTATGTCAGTTGTAATCAAGGGGTAAATAGGTCTTTTCCTTTAACGTTTTTGCCTATAAATACACCCCTCCTTACCCTGTAATAGGGATCGAAGACAGAGCTATTCCAATACACCTGTTCGGACTACTTAATCTATTATCCATTCGGAGGCTTGAGATAGTTCTTAAACACGAACTCACTATTTGTTTGTTCTTGATCTCAGAGAACCTGTTAGCGTAATCCTTTACGCCAACACCGATGAAGAAACTTGGCTTTTGAAGAAGGCAATTATGTTTATCTTCGAGTGACTCCCCTCCGAGGTCCCAGTGGTTCAACATGAAAGAAAAGTTAGCTCCCCTCTATGTCGTACCCTTCCAGATCCTTTGTCGGTAAGGAGAAGTAGCATATCAGTTAGAGTTACCACTCTCTTTGGAAAGAGTGCATGATGTGTTTCACGTCTCTTAGTTAAAGAAGTGTCTTCGAGTGCCCACCGAGCAGGCAGACCTTCAGCAGCTCAACATCTAAGAAGACCTGTCTTACATAGAGAGGTCAGTTCAAATCCTAGAAGTCAAGGAAAGGGTAACTAGGAGTCAAGTAGTCCGCTTCTGCAAGGTTCAATGGAGTAGCCACCCCGTCGAGTAAGCCACATGGGAAAAAGAGGAAGAACTAAAAACTCAATACCCCAAGTTATTCGAGAAGCTTTTTGAATCTCGAGGACGAGATTCTCTATAAGGGGGATAAGATTGTAATAGCCCTAATTTTCAAATTTAAAAATAAATCAATAAATATAAATTTTCCAGAAAAAGAATTATTTTTGAAGTTCAATAAGCTGAAAATGTCCAAATAGATAAAAAAAACCCAGAGAAATAATCCAAATCATGATCTGATAAAATTATATTATGTTCATGAGACCAAGATATAATTTTGAGAATTTTTACAAATTTTAATAACCTTTTCTACTAGCTCATAATTCTTAGACCATTTTTTGCAATTGTTTTTATTTAGAATTGCTTTTTAAATAGTATTGGGCCGCACCCTCCCTTTCTCCCTCCACCAACCGGCCCCGTCCAGTCAAGCCCCATGCCCTCCCCTAATAGGTGGAGCCCACCTATCAGTCTCCCTCCCTCTCATCGCGTGCCCAACCGAGCCCCTGGCCCACCTATCAACGCCGACCGCTGCAACGCCTGCGCCCGCGCCCGCGCTCGCCCACTGCAAATGGCCTTGCACTTTCAGCTTCGTCTTCCCCACGTTGCCATCACCCCCAAATTGCACTAGACGAAACCCTAGCGCTGCAATCACTCCGCTGCCAGCACCCTTCCATAAAATTGACGTCGGCATTCAATTCTCGGTGATCCCGCGACCGTTCCCCCCTAACACCGACGCATAATCGCCCCAAAATCGACGGATCACATGCAAGGAAGGAGCTCGCCAGAGTATGGATGATTTATCCTCGGGTTTCCTTGTATACCGCTTGCCATATTCACTGCTGACGCCCCCTATAAAATCCCCCTCACCCTGCACATCTCATCCACCCCGCAGCGCCGAAGCCCTCTCGCTAAAGCGCCCACATGTCGCCTTTTTGCGCCACAACTCTAATTCATCTCTAGTCGCCCCTCGCCATCACTGGAGCCCACCATCCGCCACATCGTCGACCCCGCCGTGTTCCCCGGGCCATCCCTGACCCTGACCACTCCCCCATCACCATCGGAGCCCACCAGAGCGCCGCTCCGTCATCAACCCAAAGCTTCTTCACTGCACCCACTCGTCGCCGGTCACAACCCATTGACCCCCAGCCACTTCACCAGTATCATCGTGCTCCCCTCACCGTCATGTTTTTGTTTTTGCACTCAGCTGGCACCGCCACTCATTGCTGCCACCGCCGCGACAACTACGAGGCCCCTACCGTTGCTAGAGATGACGATCGACATGGGTAATTACCCATGCCATGTTGGATCTGCACGCATCCATCCGATCGGATCTGGATTTCTAGGATTAAAACCCGCTTGGGTTCAATCTGGGCCATCCATCTAATCGAAGGGGTATCGAGTGTTCTTAGCCATCCATTTTCATTTAAGAACCCCACCTCGCCTAGGCGCGTCTGATCGTTTTGCAATAGCGATCTGCGCTCCGACTCATAGCACAGTGCACGGGTTCACGATGGACTCGGTTTACCGTGGACTGGCGACTGATTTAAAATTAAAATAAATTCCATAAATTGTTTTAAACCTTAAAAATTCATAACTTCTTCATATTATCTCCAAATTTGACCATTCAAATTTCAAAAAATTTATCTTTTATTCTCTTCATGTTTATCCAATAAAATTTATATGTTTGTATTGTGCTTTTTAATTGTTTATTATTCTCATTTTGCGTGCCACGAAGATTACGACACTGTCGAAGAGCCGGAGTACTTCCCCGAGGTTCCACCATCACCATTTGCCAAACAAGGCAAGTCACCACCCCATTTGTGATCATATTGAACCCAGTTTTATTTAAATATCACTAACATCCAAAGGTTATAAATGCAAACCCAACCATGATGTGCAAACCCAAGACATGCTATTGATCATAAACTCCTTGTCACCGTAATAGTAGTATTATTAGATAGTATCAAATGTATCGACACATCAGCTATAGGTTAAAAACGAGTCGTAGATAATGGATTCTACGATATGACCCCTGTTATTTCTCTCATCCCTGGAATTCTGTTGGTTATGGAGTTTTTGTTAAGTATGTTAGCATGGTTGGTTTCGGGTGTAAGCGAGGGCATTAGTTAGTCGCATCTGGGGCACTATAAGGATTGATCTGTGGGAACAATTGCAATACACTTTTGTACTAACCACAAGTCTAGTGGGTAAGTCCTAACTGGAGGTATGGGATGTTCCAACTAGAGGCACCATTTGGAGAGGGGCAAATAGCACCCGTGGGTGACTTATACCAACGTGGCACAAAAGGGGCGTGACTTTGTCTAGTGCGTTGGCACACCGGCGAAACCGGGAGTGGGTGTTATTGGGTTAGGGTGTTTCATGCTAAAGGTTTTGGCATGAGTTCATGTGACTTGGGTCATCTAAAAACATTTTGGTGTGTAGGGATGAGTGCCTTCTTGGTACAGTAGTACACCTCTGATCGGAGTTTAAATCTTTTCAAAAAGCCGAGCCGACGGTCAAGGGTGGGTTGCGTGACATCCCACAGTTAGTTTATATTTATGAGTGTTGCATGATGAAATGACATGTAAGGACTGTTAAGCGAGGAGGGCCGACTGTACTCCTTGAGTTAGAAGATGTTGCATTTGTTTATAGAAAAAAATGGCATTAGTGGTTAGGGTTGTCAAAATACCAATTTTGGTAATTTGGGCCGAAAATACACATGTCCTGGGTTGGGCCAAAGCCCTAAAAGGCCGAAGGCCCACAAAGCTACGGGCTTCGGAAGCTTCAAGCCAGCCCCACATCCTTTGGCCCGAAGGCCTTCGGAGGCCCGTTCCACCGAAGCTTTGGCTCGAGGAGCAGGCTTCGGTGGGCCTGGCCGAAGGCCCACTTCGGGCAGAGTTAGAGATTGAGTCCGATTTTGACTATGTCTTTCCACGTATGATTAAGTCAAATCTTATCAGATTAGGCCTAGAGTTTAGAAGTCTAGACCCTATAAATATAGGGGTGAGGCAAGTTCAGAACCGCCCCAACACAAATCAACCACAAATCCCTAGCTTTGAACCGTACTTTATTTTACCTGGAAGCCCTCTGATGGCCACTTCGGAACAGTGGTAATCCTTGTTACTTCGCTTGTGAAGTATCCGTTAATCTATGTAATAGATTGTTATCGCCTTATTACTTCGCTTGTGAAGTATCCGCTAATCTGCGTAACAGATTTCTACCTTCGCCCCTACTGCAACACTTAGCAGAATTCGGTGCTCATGCCGAATTGGTACTTCGAATCTACTATGTTGCAGGTTTCTATGTTCGGAGCTACTTCGCCGGAGGTGTCTAGAGCTGAGAGATCAGTTTCGGAGGTTGGTCTTCGGCAAGAGTACTCCTTCGATCGCCCGTGCTGGACCGTCACGCTGTTGTCAGTTTGACTGAGTCCCGCACGACAACACGCTTCGCCAACAGACTTCGTCACGACAGCCTTCACCACATTCGTACATCGCGTCAGACAAATTTGATCCCACGCATTGCGTCTAAGTTATTATTCTGTATCTTACTGTATCGGAGACGTCATGTCGAACCCCGCTATTCGGAGTTGATTGTCGCATCCAGATCGGTTCAGAGTCTATCTTCGCACCAAATCAGTCCAAACGCCGAAGACACCCTTCAGCGGTCCACTTCGCACTAGACGCCAAATGTACACTTCGACGACATCCTTCGCACTATACTTCGAATCAGTCAGGCTTCGACCAACTTGTTGATTTGTTCTATTTAATATATTTCTTTCGGCTAATTGGATTATTTTGTGTGGTTTGATTACCTGGCGACTCCACCCCTGAGGAGCCATGCTGAATAGCGTGGGCCTCATGGCTCCAGATGTGATGAGTCATTGTCAACGATAGTCAAAGAGGATAGAAGAAGAAGAGATCTGCTGTTTCATGGGCCGCGTGTGACTCAGGTACACGGGCAGCGAGCGACGGTCGAGCTGAGAGAGCTGCGAAGTCGGACTGGTCCAATCCAGGTACATGGGCCAAGAGTAGCAGAAGACCCACTGGGCTGTTGACCAGGATTGACTCAGGTACACGGGCGGTGAGTGATTGCTGGGCTGAGAGAGCTGCGGAATCGGGCCGGCCCAATCCGAGTACCTGGTGCAAAGCCGGTGGAGGCTTTGTCAGTTTCGGCGCAAAACTGACAACCGTTGATCTTGTATCCGACTGTCTAGAAGAGAAGTCGTAGTCGCTACGAAAACTTCGCTTCCGGATAAGTCATCTGTATCTCTAGGCCCACAGTCAGTCATTCGTGTCTGTAAAAATTCCTAAGGGAAGTAGAGTCTTTTTCTTTATTCCTGCGTTTGTAAAAATCCCTAAGGGGCTGGTGGAATATTCCTAGTGTTGGGCAGCCTATAAATAGGACCCCAATCCCTAGGGTTAGGTCACCCTTTTGGCTGAAATCAATACTACTCCTTTGGGTCATTTTGTCTCTTGCACCTTCTCTTTCCTTTCCTGTTCCTGTGTGCGCCGCCAGCCTAAATGTGGTTGTTCATCTATTTTGTTCCCTGCTGTTGGATGATTCTATTCCTTCTGTTTCGTCTGTAGCATCCCATTTAATGGCTTTGCAGTTTTCGGTTTGCTCACAGCAATTTTATTCCTGGCTTTGAGTGCTTCGGTTGCTTCTGTTGCGTGTGTTCTTCACGCAAGTAGTACTAGTTCTTGCTGTTGCAAGTAGTACTACTACACTGTAGCAACAGTACAATAGTACCAGCTTTTTGTTTTTACTACTCAACTTTTTGATCGAGTTGACAGGACTAAAGTCCCTTTTCTGGCTGTTCTCTGGCGAAGCCCCTTCTCTGTTCGAAGCCCCTCCGCTCCGTGAGGCAGGCTTCGATCTGATATCCTCGAGGGCTTCGCATGGACTTCGAACTTCATTTTGTGTCCTGTGTTGCTAAGCTTCGAAGTACTTTTTGAACTATCAGCGTTTCATACTTCGAACGTTTGGGCGAAGGTACTCCGACTTGAGCACATCGAAGTCCATACTTCGACAGGTTTCGAAGTTGGCTTCGAAGCTTGTCTTTCTGTTAGACTTCGCTCAGTATTTGTTTTGGTTTCTCTATCGTGTGTCAGCCTTCGTCTTTCCTTTCGAAGGTTGTTTGCTATGTGTGCGTGTTCGAAGCTGTGTTCGAAGCCTTGCATTCGAAGTACACTCTTCGAAGCAGGCTTCGACTCTGTCATACTTCCCTCTCATTCACACTCGACCTAGGATAGACAACACACCTTCGACAGACTTCGACTTCCACCTCTGAACTAGGCTTCGACCAGTGAAGTAGGCCTCGACCTCTGAAGCAGGCTTCGACCCCGTGAAGCGGGCTACGACACTGCGAAGCAGGCTTCGACCAGCGAAGCAGGCTTCGCCAAGTTTCGAACAGGAGACAGATTTCGAACGGTAATTTCTCACTTCATTCTTTGTACACTCAGTGTGCTATACTGAGAAGTTTGTCTTGCCTTGTCTTGTGTTTACTGTTTATTTGTCTATTAGCACTGCTTTGGTAGTTCTCTGATTGACATCAGTTGCTTCTAGGCTAGATACCTTTAGACTTAGGCTATCTGCTCATTTTCTGCTGCTTAGTTTTTTAAGGTGCGTTGGGTGTTGGGAACAGGCCATATATTCGAAAGAATTTTTTAAGGCGCCCATTCACCCCCCCCCTCTGGTCGCTACTTTCAGTCCTACAAGTGGTATCAGAGCGAGGTTAGGGTTTTTCCATACCTTAACCGGTTCTAAACCCCAGTAGTGACCATGACGTCTCCTGGCAAGGTCCCGTCCTTGGAAGCCTATGTCTATAACTATTGGAAGACTCGCATGCGAGCCTATCTCATGAGCTAGGGTTCGAACATTTGGGACATTTGCGTTCACACCACGTTTGTCATATTGCCAGTCGCTGAGCATGGTACTGCTGATATCATTGCTTAGCATCTGAGCAACAGTAAGGCTGTGAACATTCTTTTCTCTAGTTTAGGTCCCACTGAGTTTGAGCGTGTGAGCCATCTCTCCACTGCGAGAGAGATCTGGGCTACCCTCAAGGCACACCATGAGGGAACAGCACAGGTCAAGGCTCGGCTCTATCAGACCTACCGGCGTGAATATGAGAATTCACACAGAAGCCGGGTGAATCTGTTGAGGCTTTGTTTGGTCGTTTTCAGTCAATCATAAACAAGCTTCGGGACAACAAGGCTGAGGGTGCTTAGTTAGTCTCAGATCATGAGCAGGCGCTCAAGGTTCTCCATACCTTGGACCCAAAGATCTAGGAGATCAAGGTATCTTCTATCATTGAGAGTACTTCTTATGATACCTTGACCATTTCTGAATTGTTTAGCAAGTTGAAGGCTACTGAGGTTGATCTCCAGCTGAGATCAAATCTCACTGGTTCTAGATCAAAATCTATGGCCCTTGCTACACCTTCTGTTGATCCTTCTTCTGTGAGCTGTGCTGGGTTCTCTTTGATGTCTATCACTGAGGACCAGCTTGAGTTGTTGGGATATGATGATTTGTGTTTTTTTAACAACCGGGTGCGTCGTGTCTATGACAAGAGAATGTTCAAAAGACACGGCACAAAATCCGGGTGCTTTGAGTGTGGTGATCCAGGACACTTCATCGCCGACTGCCCCAAGCGCAATGGTCACAAGAAGGGCACCGGTGGTGGCTTCCACGACTCCGACAAGCACGAGATCTCATCCTTCAACAAGGGCAAGCCGAAGACCAGATTCTTCAAGAAGGCCCTGAAGGACTACCGGCGAGAGAACAAGAAGCGCGACAAGGCCTTCTTCGCCGAAATGGAGAAGAGCTACTCCAAGCGGTCCACGTATTCTTCCTCTTCATCGAGCTCAAGCGATGAGGAGATCGCCATCGGGAAGGGGAAGGACAAGGACGATCCGGCGGGCCTCTGCTTCATGGCCTTCGGAGACAGACCGAAGGGCCACTCACACTAGCGCCGAAGATCCCGCAAGAGCTTCTGCTCAATGGCTCTTGGGGATAAGGAAGAAAAGAGCTCCTCCGATAACTCCGACGATGACAACGAAAAGGTATCATCTTATGAGCGTGAAATTGTTGATTTCCTTGAGAGCAATCGTCAGGAGTTAAAGTATCGGGAAAAACTGCTTAGGGGGGCCAAGAAGAGGATAGATGAGTTAGAGAGTGAGCTTGCCGTAGCCAACGGCAGAATTGAGAGTCTATCTTCTTCCCCTTGCTTGGGTGATAGCAGTGAGTGCCTGAAGTGTGAGGTGCTTCTGTGTGACTTGTCGACTCTGAAGTCCATGTACACAGAAAGGGTTGATGAGAGGGACGCTTTGGCCACTGAGCTTGAAAGCGCTCAGCTGGAGCTAAAAGATGCTCAAGCCACTGTCGTCGCACCCTGTGTCGATTACCCATCTCATCTAGCTGCCTTAGCTGAGCTGAAATCCAAGGGCGATGAACATTTGGGTAATTTGGAGAGGTTGAGAGCTGAGCTTGCGCAGACTAGGCTTGTGCTTGAGACATTGTCAGTTCCACCCACTGTCTGTGAGAACTGCCTGTCTCTTAGAATGGAATTGATTAAGCTGAAAGCAAAGAAGTCTGTTCAAGTAGAGAGTGAGTGTGAGACCTGCTTGTCTTAGGTGGAGATTCTAGCTTCCTTGAGAGAGGAGCTAGTAGACTCTCAGAATGAGAACTTTTACCTCCGTGCCATCCTGAGTTGGATCAGTGCCAGAGAGCCTCAGCTCGGCATGATGATCCAGCAGTTCAAGAGGCAGGATGGGTTTGGAGTAGGTTATACCTACACCAAGGCTGACTTTGAGAGTGCCATTAGCCGGGCAATGGAGTGGAGTAAAATGACTCCAGAGCAGAGGTATCCCAAGACTCACTCCACTGAGTCCTCCCAGGCTTGTCAGCCCAAGGATGGAGTAATTCATGAACCACCCAAAGCTCCACCCAAGAAGCCTATCTTGGTTCCAAAGCCCAAACACCTCCACTCTTCTCTAGACTCTCTTCCTGGACCCTCTCAACCCAAGAAGACTACACCTAACACCACTAAGCCCAAGAACCCCAAGCATCAACCATAACCCAAGAAGCCCACCTATCACTGTGAGTACTGTCAGAGAGACGGGCATCTTGCGGAGTTTTGCTTCAGGAGGAAGCGGGTTTAGAGAGCAGAGAGAGCTCGTGGTGGTCAGGAGCAGTTCTACCAGCAGGGTGGTAGACTGCGTGTTCCTCGACGCGGGGAGAGGCTGGAGGCCAGGCCGCGTCGTGTAGGTGGTGGTAGAGGAGACGACTTTCATGGCCGTGCTCCAGATGGTGGTATCCATTCTGGCGGAGTTCCAGGCCGTGTTGGCTATGGTCCTGGACCTCGTGGCCGCAGGTTTAGGCAGAACCAAGGACCACGCTTTGAGCCGCATTTTGGTCCAAACTCTCTTGATGGTTTTCGCTTTCCATCTTTTGAGCAGATGGCTCGACACTGGTTTAGCTCTTTTGCTAAACCTGGTGTCGGACCATTTGCTCCCATTACAGCCACTGATTGTGTAGGATCGGGGACTGGAGGATGTTTGGATTATGGACTCAGGATGCTCTCGCCACATGACGGGACATCACATATGGTTTTCCAGTCTCACTCCCCCGAGCTCCAAAGAGTACATCACATTCGGGAACAGTGGTCAAGGGAAAGTAAGTGGCATTGGCTCAATTCGCATTTCAGATCATTTCTCTTTGAAGAATGTTGCTTTGGTTAAGAATTTGAACTTCAATTTGATTTCTGTTTCGCAACTTCTTGAGGATGGTTTGGAAGTGCGTTTTAAGAAGGGCAATTCTTCTGTGTTTGATTCTAGAGGGTCTTTGATTTGCCAAATCTTACCATTTGGTAAAGTTTTTCGAATTGACTTCTCTAGTTCTTTTGGCCCTTCTCGCTGTTTGATTGTTGGATCCTCCTCTGAGCTCTGGAAGTGGCATAGGAGGTTAGGTCATTTGAGCTTTGATCTGCTAGTCAGGTTGAGCTATATGGACCTCATCCAAGGATTGCCCAAGCTTAAGATGGAGAAGGATCTAGTTTGTCATCCCTGTCGTCATGGGAAAATGGTTGCTGCTTCTCACTCACCTGTGACTCAGGTGATGACTTCGTATCCAGGCGAGCTCTTACATTTGGACACTGTTGGTCCAGCTCGGGTACGCTCAGTCGGTGGGAAGTGGTACGCGCTTGTCATTGTAGACGACTTCTCTCGATTCTCGTGGGTTTTCTTTTTGGAGTCTAAGGATGAAACTTTTCAATTTGTTCATGACCTGATTTTGAAGCTGAAGAATGAGAACAATGGTCGAATGCGAGCAATTCGCTCTGACAATGGCTCTGAGTTCAAGAACTCTCAGTTCGTCAGCTTCTGTAGTGATCAGGGTCTTGACCATCAGTTTTCTGCTCCTTACACTCCCCCACAGAATGGCGTTGTGGAACGAAAAAACCGCACGCTAGTCGAGATGGCTAGGACGATGCTCGATGAGCACAGGACTCCTAGGCGTTTTTGGGCTGAAGCCATGAACACGGCTTGCTATCTGGCCAATCGCATTTTTCTTAGAGCTTACCTAGGTAAGACCTCATATGAGTTGCGGTTTGGCAGACATCCCAAGGTGAGCCACTTGTGAGCGTTTGGCTGCAAGTGCTTTGTGCTCAAGAAGGGAGGGCATTTGGACAAGTTTGAGTCTCGTTGCTGGGATCGTGTTTTTCTTGGTTATGCATTGCATTCTCAAGGTTTCCGTGTTTGGAAACTCGACTCCCAGTAGCTTGTCGAGACTTGTGAAGTTTCATTTGACGAGTCCTTGCCTTCTTTAACTCCTTCTTTTGAGCATTCTAGTGATGATGAGCTCGGAGAGTCCATCTTCGAGGAAGATGAGGATACTCCAGCTGCTGATGAGGGTGGGCTTTCTGCACCCCCTGCAGAGCCCACACCTTCTGAGACTTCGACTGAGGATGAGGGCAGACCTCTGATCACTTCTTCCACTACGATCGAGCCCCCTCAGTCAAGTCTAGAGGTGCCAGCTGCTGACTCCGGTGAGGTGACTTCGGATCACCAGGGAACCCGAGCAGTTCAGCGTGACCATCCCTCGGAGCTCATCATAGGTGATTTGACTGAGAGAACTTTGCGTTCATCTAATGCCTCTCTTGCTGTGTTTGCTGAATCTGCTTTTGTTGCATCTTTTGAGCCCAGAGATGTTTCTCATGCTCTTTCTGATTCTAATTGGATTAATGCTATGCAAGAAGAGCTTGAGAATTTTGTCCGTAATCGGGTTTGGACACTAGTTGAGCCGCCACCAGGGTGTAACCCCATAGGCACCAAGTGGGTGTTCAAGAACAAACAAGGTGAAGATGGGGTTGTGGTGCGCAACAAAGCTCGACTAGTCGCCCAGGGTTTTTGCCAGAAAGAGGGTATTGATTTTGAAGAAACTTTCGCCCCTGTTGCCCGTCTTGAGTCTATTCGCATTCTCTTAGCTTTTGCCGCTTCGAAGGGTTTTAAGCTTTTTCAAATGGACGTTAAGAGTGCTTTTCTGAACGGGTTCATAGAGGAGGAAGTTTATGTTAGGCAGCCCCCCGGTTTTGAGAACCCTAAGTTTCCTCGACATGGTTTTAAGCTTCAAAAGGCTTTATACGGGTTGAAGCAAGCCCCCAGGGCTTGGTACGACCGGTTGAAGCAATTTTTGTTGGGGAAGGGCTTTGTGATGGGTTCAATGGATAAAACTCTCTTCTTGCTCAGAGTTGCTTCAGATTTTTTAGTCGCTCAGATTTACGTGGACGATATTATTTTTGGCGGTACTACTAATGATCTTGTGTCCAAGTTTTCTAAGCAGATGCACAGCGAGTTTGAGATGAGCCTCATGGGTGAGCTCAAGTACTTCTTAGGGCTCCAGATCAAGCAGACCAAGGACGGCACCTTCATCCACCAGGGTAAGTACACTCACGATATGCTTAAGAAATTTGACTTTGGTGGTGAATTGAAGTCGCAGATGACCCCGATGGGCACTTCTGGGGGTCTGGACAAGGATGAGAGCGGCGTCAAGGTCAATGAAAGGGAGTTTCGAGGGATGATCGGTTCGCTGCTGTACTTGACGGCGACAAGACCGGACATTCAGTTCGCCGTGGGACTGTGCGCGCGCTTCCAGTCTTCATCTCGCGCGTCTCATCGGCAAGCTGTCAAGCGCATATTTAGGTATCTCACTTATGCGCCTAATCTTGGTCTTTACTATTCAGCATCATCATCTCTTGATTTATCTGGATTTTCGGACGCTGACTTTGGTGGGTGCTGGTTGGATCGCAAGTCGACTTCCGGTACTTGCCAGTTTCTTGGTCCGTCTCTTGTCTCTTGGTCTTCTCGAAAGCAATCTGGAGTTGCTCTTTCGACCACAGAGGCTGAGTACGTAGCTGCTGCTAGCTGCTGCTCACAGTTGGTTTGGATGATTTCCACTCTGCGAGATTTTGGGTTGTTCTTTCCTACCAGGGTTCCATTGTTTTGCGATAGCACCAGTGCTATTAGTGTAGGGAAAAACCCATGTCTTCATTCAAAAACCAAACACATTGATGTGCGTTTTCACTTTCTGCGAGATCAATATGAGAAAGGTGTCATTGACCTTGTTCATGTTGATACCCATCATCAGTTGGCTGATATTTTCACCAAACCCCTAGATCAGTCTACATTTGAGCGTTTACGAGGGGATTTGGGTGTTGTGTATCCTTTCTAGGATATTTTGCGTCAATTTTCTTTCTTCTTTACTCTTTTCTTGAGTCTTTTTGTGTGAGTTCATATCTTGCATATTCACATATCACACTTTAGAGCTGCTTCTGTTATATGATTGAATTGCTTTACTTATTCTAGCTGGTACATGCTTTTGATTATTTGTCGATGATCATGCTTTGCTTCAGTTCACTTGATATGTCTGATATCTGTCATATGCATGGCTTTTATGCTTTAAACTTGAAAAATGATCACCATTGCTTCTGGTAACTAGCATGCGTAGGCCGACTATTTTTGCTATCTGTTACATGCCTTGTAGCTAGTTCCTGACTTAGATGCAAATATGCAACTTGGACATCTGTATGCTTTAAACATGGAAATGTGCTATAAAAATGATGAAAAATCGAGAAAAATAAAAATTCCATGCCTTTTTATGCATAACTTGAAAAGATCCAGGTGGGTTTACTTTGTCGCATTACATTTGTTCTGGACTGCGTACCATAGCACTTTGGTATGAACTAGGACAGTGTAATGTATGCCAAGACCAATGTCTTAAGCTTCTGATGGTCCAGTTCTGGCCTAGGCTTGACTTGGTCGGTCAGCATAAGGTTTGACATGCAAATAACCCCTAGCAAAAATAAAAAAAAAAGGAAAGAGAAAAAGCCTAAAAATGAAATGATAACAAGTTTGCTGAAGCACTTTGTTTTGGATAATGCTTATCTTGGTAGATATCAGATATCTTTTGCATCTCATGCTTTACCTTGCTTGTTTACTGGAAAATGTGGTGATGCTTTTTGTTTGCAAAATCTGAAAAATGTGTGCTAATGACTTTCTTTAGATATCATCTGTTGCACTGATCATGCCATGTGTCTTTGACAGTATGTCTTTTGCTCTACTTGTTAGATGTTGTAATTGCAGTCAATCATATCTGAGAAGCATGCTTTCTCCAGTCCTCATGCACCCCAGTTGCATTCATTGCATATTTTGAGGGGGAGTTGCATTTCAGGGGGAGTCTGTGTCTCTTTTGAGTGCTTGATGAGTTCACTTGTCAACAAGGGGGAGAAATTTTGGGATAAGAGTTCGAGGGGGAGTTTTTGTCTCACTTACTCTTTTTGATATCCTTGTTGATGTTTCTGAGATCGCACTCATTCTGAGCTTTTACCTTTGGTTAACCATAATGACCGCTTCTTGCTTTTGTTCGGCTTTTGGTCATTAGGGTTAAACTTTTACCTTATTTTTCTTCTTCTTTGTTTCCTTGTGTTTTTTTGTTTTCGTGTTTCCACAGTTGATTCGCAGGTACTAAAGAGCTGAAGAATTGAAGTGTTGACAATGCACTAATCAAGGGGGAGATTGAGGAGCCATGCTGAATAGCGTGGGCCTCATGGCTCCAGATGTGATGAGTCATTGTCAACGATAGTCAAAGAGGACAGAAGAAGAAGAGATCTGCTGTTTCATGGGCCGCGTGTGACTCAGGTACACGTGCAGCGAGCGACGGTCGAGTTGAGAGAGCTGCGAAGTCGGGCTAGTCCAATCCGGGTACATGGGCCAGGAGCAGCAGAAGACCCACTGGCTGTTGACCAGGATTGACTCAGGTACACGGGCGGTGAGTGATTGCCGGGCTGAGAGAGCTGCGGAATCGGGCCGGCCCAATCCGGGTACCTGGTGCAAAGCCGGTGGAGGCTTTGTCAGTTTCGGCGCAAAACTGACAACCGTTGATCTTGTATCCGACTGTCTAGAAGAGAAGTCGTAGTCGCTACGAAAACTTCGATTCCGGATAAGTCATCTGTATCTCTAGGCCCACAGTCAGTCATTCGTGTCTGTAAAAATTCCTAAGGGCAGTAGAGTCTTTTTCTTTATTCCTGCGTTTGTAAAAAACCCTAAGGGGCTGGTGGAATATTCCTAGTGTTGGGCAGACTATAAATAGGACCCCAATCCCTAGGGTTAGGTCACCCTTTTGGCTGAAATCAATACTACTCCTTTGGGTCATTTTGTCTCTTGCACCTTCTCTTTCCTTTCCTGTTCAGGTGTGCGCCGCCAGGATAAATGTGGTTGTTCATCTATTTTGTTCCCTGCTGTTGGATGATTCTATTCCTTCTGTTTCGTCTGTAGCATCCCATTTAATGGCTTTACAGTTTTCGGTTTGCTCACAGCGATTTTATTCCTGGCTTTGAGTGCTTCGGTTGCTTCTGTTGCGTGTGTTCTTCACGCAAGTAGTACTAGTTCTTGCTGTTGCAAGTAGTACTACTACACTGTAGCAACAGTACAATAGTACCAGCTTTTTGTTTTTACTGCTCAACTTTTTGATCGAGTTGACAGGACTAAAGTCCCTTTTCTGGCTATTCTCTGGCGAAGCCCCTTCTCTGTTCGAAGCCCCTCCGCTCCGTGAGGCAGGCTTCGATCTGATATCCTCGAGGGCTTCGCATGAACTTCGAACTTCATTTTGTATCCTGTGTTGCTAAGCTTCGAAGTACTTTTTGAACTATCAGTGTTTCATACTTTGAATGTTTGGGCGAAGGTACTCCGACTTGAGCACTTCGAAGTCCATACTTCGACAGGTTTCGAAGTTGGCTTCGAATCTTGTCTTTCTGTTAGACTTCGCTCAGTATTTGCATCCGTCCTCTTCGAAGGTCCTTGTTGTGTTCTGTTCGAAGGTAGAGTGTAGGCTTCGTTTTGGTTTCTCTGTCGCGTGTCAGCCTTCGTCTTTCCTTTCGAAGGTTGTTTGCTCTGTGTGCGTGTTCAAAGCTGTGTTCGAAGCCTTGCCTTCGAAGTACACTCTTCGAAGCAGGCTTCGACTTTATCATACTTCACTCTCATTCACACTCGACCTAGGATAGACAACACACCTTCGACAGACTTCGACTTCCACCTCCGAACCAGACTTCGACCAGCGAAGTAGGCCTCGACCTCCGAAGCAGGCTTCGACCCCGCGAAGCAGGCTATGACACTACGAAGCAGGCTTCGACCAGCGAAGCAGGCTTCGCCAAGTTTCGAACAGGAGACAGATTTCGAACGGTAATTTCTCACTTCATTCTTTGTACACTTAGTGTGCTATACTGAGAAGTTTGTCTTGCCTTGTCTTGTGTTTACTGTTTATCTGTCTATTAGCACTGCTTTGGTAGTTCTCTGATTGACATCAGTTGCTTCTAGGCTAGATACCTTTAGACTTAGGCTATCTACTCATTTTCTGCTGCTTAGTTTTTTAAGGTGCGTTGGGTGTTGGGAACAGGCCATATATTCGAAAGAATTTTTTAAGGCACCCATTCACCCCCCCTCTGGTCGCTACTTTCGGTCCTACAACCCCCTTATCACGGTTAAGGGTAGTCGGAACGCGACGTCGGTGTTGTGTTATGCTAGGCTTGTCCCTAAGTATCCGCACACTTTTGGATCATCGAACTGACCCAAGTGCGGGGGCACATTTCTGTGTCAACACACTTTTTGGCGACTCTGCTGGGGAGGGCTACGCCACCATGACAAGTACCTCTGCATCGGCCACCGTTACATCTACTACGACTACTATGTCTACATCACCGATGGATCCCACGGGAGGCGCGGTTATCGACATCCGCAACATCATGACGCCTACCCTTAAAGATATTCCCGCAGAAGACCGAGCAGAAATCGAGGCTAAGATGTAGGTGCTCCAATACATGATGCTTGGAGGCTACGTCAAGACATGCGTGGGATTCATCAAGCACGACATCATCGTCCCTGACCTTGCTCGGATCCAGGTAACACCAGTATCGCCTCGTTTATCTTCTTTAGTGATTTAGCAAAAGATAGCCGCATCGGTAAATCAAGCCATTAACACTTCGCTAGCTAACCGTTTAGATTCAGCAGTTAGCTCCCAAGTAGAGGTGACACTTAGAAGGTTCGACTTTACTGAGGCCATGCCACCAGCCCCTATTGCTAGTATACCTCTGATAAGTCATGTTTATGGCAGAACTAACGGTAGTACTGGCAAAACCATTACGTCTCCGGCCTCAACATCCATGGTCGAGACCACTCATTATGCTTACGACCAAGCTAGCACCACGAACCACGCACTGCCTCCACCCACGATGGCGCCAGCTTTGTCCACGCTGCCCGCACCACATGCACAGGCGGCTAGGCTCGAGTATGCCGTACAGCTAGCGCATGAGGAGGGAGCCCACGGCCGACACGCTGATATCCCACCGCGTGTCGTGCCCCCGTATGAGAGACGTGCACAGGCAGCAGGCCAAGATGACCTTGAGGACCGAATCCACGTACTATTTAGGGAATGCGCCGGCTTCGTACCTAGGGGTCGTGCTAGGGTTTACCAGAAGTCGTACCCCACTCATTTTGATACAATACCCTACCCTCGCGGCTATAGAGTCCCTGAATTCACTAAGTTCAACGGCGAGGGTAACAAAACCATACTAGAGCATGTTAGTAAATTTTTAGCACAGTGTGGAGAAGCTAGTGGGCCAAACGCTTTGAAACTTAGACTATTTTCTCTCTCGCTATCCCGCACCACTTTCACTTCATTTTCGACACTCCCGCCGAACTCTGTCCAAATGTGGGATGAATTAGAATAGAAATTCCATGACTACTTTTACACAGGTGAGACAGAACTTAGGCTTTCACACTTGACATTAGTTAGGCAGAAATCTAACGAGAGCGTCTATGAGTATATCAAGCATTTTAGGGATACTAGAAACCAGTGTTCTAGTCTTAACATTTCAGAAAGAGATTTGGCGGATCTAGCTTTTAGCGGGTTGTGTTTCGAGATTAAAGAGAGACTAGACAACCAGCACTTTTTACAAGTTAGCCAAGTCTTGCAGTAGGCTCTAGTCCAGGAAGGCCAAGCTAAAGATAAAATGTTTATTAAGACGTTTAACAAGCCTAGAGCTGAAATACACGTCATGGAGCACTTCGACGAGGAGGAATTAGAAGAAGAGGATTCAGCCGATATGTACGCGGCCGAATGGGTTTGGAACGCTGAGAGTAAAGAAGAGAGTCATCGTCTTGAGGCACTTCAGGAATGACAGGGGTGGGCTGAGGACGAAGCCT
Organism: Zizania palustris; assembly: GCA_019279435.1. Taxonomy (NCBI): domain Eukaryota; kingdom Viridiplantae; phylum Streptophyta; class Magnoliopsida; order Poales; family Poaceae; genus Zizania; species Zizania palustris. Next base: position 33,631,051 of record JAAALK010000079.1, on the reverse strand, counting down.
ATCTGCGGCCCCTTGCCTCCACCTTGCCACTTCAGCTTGGAGACTGTCCATCTAAGTCTCCATGTCGCCAAGACTATCTTCATTTCATCCGAAAGGATCTTCCGAGTCTTGGGAACTGAACATGTCAGTTCAGAGCACAGTCGGAGTTGGAGGAGGATCTCCGTCTGGTCGAAGCATAGACGGAGTTGGAGGAGGAACTCCGTATGCTCGAGGAAGAGAATTCCCTTCGGGGGTCTTAGGTGGAGAAACTAGTGAAGGTCCTCCGACCTCGACTGTATTCGAAGATCTTGCTCTGGAGGTCCGAGGGGACCTCAGAGTAGGACTACCATCTAAACTTCGCTTAGGAGTCATGGTTCTAAGAACTGGGTAGAGAACGAAGTTTTTTGGACTAGGTTCCCCACGGATGGCGCCAACTATTGGCATAAAATATTACGCTAACAGGTTCTCGAAGATCAAAAACTAACAAACGAAGAGTTTGTGAGACAGACTATCTCAAGCCTTTGAATTGGATAATAGCTCGAAGTAGTTTGAAGTTGTATATTGAATAACTGAGTATTCGATGCCTATTACAGGGGAAGAAGGGGGTATTTATAGGTAAAAATCTTAAGCAAAAGACCTTTTTACCCCTCAATTACAACCGACATAGTGGAAACTATTCGGTACCCCTAGCAGGGTTAAAATGGTAAAAGACTAATCTAATTAGAAAGAAGATAAGTCTTCCATCCTCGCTGGCAGATAAGCTCTTCGAAGATTTAACCTTCGAAGTCATACTCCGAGCAGAAGCCTGCATGGATTCTTCGAGCTTGATCATGTACTAGACCAGAGTTAATACTGGAACTTCGGTCTAGTAAATTGGCTTTGTCTTATAACTGTAGAGACCCTGAGGATGAAGTATTTTCCCCCAACAATTACCTTCTCTCCGTGGTGGAAAAATGCACTAAAGGAAAGGGTAGGATGGATTTGCTTTTGGCTAAAACCAAAATGTGTAATGATAAGGCAGGGTTAGCTCTCGGGTTGGGTTATGAGAGAACTACACCAAACACTTTGAGCAAAACTGTGTTCACTCCTGCCACTACCCTTGAGAAAGAGAGAGCCCAGTTAGACACTGATCAAAAAGCCAAGAATCCTACCCAACCTACAAAGAAAGCTCTTTGTTCACCAGATGAACCTCCTCAGCAAAAACCCAAGAAGACTATGAGATTTGCACCTGAGAACCATGCTCACACACCCAAGAGAGTTTATCACTGTTCTTATTGTCATCGGGTGGGTCACTTGGTTGGGTTTTGCTTTCGTCGTATCAGGGATGAACGACGTTCTTTTGTGATGGGCTTTCAAGACATGCATTACCCATCTTTAGGTATGCATGAGTCTGCTTTACACTCATGCTCTGATTTTGAGGATCCCCATGGTTTTGTGAATGCTTATGCCCCTCGTGGTGTACACCATGCTTCATATGGTGATAGACCACGTGTAAGAGGTTTTGATGCTCGACAGGTTGGGAGACCTCATCGTTTTCCAGGTTCGCGCTTTGTAGGTAGACCACACACATTTTATCATGGTTCTTATCATGTGCATGATCAGTCTACTACTTTGCCTGGTTCTCGAGTTTTGCGATGCTGGATTCCAAAATATTTTTTAACTCACCCTCTCACTGAGCATCCGAGAGCTTCTAGCATGTTTTGAGGGGGAGTTGTGTATCATTGCATGAGCTTTTGTTATATGATTAATTGTTTTTATAAGTACATGCTTTGTAATGCCTTTGAACTATTGCCTTTAATACTGCTGACTATACTTGGCATGTTTACTTCTAATAATTATCATGAGCATGGCTTTTATTTGTGAAAATTTGAAAACGATCGCTGCTTAGTCTAGAAACTAGCTTGAATGGGTTGAGTGCCTTTGCTATCTTTTACTCACCTAATAGCTAGGTCCTTTTCACTTGGATGCTAATAGACAACTTGATTTAATCAAAAATATTATGCTGAAAATGAAAATGAATGAAGATGAAAATGAAAAATGAATGAAAATGAAAATGAAAATTATGATATTCATGTTGTTGTGTGCTAAAATTGAAAATATCTAGGTGGGTTTGCTTTGTCGCACTACTTTTTTATGGACTGCTTACCATAGCACTTTGGTAAAAACTGGGACGTCGTAGTGTATACCGAGATCAATGCTTTAAGCTTCTGATGGTCTTATGCTTGACCTAGGCTTGGCTTGGTCGGTTAGCATAAGGTTGACATGCAAATAACCCCTGGCACAAAAATGAAAGGTTAAAATTCATTGCATATCATGGTTGCTGATGCTCTTTGAAGTGGGATATGCTTATCTGATTAGTATTTTGCTAGCTTTTGCATTTCATGCCTTGCCATGTCTAGTATGCTAGTCTGAGTGGTGATGCTTTTATTTGCTAAATTCTGAAAATGTTTGCTCATTCCTTTTGTTTAGATGTTATTCACCTGAGCTAGTCATACAATACTTTTAGACGATATTCAAGGCGAATCATTGTTTGTACTATAATTGCAGTTGCTCATGTTTCAAAAGCTCACATCTCTGATTTACCCTCATTCCCCTCTTTGCATCTTTCTATCCCCTATGCTTGCATTGTCAAAGGGGGAGAAATAGTTTACATGATGCTTTTGGAAGCTGGTGGATGATTGCTTGATTAAGGGGGAGTAATTGGCTTTCATGTTGCATTGAGATGCTTTTGCTTTGCTTTGCATAAGGTTTTTGTCCAAGAGGTAGATCTTTTATCAAGTGACATGTTTTTGCTCTTTTATGAGTTTTTATGGTCACTTGTGCGCTTTACTTCAAATCTTCACCATGTCTTTGCTTGGGGTTGTCAATGCACTCATCAAGGGGGAGATTGTGAAACCAAGGGTGGTTTCTGTCTGAATGATGAGTGATTGACAAGGATGAGCATTTGATAGATCGAGCGATGGAGTGTTGGTTTGAGTGCATCGAGGGGTTCGATGTAAAATGGAGGATTGTGTGCCGAGGGTTTTGGTGGTGCGCCACGTTCTTGTTTTGGCTTGTCTTGGATGCATGTGCAGGGTGGAGATGCTAACCAACTGTCGACGACGAGTGATCGAGGGTCAAGGGGGGAGCTCGATGCTGGAGGATCAGGGAAGATGGGCGAAGTTGGAGAAGATCTCAAGAGTGCACGAAGAGACCGAGCAAGACTTGGACGGAAGGATGAAAGCGATTGTGTGACGACCGGGTATGCGAGAGGGAAGCCAGGGCAAGCATTCAGGTGGCTCGAGGGGATCGAGAGCAGAAGTGGCTTGCTGGCGCCCGGAGTCACAAAGTGGTGTCACAAGTCGAAGAGTTGAGAGGCTTTGTCGGTTTTTGCTAAAAACCGTTGATTTACTAAATGTTTTTAAAATTCAATAAATAGGAGTTTAGTTTTAGTTTGAGTTTTTCATTTTAAATAGTGTAATCTTTTGGTATATTTTTAGAATTGTTTATTCTGAAAATATATTAAAAGTTGAGTCTCTTTGTAATTTTTATTTTGAGTCTAATGAGGTAATTTTCAGAATATTCAATTCTGAAATTAACCAAGGGATTTTGTGTAAAACAGTCCTCTAGAAGCTGCCTACTTAAGGGATCTTATCCCCTAAGTTGGCTGCAACTTTTGGGGACGTTTTGGACAGAATTTGGATCCACAAAATGAGAGAAATTTTTGGTTGAATGAAAGTTTGATGTGCTACAGGATTTCACTGGAAATTTCATGATCGGCTACAGCAGTATCGACAACACTGTATCGAGTAAGTTCCCAGCGCTGTAGTCAGTTCAGTATAGATTCAATTTTGTGTTCCTTTTTGTGATGAATTCGGTGCAGAACTTGATGTTGAAGTCTATACAACTTTTGTGGAGTATGTTTTGAATGTTCCATTTTCGAAAGTTGCAAGTGAGTTCTGAAATTCTGTTTGACTCTTTTGCTGATCACAAGTGGTACATGTGTTTCTGATTTAGAACAGTTATGTGTTTCTCTGATTAGAGCAGAACTCCCTTTTGGTGTTTGAGAAAATTACTGGTTCATTCTTAAGATTACTTTTTGAATCTGTTGTTTTCTTACATTGAACAGTAATTACAGGATGAACATGAGTTTGTATCCTGTTGTAAAATACAATATTCTGAATTGACTTTTTGAGATCTGGAACTCCTGTTTTCAGTAATGCTACTTATATGAATTTCTGCTATAAAATTGTCAAGTGGATTGTTTATTCTGTTTGAGGTGAATTGTTCCTTTTCTAAATTCTATTTTTAGTTCAGCAAGAGTTGTTCAGACTTTCTTTATGATTTGTTGATCTGAATATACAATAGTGTAGTTGTCTATTTGAACTTGCTTCTCTCAGAAATTTGAATTCTAAATCTATGATATCACTATTCATAATCTAGATAGTTTCAGATCCTGTATTTTCAAATGAGTACTGTTTAAACTGATCTGAAACTTTGTGTGAGGATTCAGAGTAGTTTAGAAAAGTTGTTCTCAGGTTGATTCTTTGTTTATTTCCATCTCTGTTATAAATAATTCAGTTCCATCAACAAGTGTAATGAACTGATTTGGTTTAGTTGACTGTAGTGTTTCATATCTACTAAACTGAATCTGGTTCAATCTCTGAAAATATTTTTAGTCTGAACTCAATTTACTCAAAAATTATTTCAGAACTCAGTTTGGTTTCAGATCTATATATGTTCAGGTTTTTTTCAGATGTGCAACAGTAATCTGCAATGTTTTGTTTGAATTGAAACTACTGCTAAAGCTTTACAAATGTCAGGTTGGTTGAATCAGTGATTTGATTAAATGAAACTGATGTTCTGATTTTTGTTAAACATCTGAATCTGTTTGAATCAGTTATCTGATTGAATAGAACTGAATTCAGAACTGATATCTGAGTTGAAGTAGCTTTTGAAAATACTAATATGAACCTATTTTGAAAATTTACACTATTTCTCATCCAGTTTGTGTCAGGTTCTAACTGTATGTAATTCTGAAAAGACAATAGTATAGTCCTGAATTTGATTTGCTTATCTCTGTTGATTGAGGCCAATCCTGTGTTATCACTGTTCATGTTCAAGAAAGTTTCTGTAGATTACTTTGTTCAACTGAAATCTAAGTGAGTTCTTGAGTAATTGCTGTTTGACATTCAGTTTGTATCAGATCTACATTTAAATTTGCTTTGAAGTTACAGCAGCTGCGTGTTAAGTTTCAAACTACTGATCTCTGATATTTTTAATTGTTTCACATTGTGAATAGACTGGTTGCTGTAATTTGTCTAATCTGAGACACATTTCAACCTTCAGATCTATTTTCATATTAATCAGAGGTGATTGAAATGAGTATCTGATTGTTGATTCATTGATTACTTCTACAAATTGTAACTGTTTGTCTGATCTGAGATTTTGTAATCTGAATGCTCAATTCTGATTTTGATGTATTCTGAAAAACAAAAAACTGGGTATTGTCTGATTCAAAGATTGCTTCAGTTGTAACCCTGGTTTATTCACTTCTCTGATATTGAAAGTTGATTGAGGAAGTCTGAATTGAAGTATAAAGAAAGAAATCATTCTATGGTGTGCTTTGAAAAATATTGACAATATTCATTTCAATGTTGATTTCACAAATGGTTATTCTGTCTGAATTTATGAATTAGTTTCTGAAAATGCAGTTTTGAGTCTATTCTCAGATCTGATCACACTTTTAAGTGTGCAAACTTTATCAGAACAAACTCAAAGTTATCCACTGAAGTTTCTGGAACTAAATTGTAAATTTTTCTCTAAGTCGGAGTTTCAACAGTCGACAATATATTGTCGGTATTTCAATTACCGATCAAGAAAATGTAAATCGACAAATCAGTTACCGATAGAAGTATTTCGACACTCCAAACTCCCATTTGGTCTGAACTGAGATTTTGAACATAGTTTTACATTGTTTTTGTACTGGATGGTTCACTCTTGATTTTTGATGATATTTGAGGTACATTGGGTGATTTGAAAAGGCCATATGTTTCACAAGAAATTGTTGAGGTGCCTATTCACCCCCTCTAGTCGCCATTTCGATCCCACAAAATAGACCACAATCCAAAGATGAATCTAGACAAAGATCCTTTCCCCATCAACACCATCGACCTCGATGAGAAGAAGATGTTGATTCGGCCAGAAAGGCTGAGTCAACTAAAGGGAAGGCAGAAATTGTTGGAGAACCGCGCACAGGCACACTCGTACCTCAAAACCCCGAAGTGGGAGTGTGGAAGCAAAATGTTAGCACATCTCATTTGTCTAGGGCTCGCAAGAAGCCGAAGGTAACATATAAGATTTTGTTAAACAAGCACCAAACAAAAGCCAAGGAAACAGGTCCCCGCGCCAAAAATCTGAGTCAGCCGAAGGGCCCAAGGCATTCGGAGGGTGGCTTCGGACCAGAGTGGCCGATCCCTCCGCACGATGGCTTCGGACCACAGTGGCCAAACCCTACGCACGGTGACTCTGGGCCATAGTGGCCTAACACTCCCTACGGTGGCTTCGGACCCCAGTGGTCGAACCCCCAGTACAGCGGCTTCGGACCCTACTGGTCGAGCCCCGCGCAGAGCGAGTTTGGCCCTCAAAGGCCAAACCCTGCACCACTCTAGGTGAGCCCTTCGACAGGAGGCTTCAGCCCACACTGGCCGAACGTGCCTCCGGCCTGGCAGGACCCCTCATTGATATGGTCCGAGACACCGTTGACTTTGCCGAACCCCCCTCCGGGTAATAGGTTCGACTCACAATGGGCGAGGCTACTAGAGCCGCCAATGCCTTTGCCATACAACTGGGCAGGGACTTCGTGGGCTCCATACGTATCACAACCGGAGTACCCTCCACAACATAACGTTATTCCCTGTTTTCCTTAGGACTATTATGACTGCTAGGGGCAAGTAGACGTAGTGGAGGGAGGCATCGTTCACAGGTTGTCCGTGTTACCACCGAACCGACTCGTGCAGAACGGAGTTGAGGGAGATGAACGCAAAGAGGCAAAGGACAGGGAGTCCAAAGCTATCACAGTCAGGTTAGTGTCTTAGGAAGTCCCAATCCCGAAGGCCCCTTCACCGAAGCCTGACCAAGGTATGTCTCCTACTCCGGCCGAAGCCTGCGCTGGAGCCTAGTCCGATCGGCCGAACGAGGCTGGTCTGATTGCCAGGGTCCACAACGAAGGCCCCTCCAAATATAGAATGTGCGAGGCCAGACTGGATAGCACCACTTCGGCCAAAATGAGCAGGAACCAGACAGTGGCACCAGGAACCAAGCGACAACCATATTGGGCACCTCTAGGTATGTCCAAATCACAGAAGAGGCATCTACAATGCCTGCGGGCACAGGAGATGCGTGAGAAGAAAACCGAGGATGAGCAAGACGCCATTTTTGAAGAAATCCGCCCTCGGCCAATGACGAGACAAGTATGGAGGATTAGGCCGGTTGAGATAACCAACTCGGTTCCTAGTTCAAGCGATGGCGATGACGACATGCTCGATGACGACTACTCACCCATCTCCGAGGGGCCCGCACCCCAGGCGATGGACATCAACATCGTCTTGCTGCTCGCCGAGTTCGCCCTACCACAGGATGAGGCCGAGGTAGCTCAGTTGAACCTCGACCCATGCAATGCTATCTCTGAGAAACCCAAGGACTCGGCTCGCCATCTAAAGCCTCTTTACTTTAGGGGTCACATTGATGGGAAGCCGATCTCCCGGATGCTTGTTGACGGTGGTGCCACCCTTAACCTAATGCCTTATTCGTTGTTGAAGAAACTTGGCAGGGATGAAGAAGACCTGAATAAAACTAACTTAATGCTCAACGACATGAACAGCGAGAGTTCTGAGGCCAAAGGCGTGCTCTCCATGGAGTTGACAATAGGCAACAAGACATTGCCAACGACATTCTTCATCGTCGATGTGCAAGGTAACTACAGTGTGTTGCTTGGGTGCAACTGGATTCACGCAAATTGTTGCATTCCTTCTACTTTGCACCAGTGCCTAATTCAGTGGGACGACGATGAAGTAGAGGTCATACCCACAGACACTTCGGCCCAAGTGGCATTGGCCAATGTGTCCATTGACGCCATTCACAACAAAGTAGAATGTCTATCAGGTAGAGATCTTTCGGACTACGATTTTGTTAGCGTGTCCAAAGGATGTTTTGTACCAGTGTCTGTAAAGCGGGATGGTGTAGCACGGTTGTTTTTATATTAATAGTCATGTCTAGCAAGAGTAATCTGGATTGGCTAAAGTCTTGTGTAGAACAGTATTGGTCTACTAAAGACAATTGCCGAGGCCATCGAAGACTTTAGCGAAGTAGAGAAATTAGGACAAGGTTTTGCATCGACCGACCCTTTAGAAGAAGTAGACATAGGCGATGGAAGCATCCCAAGGCCGACTTTTGTAAACCAACATTTACAGCCTGATGAAAAGGCCAAAGTAATAAAGTTACTTTGGTCGTATGTCGATTGTTTCGCATGGGAGTACAGTGAAATGTCGGGATTAAGCCACGAGATCGTGGAGCGTCGGCTGCCTATCAAATCCAGATTTAGGCCTTATAAGCAGCCCCCTCATCACTTTAATTCGGTCGTCTATGACTGAGTTAAAGAAGAGGTAGAGCGACTGCTCAAAGCAGAGTTTATTAGGCCATGCAGGTACGCTGAATGGGTCACTAACATTATGCCTGTAGAAAAGAAGGGGAGCGGAAAAATACGAGTTTGTATTGATTTCAGGGATTTGAACAAGGCCACTCCGAAAGACGAGTATCCAATGCCAATAGCCAACATGTTGATCAATGATGCTTCAGGACACAAGGTACTAAGTTTTCTTGACTGCAATGCTGGTTATAATCAAATCTTTATGGCCGAAGAGGACGTCTACAAGACAGGATTTCGATGCACTGGTTTTGTCGGTTTATTCAAGTGGGTTGTTATGTCTTTTGGTTTAAAGAATGCTAGCGCTACATATCAACGTGCTATGAACTTGATCTTTCATGACTTGCTTGGAGTTATGTTAGAAGTTTACATTGATGATGATGTAGTCAAATCGAACGCTATGAGAAACCATTTAGCTGATTTGAATGTTGCTTTTGATAGGATGCGATAGTATGGTTTAAAAATGAACCCGCTCAAATGTTCTTTTGGAATGTTGGCGGCCAAGTTCTTAGGTTTCATGATTCATGAAAGATGCATAGAGATTGACCCTAAGAGGCTTGATAAAATTAGAAACTCTGCAGCGCCGACATGTAAGAAAGATGTGCAGAAGTTGCTAGGCAAGGTGAATTATTTGTGGCGCTTTATAGCTAACTTGTCTGGCAAAATTGATGCCTTCGTCCCCATACTGCGGCTAAAGAATGAAGCCGAGTTCACTTGGGGGGCAAGTCAGCAACGCACCTTCGAAAAGATCAAGGAGTGTTTGTCATCACCACCCGTGGTGAGAGCACCCAAAGTCAGGATCCCGTTTCGGCTGTACATCGCTGCCAAAGAAAGTGTGATTGGGGCCATGCTAACCCAGGATGTGGAAGGAAAAGAGTACATCATCACATTCTTGAGCCGCCGCCTACTGGACGCCGAAACCAGGTACGTGTTTGTGGAACGTTTATGTTTATCACTTTACTACGCATGTACCAAAATGCGCCACTATCTCCTCCCTACTACATGTGTTGTCATTTGCTAGACTGATGTCATAAAAAACATGTTACAGAAGCTGATTCTAAGTGGAAGAATCAGAAAGTGTGCTTATGCTTTGATTAAGTGCGATTTGGCCTATGAACCCCTAAGAGCTATGAAGGGCCAAATTGTAGCTATCTTTATAGTTGATCACCACATAGATGCCAATTGGAGTGACAACGTTGCTCTAATTGAGGTAGTACCATGGAAACTTTATTTTGATGGTTCAGCTTGAAAAATGGCCAAGGTATTGGCGTGGTTCTCATATCACATAGTGGAATGCATTTTGAAACCTCGGCTCTCCTAGAATTTCCCTCTACTAATAACCAAGCTAAATATGAGGCTTTATTGCTAGGACTTGAATTGTTAGAATCCATGGGTGTTAAACATGTTCATGCGCATGGTGACTCCCTGTTAGTAGTGCAACAAGTGGCTAAGAGTGCTCAATTTTTAATGGCTTGCTAAATAGCTACTTGGATAGATGCCTAGACATAGTTGCTACTTTTGATGACTTCAAAATTTCTCATGTGCTAAGAGAGGCCAATTCCATTGCAAATGATTTGGCTCAGCAAGCATCTGGCTACCAAGTCAGGAGAGGAAAATTTTCTATATAGGAAAAGCTGATGTTTGGTCTCACTGCCGAAGCCAGCAGCTTTGGACAGGCGCGAGGGCTGTCGGATCCACCGAGTCGGACCCCTTTGGTCACTAGAGACTACTGCACACCAGAGCCTCGTGGCTGGAGTACTCCGCACACTGATGGGTCTAGCGTGCCGAAGCCCATGTGCAGAAGTCCCCTAGACAGTAGGGGTTTCCGGGAACCCGAACCCTCTGGTAGGAGGCTTCGTCCTGACCAGCTTCGCGCAGCCAGTCCAGCCAGGCTTCGGCAGGAGCAAGAAGGGCTCGGGGGCACTTCGAAGTCAGTAGCTTAGAAGTTATTCCAGTGAGTGAGCTATCAAAACCCTCAGAAGCCTATAAGAGCGATTGGAGAACTCAAATCGTCCAGTATTTGAGAGAACCTAGTCAAAGGGTCGATCAGAAAGTTCGGCGACAAGCGTTTAAATTTGTGTTGCTAGATGATACACTGTATCGCCGAACTATTGATGGAGTACTATTAAAGTGTTTAGACAATGAATAGTCCTAGGTGGCTATAGGAGAAGTCCATGAAGGGCTTTGTGGCACTCATCAATCGGCCCAGAAAATGAGTTGGATGCTCAAAAGAGCGGGTTTCTACTAGCCGACTATGATTGAGGATTGTTTCAAGTATTATAGAGGATGTGAGGCATGTCAGAAGTTTGGCAATATTCAGTTAGCTCCTACTTCATTACTTAACCCTATTGTCAAGCCATGGCCATTCCGAGGTTGGGGTTTAGACTTCATCGGCCAAATTCTCCCTCCTTCTTCAAAAGGGCATCAGTTCGTATTAATGGCGACATACTACTTCACCAAGTGGACCGAGGCCGTGCCTCTCAAGAATATGACTCACAACGAGGTACTTAACTTTATCTTGAAGCATATCATACATAGATTCGGCATTCCTCAAACTCTCACTACAGATCAAGGTAGTTCATTTGTTTCTAAAGAAGTGAGAGACTTTTCCAAATATTACGGTATTAAGTTGATAAACTCTTCACCATACTATGCTCAGGCCAATGGTCTAGCTGAGTCTAGTAATAAAACTGTGATTAAGCTCATTAAGAAGAAAATTGAGGAGTTCCATAAGAGGTGGCATGAAGTGCTTTCCAAGGCACTATGGGCTCGTAGAATTGCGAAGCATGGTGCTACCAAAGTTAGTCCATATGAGTTGGTGTATGGACAAGAAGCTGTTTTGCCTATAGAAGTAGATCTTGGCTCTTTAAGAGTTCTAAAGCAAGATGGTTTATCAGTCGACGAGTATGAGACTCTTTTGAAAGACAATCTAGAAGAAGTGACCGATAAAAGATTGATGGCTTTAAAATCTATAGAAATAGATAAAAGGAGAGTAGCTAAAGCCAACAATAAGAAGGTTAAACCAAAATCGTTTCAAGTAGGTGACTTGGTTAGGAAGACGATTTTGCCCTTAGGCACTAAGAGTCCTAAATTTGGTAAATGGTCGCCTAGTTGGGAAGGTCCTTTCAAAATAGCCGAAATCGCTCCTGGCAATGCCTATATGTTAGAGTCTCTGCAAAGAGCGGTTTCAAAGAGCTTTGAATGGAAGATACTTGAAAAGGTATTTCCCAAGTGTGTGGAAAACAACTTGAAAGGTGTCGAAAGGCCGATATGGATGGTATCATCTTTAGCCTGTTATGCTTTTAGTTCACTTAGTTCACTAAAAGGCAGGGGGCATGTGTTGATAGCAAAAAATGGCATTAATGGTTAGGGTTGTCAAAATATCAATTTTGGTAATTTCGGCCAAAAATACACATGTTCTGGGTTGGGATAAAGCCCTACAAGGTGAGGAGCCATGCTGAATAGCGTGGGCCTCATGGCTCCAGATGTGATGAGTCATTGTCAACGATAGTCAAAGAGGACAGAAGAAGAGAGAAGGCCTGCTGCGTACATGGGCCGCGTGTGACTCAGGTACACGGGCAGCGAGCGACTGTCGGGCTGAGAGAGCTGCGAAATCAGGCTGGCCCAATCCGGGTACATGGGCCAGGAGCAGCTGAAGACCCACTGGGCTGTTGACCAGGATTGACTCAGGTACACTGGCACAAAACTGACGACCGCTGATCTTGTATCGGACTATCCAGAAGAGAAGATGTAGTCGCTACGAAAGCATAGCTTCCGGATAAGTCATTTGTAAATAGGAGTTTACTGTTTTATCCCTAGGCCCAGGAGACAAATTTGAACAGTAACTTCTCATCCCATTCCATGTGTACTTAGATTATTTTACTAAGAAGTTGGATCTGCCATGTCTTGAATATTTTGTTTATCTGCCTATTAGTACTATTTTGGTGTTTCTCTGTTTTTGACACCCGTTGTTTCTAGGCTAGATACTTTTAGACTTAGGCATTCTGTTCACACTCTGCTTCTTAGTCTTTTGAGGTACGTTGGGTATTGGGAGCAGGCCATAGATTCGAAAGAATTTTTAGGCGCCCATTCACCCCCCTCTGGTCGCTACTCTCGGTCCTACACAAGGCCGAAGGCCCACAAAGCTACGGGCTTCGGAAGCTTCCAGCAAGCCCCACAACCTTTGGCCCGAATGCCTTCGGAGGCCCGTTCCGCTGAAGCTTCCACCCGAGGAGCAGGCTTCGGTGGGCCTGGCCAAAAGCCCACTTCGGGTAGAGTAATTAGAGATTGAGTCTGATTTTGACTAAGTCTTTCCACGCATGATTAAGCCAAATCTTATCAGATTAGGATTACAGATTATAAGTCTACACTACTAGAAAACACCCCCTATAGCTACGCCAGAATTAGGGTCTAGACACGCTTTATTTCATCTCTATGACAATATAGACACGCTTTCATAAAGCGTGTTAGAAGCGTCTTCGTACGTACCGCGTCAGACCTTGTAGAGATGAATTATTTATGCGTTGCTATGAAAGAAAGAGACAGTCTATAAACACGTTATTTGCATATCTATAAAGTTAGATACAATTTAGTAGACACATGTATAAAACGTCTGTAGTGATGTAGTTACGTAGTATTGTGACATTTCATTCACGCTAATAAATGTAGATACAATTTATAGATACATATACAAATTATGTCTAATAATATAGATGTGTTTTATAAGGACACCTTATTGCGCAGTAATAAATATAAAGACGAATTTGTAGAGGGTGGAACGTGATGTGGCACGTGACGTGGCAGATGACGTGGAAGATGACGTGGCAGATAATGTGGCAAATTACATGGAAGATGATGTGGCGATTGACGTGGCACGTGACATGGCGGATGATATGGAAGGTGACACATTTTGTATTAACACCACAATGCGTGTTAACAAATGTAGAAATAATATCATAGATACATTATAATTACGCGTCTACGGATATAGACATGTTTAGTAGTTACATCACATTGTGTATTAAGAATTATAGAGACGGTTTATAGATACATATATTTTCATGTGTACTAATATATAATGATTTTTATTTGCATACATAATTGTAATATATATTTATATTTTATTATCAGATAATGTTTTATAAATAAATGATCTATTTGAAATAATTGACCAACAATTATTTGCTTCACCAAAAATATGGACCAATCAGAATACACAGACTACATATTGAAGTCAATCATTATTGCATTCCCTTGATCAGTATCAAGCCAATAAGAAAAAGTTGCTAACAATTTCATTTCATTTGACAACTCTGTATCATAACCTTGAATCTTTGTAATACATATGCATAAATATTGTAAGAAAGCAATGCACATCGTGGAAAATACAAATTTGGTACATGTATTTGCACGGGATGGCATTATTCATGCAAAAGCTTCTCCAAACTGAACATATGTTTAACTCTTGTTCAACAAAACTTCAGCATTATGGTCACCAGGAGTGTTGGCTCATCATTTGAGTGTGAATCTTTTCCCTGTAAACCACATGGCTTCAGGTTCTTGTACATAGAAAATTTCTCCTTTAGCTGCACTCGAGGACATCACAGATTGTACCATAGAAATAATTGGCACATAATCATCTATGACCTGAAAATTTCTTAATATGTGTTAGTATATAACCCATGCAATAAATCATATGTAGGGGAATGCAAAGTGGAAGTCGAAATGAAGTATCTTTCAGATATCAACATATTTTAGGGGAAAAGAAACATTGAATTTGCAGGTGTACTAATAGCAGCAACATCAACTGTCTTACCTAGCAAATAACTATAAATTGAACTGGAGCCAATTCGGGATAGGATGAAATGCAGCAAAGAAACATATACATATGAGTGTTTCAGAGAATGAGTTTATCAAAAAACTGTAGTGAGGTCTAACAAATGAGGGGTGATAAATAAACATAATCTGATGAAGTTATATGGACAAATTTCAATTATTCAAGCACAACAGAGAAAGGAAGCTAATAACATAATATAAGTAACTTGGTGATCAACATGAAATTCAATGGCAGGAAGCCAAGAATGGTAAAGAAAAAACTAACCATTGAAACATTAGTCCTCTTGTCCACACCTTTCCATGAACTGTGCCAAGTGCATGGTATACTGTATGTAGGTCAATGGCCATAATATGAAACCAAAAAAGTGAGCAAAGCAGATTTTCTATTTGGATAATAATTTGCAAATAAATGATATGATGAGTACTTTGAACCAACTAGTGCAGTAATTAAGTTATTGTGAACAAGACTATTGCCTTGATAAAGAAACATAGAAATAGTGACTATCACACAAATATTTCTAAATTTATTTCACTAACAAATATAAACTATGCTTCATTGTCCATTCTTGTTGGTCTCCATTGTAATTTTCTTCACCTGCAATGGGGCATGAGGTTAGATGAATACCACAAGTTGAAGATATTATTAAATTGAAGGTTTATTCTTTAGAAAAAAATCTTACATGTGAACGGGGCCAAGGTATAGTATAGCCAATAGCATCTACTAGTTTACGAATCTCAAAAATAGGTCTAGGTATAAGCTCATCCCCTTTATTTCTAACATCAACGTTTTCAAGACCTTCAACATAAACCCCAACGTATTCCTTTCCAAGCATGGTTCCTCCAATCTCTCGTTTGCAATCAGTTGTCACCAACCGCGCTTTGGCCACAATTCTTCCTTTGTTTCTTAGGGAAATAAGATAGATTGGAGAACGGCTCTACCATTTTGCAAAACAAGAAGGTAAGAGTTTTGTAATTTAAATAATTTAATTACAAAAGAAACAAGAAGAATAGAAGCATACCGAATCAGATTGGCTCAAACTAGGGGATTTAACTCTTCGAGTCCTCTAGAATAAACATAACTTATATTAGTCAAAATACATCATCAGCAAAATAAGTTCAACCAATATAGATTAACATTGCAATGTTAGTCTAGACATACCATGTTTGTCAATATGGGATATTGGGAAATATTTGTGGCTACATTAACATAGTTACCTTCATAAACAGAACTATGAATTTGTTCCTCCTGTAGTAAACAAGAGCCAAACAAGGAACATAACACAAGACTTATAAGCATGTTCAAATGTTGGGAATTAAATTACATAATTACTGTGCGATTTAGTTTGCATGATGTACTGCATACCGTTGCAACCACATGGTCAGTAGGTAAAGGCATACGGTCTTCGGTGAATGTATCGTGCTGCAAAGTATAATAAACCATATTACATAATCCATTAGTATAAACTTTAATAGTAATGATGTAGATGAGTACATATGACAGAAAGTAGGAGATCTATTACCTGCACTTCATTTGTCGGAGAGTGCACATTACCAATTGTGTGTGTAGGGCTGTCATCAATATGACTTTCTGGTTCTACAGGTTCATCCTTGAAAAAAAACAAGAGAAGGAGGGCTTACTTGTAATCACTGCTATCAATGAGAAAAAATATGTAGTTGCCATTCTGAAAAAGAAACAAATTCTTACTTCATCATCATGTAGATTGGCTACCATTTCTTTTATGAAATCCTCTTCAGGAAACTTTTTTATCATGAAACCAAGCCAGTGCTTCATGAAACCATCCATGCGTTTCATCTTATTCTCCATTTCATTTAGTTTATCTTGGTACCTTCTTTCTTCCATAGTTTGAGTGACAAAAGTTAGACCTTGGGACACTCGAACTTCACTCCAGTACTTATCATCATAGTACCCTCGTGCTTTTAACTCCTTAGCAACTATCCCATTGAAGACCTCATTAAAATCTTGCGCTGAAAGATTACCATTGTTCATTTGTTGCCTTTTTTTTCTAATTCCTCATATGATGCATTCTATAGAAATAAAAATAGTGCGAGGTCAAAAAATGGTAAACATAAATTCAGATCAAACATAAATGCTTAGGATCAGAAAATGTACCATTAGTGCATCTACTTTGTGAGTAGTGAATCTGCCATTCTTTTTCTTGTGAGCAGCCTCCCATAATTCAAGCCTATTAATCTTCCTTTTATGGTTAACTTCCCGCACAACATACAAAAGTGAGGCTCATTACAGATCTGAATTAGATGAATGTGAATACAAGAAGTAACTTGGGATGAATATATCCCACCGTCTCTTTTTAAGCCTAGCATGGCTTTTTCTCCCAGATGTGTGTTTATTTTTCTGTTCTTTTGCGATCCTAGAGTTTATCGCACAATAAACTCTAGGATATCAAATGCCCCCTATCCCAAGTCAAGGTAGGTGATATCCCAAGTCAAGTTATCTATCTGGTGAACATAATCATTCAAATTCAAATTTTATGGTTCTCTTGCCTAATTCCTCAAGATCGCCTCAACTTGCTTCAAATGGTCATTTCCCTAATGCCAAAACCCTCTTTCTCTCCAACAGTAAGAATCCTACTGTGTTGGGTGTGTTTCGCCACCCAGTTTCAAATTGCAGTAAGGCTATTATTTAGTTTAATGGAAATGCTACTAGTCAGAACAATATTGTGCCCCTCAAGAAAATATTTTCTAGGCTCAAGGGCGATATGCGTCTCTCGCCTGGTGTTGCATGGGTGCAAAAAGGCACATATTCAAGCGACGCATGAAAGCTTGCCTTGTCGCCAAACATTAATTGCTCTAGATGTCGTGGCTTTTTCAGTTCTACCCCCTGTAGTTCCGCCTTTTTCTCTTCCCCTGCTCCCTCTATCGAATGGCAGGGCCTATCGGCCATTTCCCCCCTGTCACTGGGTCCGGATGGTTAGTTGCCTGGGAAACATCCCTCCAAGCACATCTCGACTGGCGACATTGGGAGTTGATGCATTAACTCTACCGGTCTCAGCTATCGCTTCAGTCTTCTCTCCACCCTCTGCCTTTCTCCCCCTCTCCGCCTCCCATCTCTCCACCACTTTGCCTCCCCCAACCACTCCACCTTTCGCCATGGCTAACTTCCCTATTAATCCCACTCCATTTCTTCCTCTCAATGTCCCTACTACTGATGGCGGAGGGCATTTGCGCAAGCAATGGGAAGTCATTTGTGCCTCTGGTGAATACGTTTGACAAAATGAAGATCTTGATATTGCTGAGTGCGAGGTTCTACTGGATGAAGCCAAAAAAGTGGTGCTGCTTCATGCGATCCGCCACCACTAGGTCCACACTCTCTAGCTTTGGGTGTCACGTCTTAGCCTCTCCCCCCTTAGAGTGGGCATCTTCAAGGTTGGCAACGTCTTTGATCGAGAATTTTTGGTCAGTTCTAGCCCATTCTTCATTGACGACAACTTGGTCCACTTAGTCTATCATGACAATGACATCAACTACTGTCAATATGCACTATTTGCAGCAAGCCTGTGCTAATTTTGGTAAGTAGATATTCTGGCATGAAGATGATCCCAAGCCTCTCCTGAGTCCTCCTCAAAGTCATGTATGACAACCCACTGGATATCCTAAGAAGCATCACATTAATGTTCTGCCACAACCTTGATGGTGTTGGTCCCTAAGGAACCTTCTCTACCCACACACCCATCGCTTCAAGACTTCATTAATAAAGCTTGCTCGGTACATACTTTATAGTAAATTTAGTATGACCACCCACTGGATATCCTAAGAAGCATCACATTAATGTTCTGCCACAACCTTGATGGTGTTGGTCCGTAAGGAACCTTCTCTACCCACACACCCATCGCTTTCAATCCTCTTTCAATACTACATCTTTGCTTCTCAGTGATGATCCAGATGATCATCCCATTCAGCTGCTTGCTGACAAGAATGCCCATGTCATAACCATGCCAAATGATGCATAAGTCGATCGAGCCAATGATACGCACACCTCTAGCCGATGGGATCATGTCACTGGTGTTGGCTGCTTGCTTTACTAAGCTAGTTTTCGTCTTGTTCATAATGTATTTTGGATATGGACTGTTGTCTACAACTAAGACTGTTGTGTTCTATGCCTGCTTTGCTACAATAATTTAGTTTCTGGTAGAATGTATTTGGGATTGGGTCTGCTCTCTTTAGTTATGGTTGGCAGTCTGAGCACTTGTTGGGTATTTTTCTCTTTCTGGCCTATTTGCAAGACGTTTTATTTCTTTTCTAGCCACGCATGTTGCTCTGTTATTCTTGACTTGGGTATTTTTATTATCTGGGCCTCTCCTCCGAATCCCTATGGGATGGCGGTGACCTATCTATTGTTTACTCACAATGATCATGGGACAACATTCTAATTGGCTTATCTTAAATTGGAACATCAGAGGAATTAACGCTTTGGACAAGTGTTTAGGGGTTAAGAACCTTCTCCCCGCCTCTAAATACTCTATCGTCTGCATCTAGTAGACCAAAAAGGAATCTTTTGATAACTCTTCCATTAGACGGTTTGCCCCCATCGGTTTGATCAGTTTTCTTACAACCCCTCAGTAGGCGCCTCGTGTGGTATTATTGTTGGTTGGATGAGCTCCTACTTCTCTAGGGAAGTCCTCTCCTCTTCTTTCTTTCAGATCACTATTCATTTTACTTCCAAAATCAAAGGTTTCTTCTGGCATTTGTCTACTATTTATGGCCCTTGTTATGCCCATGAAAAAGCCAACTTTTTTGATTGGTTTCCCAAGGGTAGCAAGAAAAAATGATAAAAACGATAAAAAACCGTTACGTGGATTAAACGGGTGATTCTCGGGCGAATCAACAAGGCTTACAACAGTTACAACGTGATGCACGGAGGGATTTCAGCGCAAACCCACGAAGATGGATTGAACTAGGGTTTTGAAGTGTTATTTGTGGAGATACCCTTTGAATCGGCATCACCCCTATATTTATAGGGGCCGGTCTCAAGTTCCTTGTCACCTACTCTAATTAGGATTCGGCCAAAAATTGTTAAAATTTAATTAGAGATCAAACAGCCCGAAACCACCTCTATCTCTAATTTTTGGGTTGGGCCAGTCTGACCAGTCCCATTGGGCCGGTCTGGCCGGGCCTACATGGATAGTTGGACTAGTTTACTATGGCCTGTTGGACCGGCCTGTGCTAGGATACAACATATTTTCGGTCCAAATTACCAAAATTGACTTTTTGACAATTTTGACCATTAATGTCATTTTTTTCTATCAACACATGCCCCCTGCCTTTTAGCAAACTTAGTGAGCTAAAAGCACAATGGGCTAAGGGAAATATACTCCATATTGGCCTTTTGACACTTTAAGCACTTTGCCACACACTTGGGAAGTACTTTTTCAAATACCTACCATTTAAAGCTCTCCGAAATCACTCTCCTTGTAGAGACTCTAACATGTACGCATTACCTGGGGTGATTTCAGCTACCTTAAAAGGACCTTCCCAACTAGGCAATCATTTACCAAATTTGGGGCTTTTAGTGCTTAAAGGAAAAATCGTCTTCCAAACCAAGTCACCAACTTGAAATGATTTTTCTTTAACTCTTTTGTTGTAGGCTCTAACTACTCTTCTTTTGTCTCTTCTATAGCTTCTAGAGCCCTTTATCTCTTATCGGTCACCTCTTCCAAGTTATCCTTCAAAAGAGTTTCATATTCATCGATAGATAATCCATCTTGCCTAAGAAATCTTAACGAGCCAAGATCTACCTCTACTGGTAGAACGACTTCTTGTCGATATACTAACTCATATGGACTAACTTTGGTAGCACCATGCTTTGCAACTCTACAAGCCCATAACGTCTCAGAAAGCACTTCGTGCCACCTTTTAGGAAACTCTTCAATTTTCTTCTTAATGAGCTTAATTATAGTTTTATTACTAGACTCATCCTAACCATTGGCCGGAGCATCATATGGTGAAGAGTTTACCAATTTAATACCATAAATTCGGCAAAGTCCCTCACTTCTTTAGCAATAAATGAAGTACCTTGATCTGTAGTGAGAGTTTTGGGAATACCGAATATATGTATAATGTGCTTAAAGATGAAATCAATTACCTTGTTATGAGTCATGTTCTTGAGAGGCACAGCCTTGGTCCACTTTGTTAAGTAATCCGTCGCCATCAACGCAAACCGATGACCTTTTGAAGAGGGAGGATTAATCTGGTCGATGAAGTCCAAATCCTAACCTCAGAACAGCCATGGTTTGATAATAGGGTTAAGTAGTGACACAGGATCCAACTAGATATTACCAAACTTTTGACATGCTTCACACCCTCTATAATACTTAAAACAGTCTTCAGTCATAGTCGCCAATAAAACCCCGCTCTTTTGAGTATCCAACTCATTTTCTAGGTCGACTGATGAGTACCACAAAGTCCCTCATGGACTTCTCCTGTAGCCACTCTAGATTGATCGGCATCTAAGCACTTTAGAAGTACTCCATCAATAGTTCGATGATACAACACATCGTTAAGCAACACAAATTTAAACGCCTATCACCGAACTTTTGGATCAACCCTTTGACTGGGATCTTTCAAATATTGGACGATTGGGATTGTCCATTCATCCTTATGGATTACAGTAGTGTTCACCAATTATCTACTTGAATTGGCATTTAGATCACAAATTTGAAGTTGTCCCCCAACCCTAGGTCAGTCTAACATGTGTCGGTCAGACCGGCCTTGGTGGGCCGGTCAGACCGCCCATTGCCGGACGGCTGACAAGGGCTGGTCAGACCAGCCTGACATGGCCGTTCAGACTGACAGCATGCTTGTAGTTGGACCGGCCTTGTTAGGCCGGTCATACCGAAGCTGCCTATTTCGGTTGACACCACACTTTCAAGCATCGGCTTGTATTGTGTGAAAATTTTGCCTCTTTTCACTTTATAGCCAGATGCTTGTTGAGCCAAATCATTTGCTAATGAGTTGGCTTCTCTAGACACATGAGAAATTTCAAAATCATCAAAAGTGGCAATTATGTCTAGACATTTATCCAAGTAGCTATTTAGTAACCCATTAAAACATTGGGCAATTTTAGCTACTTGTTGCACAACTAATAGAGAGTCACCATATGCATGAACTTGTTTAATACCCATGGAATTTAAAAATTCAAGTCCTAGCAAAAAATATTCATATTCGGCTTGGTTATTAGTAGAAGGAAATTCTAAATGGGCCAAGGTATCAAAGCGCATACCATTAGGTCATATGAGAACCACTCCAATACCTTGGCCATTCTTGCAAGACGAACCATAAAAATAAAGTTTCCATGGCACTACTTTAGTTAGAGCAACATCGCTACCCCAATCTACATCTACACGGTGATCAACTATAAAGTTAGCGACGATTTGGCCTTTCATAGCTCTCAAAGGTTCATTAGCCAAATCATACTCAATCAAAGCATAAGCCCACTTTCCGATTATACCACTTAGAATCGGCTTTTGCAACATGTATTTTATGACATCAGTTTGACAAGTAACAATACATTTGCTAGGGAGAAGATAGTGACATAATTTGGTACATGAATAATAAAGGGACAAACAAAAACGCTCCACAAACACGTACCTTGTCTCGGCATCCAACAAGTGGTGGCTCAAGAATGTGATGATGTATTCTTTTCCCTCCACCTCTTGAATCAACACAGTTCCTATCAAGCTCTCCTCTGCTGCGACATATAGCCAAAATGGTATTTCGTCCTTGGGCACCCTCACCACTAGTGGTGATGATAAGAATTCTTTAATTTTTCAAAGGCGTGCTGTTGACTTGCCCCACAAGTGAACTCGGCCTCATTCTTTAGCTGAAGTATGGAGACAAAAGCATCAATCTTGCCAGACAAGTTAGATATAAAGTGACGCAAATAATTCATATTGCCTAACAACATTAAACATCTCTCTTGCATGTCGGCACTTCAAAGTTATTAATCTTCTCAAGCATCTTAGGATCAATTTCAATACCTCTTTCATGAATCATGAATCCTAAGAACTTGCCCGCTAACACACCAAAAGCACACTTGAGTAGATTCATTTTTAAGCCATACTAACGCATTCTATCAAAAGCAACTCTCAAATCGGCTAAATGGTTCCCCATGGCATCCAATTTTACTACAACATCATCTATATAGACCTCTAGCATAACTCCCAGCAAGTCATGAAAGATCAAGTTCATAGAACGTTGATATGTAGTGCAAGCATTCTTTAAACCAAAAGTCATAACAACCCACTCAAATAAGCCGACAAAACCATGGCATCGAAAGACTGTCTTGTAGACGTCCTCTTCGGCCATAAAAATTTAATTGTAACATCAAGAAAACATAGTACCTTGTGTCCTGAAGCATCATTGATCAAATGTCGGCTATCGACATGGGGTACTCGTCCTTCAGAGTGGCCTAGTTCAGATCCCTGAAATCAATAGAAACTCGTATTTTGCCGCTCCCTTTCTTCTCTACAAGCACAATGTTAGCAATCCATTCAACATACCTGCATGGCCTAATAAATTCAGCCTTAAGTAATCGTTCTATCTCCTCTTTAAATTGGTCATACACGGCTGAATTTAAGTGACGAGGGGGCTATTTATAAGGCCTAAACTCAGGTTTGATGGGCAGTCGATGCTCCACGAGCTCGTGGCTTAGTCCGGGCATTTCACTGTACTCCAATGCAAAACAATCGACATACGACCGAAGCAACTTTATCACTTGGGCCTTTTCATTAGCCCGCAAATTTTTGTTTACAAAAGTCGGCCTTGGAATGCTACCATCGCCTATATCAACCTCTTCTAGAGGGTCGACCGATGCAAAACCTTGACCTAACTTTTCTACTTCACTAAAATATTCGATGGCTTTGGCAATACCGTCTTTAGAAGACCGATATTGCTCTACACGAGACTTTAGCCAATCAAGATTAGTATTACCAGTCATGACCAATAATTTAATGACAACCATGCTACACCAGCCGAATTTACAGATAGTAGAACAAAATGTCCCTCAGACATGCTAACAAAGTCATAATTTGAGAGATCTCTACCTGACATACACTCTACTTTATCATAGACGGTGTCAATAGACTCATCAGCCAAAGCAACCTAGGAAGAAGTGTCAACTGGTACAACCTCCACGTCATTGCCATCCCACTGAATGAGGCACTGGTGCAAGGTAGATGGAATGCAACAATTTGCATGAATCCAATCACGTCCAAGTAATATGTTGTAGTTACCTTGCACATCGATGATGAAAAATGCCATTAGCAACGTCTTGTTGCCCACCGTAAGCTCCAAAGAAAGTAGCCCTTGGCCTCTGAGCTTTCGCCATTGAAGCCATTGAGCGTCAAGCTGTTCCTCTTTAAATCTTCTTCGTCTTTGCAGAGCTTCTTCAAGAGAGAGTATGGCATCAAGTTGATGGTAGCACCTCCGCCAACTAGCATCCTGGAGATTGGCTTTCTATTAATATGCCCCTTGACATAAAGTGGATTCAAGTGACCAGCTGTATCCTCGGGCTTCTCAAAAAAAGCATCTCGTGGGCCGAGGCTCAACTAAATGACCTTGGCCTCGTCTTGCTGTAGCGCGAACTCAGTGGGAAGCATGACGATGTTTACATCCATTGCCTAAGGTGTGGGACCCTCAGAGATGGGCGTGTAATCATCATCGAGCATGTCGTCGTCGTCGCTCAGAACAGGAGCCGGGTTGTTCGCCTCAATTGGCTTTGGCTTCCAAACTTGCTTCATGACTGGCCGAGGGTGGATTTCCTCAAAGATAGCATCCCGCTCATCCTCGGCCTTCTTCTCACGCATCTCTTGTGAACGTAGACATTGAAGGTGCCTCTTCTGTGATTTGGACATACCCAGAGGTGCCCAAGATGGTTGCGGCTTGGTACCGGGAGCCATGAGCATGCTTCTGTGATTTTTGGCCAAACGGGATTGCCTGGATCAGCCTCGGCCATTTTGCGCTTGGCGAAAATGCTCTTCTACATCTTGTTGGTCAAACCGACCTCCCAAGGCCAGTCGGACCCGACTGTGTCGGTCGGACCGGCCATGGGGCGCCGGTCGGACCACTCGATGTCGGTCGTTTGGGACAGGTCGGTCGGACCAGCCAAGGTAGGTCGGTCAGACCAGGCACCAAAGGTGGCTTCGGCTGGCCCTAGGGGCTTACCTCCGTCGTGATCCAATGAGGGGGCCTTCGGGATTGGCACCTCCTGAGACCCTACCTTGACCGTGATAGCTTCGGTGTCTCTCTCCATTAGCCCTTCACAACCATCTTCTTTGGCTTTGTTTTGCGTGAGTCGGCTTTGAGGTACCACGGACAGTCGGTGAAAAATGTTCCCCTTCGCCGCACCTATCTGCCCCTACCAATCATCGTACTCCAAAGGAACAAAGGGGGTGACGCCATACATCAAAGGGTACTCCAGTTGTGAAGCGTAGCTCAGAGCCCACTGTACGACCGAAAGTAGCGACCAGAGGGGGGGGTGAATGGGCGCCTAAAAATTTCTTGCTAAACTATATCCTAATCCCTACACCCAAGACAACTTAAACAAACAAATAATATTAGCAAAACAAATTATTGGAACTCAAGTTGTCTAGCCTAGAAATAACCGGTGTCCTAATTAAAATGATATCTAAAGATAAACTAAATAAAAATACTGCAGATAATAAAAACACCTAGATATATCACAAAAGATTTATATTGCAGTCTAGAGATAACATACTAATCAAATGAACAAGATATGAATCATTAAAAATTAATTCAGTAATACCTCGAAAATATTGCACGTAGAAACTGGAATAAAAATATTACTACGACTAATAGATTTTTTCGGTTTATTTTTATATGAGCAGATTAAACAGATAAAAATAATACGAGACAACTAATAAAAGTTTAACAGATTAAAATAACAATGAAATTTCGAAATAGATTTTCAGCTAATTTATTAATAGATGATTATCTATAAAATTGATTTGCCTAAAAATAGTAGATTAAAAGATTAATTACGAAATTACTAACTAGATTTAAACTAACTAAAAATAAGTAAATATTGATTTAATCAAGCTTGCTGAAAAATAGTAGATAAAACTACCAAACCTGCATAACGGCGTGGCTTCCCTTTGCGGTAAAATCGCCTGAAAATCTCTACCACTGCAACCGGTCGCCGTGCGCCACTGCTACAAAGGAATTCCACCATGGCTTGGTAATCTGTCGGCGCACGCCAGCCAATCTGGCTGCTCCTCGGTGAACCTGCACTCGTACGCAGCTGAAGTCCTTGGAGAACACAAATGGCGTGGGACCCAGTTGGTGCTCTGCCCGTCATGCAAAAAACTGACCGCCTTGGACTACGTGCGCAAGATGCTAGATGCTGCGCATAGCTGCCGTGTTCCGTCCACGCACGTCGCTGCACGGCTGCATGTGCCTGTGCTTGGTAGCTGTTGCCACCGGCGTGGAATCGGCAGGAAAAGGCCAAGCACCGAAGACAAACGCTCGAAGAGATCACGGTGGCAATGTAGATTGAAACCGGAGAAAAAATAGTAGATGAAAAGATTTGCGGTGGGCTGAAAATAATCTCTAGTAAAAAACAGTCATCTAACCCTAGGTGAGATAGGGGGCTATTTATAGGCGACTCCTAATACATGAAAACACTAATTTACCCCTAAGGTAAATTAACACTGACTCTAAAATAAATTCTGAAAATTACCAAAATATTCTTAGAAAAATCATCTGACTCAAATAAAAATATTCTAAACTTAAAAACTAAATATTAATATCCTAAAAACAAAATAATCATAGTTTGACAGTTTTGCGCCGAAACTGACAAAGTGGTATCAGAGCAAGGTTAGGGTTTTTCCATACCTTAACCAGTTCTAAACCCCAGTAGTGACTATGACGTCTCCTGGCAAGGTCCCGTCCTTGGAAGCCTATGGCTATAACTATTGGAAGACTCGCATGCGAGCCTATCTCATGAGTCAGGGTTTGGACATTTGGGACATTTGCGTTCACACCACGTTTGTCATATTGCCAGTCGCTGAGCCTAGTACTGCTGGTATCATTGCTCAGCATCTGAGCAACAGTAAGGCTGTGAATATTCTTTTTTCTGGTCTAGGTCGCACTGAGTTTGAGCGTGTGAGCCATCTCTCCACTGCGAGAGAGATCTGGGCTACCCTCAAGGCACACCATGAGGGAACAGCACAGGTCAAGGCTCGACTCTATCAGACCTACCGGCGTGAATATGAGAATTTCACACAGAAGCCGGGTGAATATGTTGAGGCTTTGTTTGGTCATTTTCAGTCGATCATAAACAAGCTTCGGGACAACAAGGCTGAGGGTGCTCAGTTAGTCTCAGATCATGAACAGGCGCTCAAGGTTCTCCATACCTTGGATCCAAAGATCTGGGAGATCAAGGTATCTTCTATCATTGAGAGTACTTCTTATGATACCTTGACCATTTCTGAGTTGTTTAGCAAGCTGAAGGCTACTGAGGTTGATCTCCAGCTGAGATCAAATCTCACTGGTTTTTGATCAAAATCTCTGGCCCTTGCTTTTGCCCGTCTTGAGTCGATTCGCATTCTCTTAGCTTTTGCCGCTTCGAAGGGTTTTAAGCTTTTTCAAATGGACGTTAAGAGTGCTTTTCTGAACGGGGTCATAGAGGAGGAAGTTTATGTTAGGCAGCCCCCCGGTTTTGAAAACCCTAAGTTTCCTCGACATGTTTTTAAGCTGCAAAAGGCTTTATACGGGTTGAAGCAAGCCCCTAGGGCTTGGTATGACCGGTTGAAGCAATTTTTGTTGGGGAAGGGCTTTGTGATGGGTTCAGTGGATAAAACTCTCTTCTTGCTCAAAGTTGCTTCAGATTTTTTAGTCGCTTAGATTTATGTGGACGATATTATTTTTGGCGGTACTACTAATGATCTTGTGTCCAAGTTTTCTGAGCAGATGCACAGTGAGTTTGAGATGAGCCTCATGGGTGAGCTTAGGTACTTCTTAGGACTCCAGATCAAGCAGACTAAGGACGGCACCTTCATCCACCAAGGTAAGTACACTCGCGATATGCTTAAGAAATTTGACTTTGGTGGGGAGTTGAAGCCGCAGATGACCCCGATGGGCACATCTGGGGGTCTAGACAAGGACGAGAGCGGCGTCAAGGTCAACGAGAGAGAGTTTCGAGGGATGATTGGTTCGCTGCTATACTTGACGGCGACAAGACCGGACATACAGTTCACCGTGGGACTTTGCGCACGTTTTCAGTCTTCACCACGCGCATCTCATCGGCAGGCTGTCAAGCGCATCTTCCGGTATCTCACTTATGCGCCCGATCTTGGTCTTTACTATTCAGCATCATAATCTCTTGATTTATCTGGCTTTTCGGATGCCGACTTTGGTGGGTGCCGGTTGGATCGCAAGTCGACTTCCGGTACTTGCTAGTTTCTTGGTTCTTCTCTTGTCTCTTGGTCTTCTCAAAAGCAATCTAGAGTTGCTCTTTCGACCACAGAGGCTGAGTACGTAGCTGCTGCTAGCTGCTGCTCACAATTGGTTTGGATGATTTCCACTCTGCGAGATTTTGGTTGTTCTTTCCTACCAGAGTTCCCTTGTTTTGCGACAGCACCAGTGCAATTAGTGTAGGGAAAAACCCTTGTCTCCATTCAAAAACCAAACACATTGATGTGCGTTTTAACTTTCTGAGGGATCAATATGAGAAAGGTGTCATTGACCTTGTTCATGTTGATACCCATCATCATTTGGCTGACATTTTCACCAAACCCCTAGATCAGTCTACATTTGAGCGTTTGCGAGGGGATTTGGGTGTTGTGTATCCTTTCTAGGATATTTTTGCGTCAGTTTTCTTTCTTCTTTACTCTTTTTCTTGAGTCTTTTTGTGTGTGTTCATATCTTGCATATTCACATATCACACTTTAGAGCTGCTTCTGATATATGATTAAACTGCTTTACTTATTCTAGCTAGTACATGCTTTTGAATACTTGTCAATGATCATGTTTTAGTTCAGTTCACTTGATATGTCTGATATCTGTCATATGCATGGCTTTTATGCTTTAAACTTGAAAAAATGATCACCATTGCTTCTGGTAACTAGCATGTGTAGGCTGAATGTTTTTGCTATCTGTTACATGCCTTGTGGCTAGTTTCTGACTTAGATGCAAACATGCAACTTGGACATCTTTATGCTTTTAAACATGGAAAATGTGTTATAAAAATGATGAAAACATCAGAAAAATGAAAAATTCCATGCCTTTTTATGCTTGAAATTGAAAAGATCCAGGTGGGTTTGTCTTGTCGCATTGCATTGTTCTGGACTGCGTACCATAGCACTTTGGTATGAACTAGGACACTGTAGTGTATGCCAAGATCAATGTCTTAAGCTTCTGATGGTCCAGTTCTGGCCTAGGCTTGACTTGGTCGGTCAGCATAAGGTTTGACATACAAATAACCCCTGGCAAAAATGAAAAAGGAAAAAGAAAAAGGCTGAAAATTGAAATGATAACAAGTTTGCTGAAGCACATTGTTTTGGACAATGCTTATCTTTGGTAGATATCAGTTAGCTTCTACATCTCATGTTTTACCTTGCTTGTCATTGGAAGATGTGGTGATGCTTTTACTTTGCAAAAACTGAAAAATGCGTGCTAATGACTTTCTTTAGATATCATCTGTTGCACTGATCATGCCATGTGTCTTAGACAGTATGTATTTTGCTATACTTGTTAGATGTTGTAATTGCAGTCAATCATATCTGAGAAGCATGCTTTCTACACTCCACCTGCACCCCAGTTGCATTCATTGCATATTTTAAGGGGGAGTTGCATTTTAGGGGGAGTCTGTGTCTCTTTTGAGTGCTTGATGAGTTCACTTGTCAACAAGGGGGAGAAAATTTGGGATCAGAGTTTAAGGGGGAGTTTTTGTCTCGCTTGTTCTTACTCTGTTGATATTCTTGTTGTTCTGTAATCGCACTCATTTTGAGATTTTACGTTTTGGTTAACCATAATGACCACTTCTTGCTTTTGTACGGCTTTTTGGTCATTAGGGTTAAACTTTTTACCTTATTTTTTCTTCTTCTTTGTTTTTCTTGTACTTTGTTTTCGTGTTTCCACATTTGCTCGCAGGTGCTGAAGAGCTGAAAAAGAAGAGTGTTGACAATGCACTCATCAAGGGGGAGATTGAGGAGCCATGCTGAATAGCGTGGGCCTCATGGCTCCATAAGTGATGAGTCATTGTCAACGATAGTCAAAGAGGACTGCAGAAGAAAAAGAGATCTGCTGTTTCATGGGCCGCGTGTGACTCAGGTACACAGGCAGCAAGCGACTGTCGGGCAGAGGAGGCAGCGAAGTCGGGCTGGCCCAATCCGGCTACATGGGCTAGAAGCAGTAGAAGACCCACTGGGCTGTTGACCAGGGTTGACTCAGGTATACGGGCGGTGAGTGATTGCCGGGCTGAGAGAGCTGTGGAATCGGGCCGGCCCAATCCTGGTACCTGGTGCAAAGTCGGTGGAGACTTTGTCAGTTTCGGCGCAAAACAGACAACCGTTGATTCTGTATCGGACTGTCCAGAAGAGAAGCCGTAGTCGCTACGAAAGCTTAGCTTCCGGATAAGTCATCTGTATCTCTAGGCCCACAGTCAGTCAGTCGTGTCTGTAAAAATTCCTAAGGGCAGTTGAGTCTTTTCCTTTTATTCCTGCGTCTGTAAAAAACCCTAAGGGGCTGGTAGAATATTCTAGGTCATTGGGCAGCCTATAAATAGGGCCCCAATCCCTAGGGTTGGACTACCCTTTTGGCTGAAATCAATACTACTCCTTTGGGTCATTTTGTCTCTTGCACCTTCTCTCTCCTTTCCTGTTCATGCGTGCGCCGCCAGAGTTTTTGTGTTGCTCGTTGTGCAAGTTCATCATGTTTTTGATCTGGTTTTGATGAGTTTATTCCTGCTGATTGTGTGTGCAGCGGTTCATTTATAGCTCTGCAATTTTCCTTGTGCGTGCGTTTGATTTATTCCTAGCAGAAGCTTCGGTTGCTTCATTCTGTTCTTCACGCAAGTAGTACTAGTTCTTGCTGTTGCAAGTAGTACTACTACACTGTAGCAACAGTATATTAGTACCAGCTTTTGCTTTTACTGCACAACTTTTTGATCGAGTTGACAGGACTAAAGTCCCTTTTTTGGCTGTTCTCTGGCGAAGCCCCTTCTCTGTTCGAAGCCCCTCAGCTCCGTGAGGCAGGCTTTGATCTGAAATCTTCGAAGGCTTCGCTTGAACTTTGGCTTCAAGTCTGTGTTGTGTTTCTAGCTTCGCAGTACGCTTTGCACCCTGTCAGTTTCACATACTTCGATAGTCTTTGCGAAGGTGTTCTCAGTCTCGAGCTGTTGGAAGTCAATACTTCGTCAGGCTTCGGAGTTAGCTTCGAAGCTACTCTCACTGATAGACTTCGCAGCTGTCTGTTTCGAAGGCCTTGATGTGTTTTGTTCGAAGGTAGAGTGTTGGCTTCGTTTTGGTTTCTCTGTCGCGTGTCAGCCTTCGCTTCTCTTTTCGAAGGTTGTTTGTCTGTGCGTTGTGTTCGAAGCATTCTGTTCGAAGGATAGGCTTCGAAGCACTTGGTTCGAAGCTAGCTTCGATACTTCCGTACTTAGCTTCGAAGCATCTTCGGTCTCTTGCCACCTCGAACTAGGTTAGACCAAACCTCCTTGGCAGACTTCGTCATTCGAAGCAGACCTCGACCTCCGAAGCAGGCTTCAACCAAGGGAAGCAGGCTTCGACACTGCGAAGCAGGCTTCGACCAGCGAAGCAGGCTTCGCCAAGTTTCGAACAGGAGACAGATTTCGAACGGTAACTTCTCATTTCACTCCTTGTGCATTTATACTGAGAAGTTTATCTTGCCTTGTCTTTTGTATACTGTTTATCTGTCTATTAGCACTGCATTGGCATTTCTCTGTTTATCACCAGTTGCTTCTAGGATAGATACTTTTAGACTTAGGCGATCTATTCCTTCTGTGTTGTTTAGTCTTTAGAGGTGCGTTGGGTATTGGGAGCAGGCCATTGATTCGAAAGAATTTTTAGGCGCCCATTCACCCCCCCTCTGGTCGCTACTTTCGGTCCTACACAAAGCGTCCATCGTCATCGCACCGGGTACCCGGATTGGACCGACCCAACCCCACAGCTTCCGCAGCCCGGCAATCGCTCGCCGCCCGTGTACCTGAGTCAAACCCAGTCAACAGACCAGTGGATCATCTGCCGCTCCTAGCCATGTACCCGGATTGGGCTAGCCCGACTCCGCAGCTCCTCTGCCCGACCGTCGCTCGCTGCCCGTGTACCTGAGTCACATGTGCCTCAGACTCGGCAGGTCTTCATATCTCCCTTCCTTTGACTTCCGTTGACAATCACTCATCACATCTGGAGTATCAAAACCATATTCTTCAACATGGTTTCTCAATCTCCCCCTTGATGAGTGCATTGTCAACACCCTCTTCAGCTTATCTTTCGAACCTACAAAACATGTGGAAACAGGAAAACAAAGACAAAAGAAAATAGAAGAAAGAAAATAGAAGAAAGAAAATAAAAGTTTAACCCTAATGACCAAAAGCCAAACAGAAGCAAGAAAAATAGTCATTATGGTTAACCAAAAAATAAAGACTCAAAAACAAGTGCAATCTCAAAATTTTAAAATTACCAACAAGGAACTCCCCCTGAAATAAATCCCAGAGAAAGCTAAAAAATGTACTCCAAAATTTATCCCCCTTGTTGACAATTGGACTCATCAAGCGAGACTAAATGCACTTAAAGAGACATAGACACAAACTCCCCCTAAAATGCAGCTCCCCCTCAAAATATGCCATGAATGCAAATAGGGTGCAGGTGGAGTGTGAAAAGCATGCTTCTTAGATATGATTGACTGCAATTACAACATCTAACAGGTATAGCAAAAGATATACTGTCTAAGAAACATGACATGATCAGTGCAACAAATGATATCTAAAGAAAGTCATTAGCACGGATCTTTCGATTTTTGTAAACAAAAGAATCACCACATTTTATAGTTGACAAGCAAGGTAAAACATGATATGCAAAAGCTAACTGATATCTACCAAGATAAGCATTGTCCAAACCAAAGTGCTTCAACAAACTTATCATCTTTTTAAATTTTTTAGACTATTTCTTTTTCTTTTTATTTTTCATTTCTGCCAGGGGTTATTTGCATGTCAAACCTTATGCTAACCGACCAAGTCAAGCCTAGGCCAGAACTGGACCATCAGAAGCTTAAGACATTGGTTTTGGCATACATTACACCGTCCTAGTTCATACCAAAGTGCTATGGTAAGCGGTCCAGAACAATGCAATGTGACAAAGCAAACCCACCTAGATCTTTTCTGATAATCATAAAAATGCATAAATTTTTCATTTTTCAGAATTTTTATCATTTTTATAACACATTTTTCATATTTAAAGCATATAGATGTCCAAGTTGCATATCTGCATCTAAGTAAGGATCTAGCTACAAGGCATGAAAAAGATAGCGAACGCATTCAGCCTACACATGCTAGTTACGAGAAGCAATGGTGATCATTTTTCAATTTTAAAGCATAAAAGCCATGCATATGACAAATATCAGATATATCATGTGAACTGAAACAAAACATTATCATCGACAAGTAATCAAAAGCATATACTAGCTAGAGAAAGTAAAGCAGATTAATCATATAACAGAAGCAAGCTCAAAATGTGATTGATGATTATGCATGATATGAACGCACACAAAAAACTCAATAAAAATTAAAGAAGAAAAGAAAAACTGACTCAAAGTATCCTAAAAAGGATACACAACTCCCAAATCAAAATCAATAAACATGAGTGGGACCAAACGGTCCAATGCCAGGTTTAGCAAAAGTGCTAAACCAATGTCGAGCCATCTGCTCAAATGTAGGAAAGCAGAAGGAATCATATGAGTCTGGACCAAGACGCGGATCAAAGCGCGGTCCTCTGTTCTGCCTAAAATCACAGTCATGAGGTCCAACACCGTATACAAAACGATCTAGAACTCTGCCGGAACGGAGACCACCCTCCGGAGCACGATCATAAAACCGTCTCCTCTACCACCACCTACACGACGTGGCCTGGCCTCTAGCCTCTCTCTACGTCGAGGAACTCTTTGTCTACCACCCTGCTGGTAGAACTGCTCCTGCCCACCTCGAGCTTTCTCTGCTCGCTCAACCCGCTTCCTCCTGAAGCAAAACTCCTCAAGATGCCCGTCTCTCTGACAAAACTCACAGTGATAGGTAAGCTTCTTTGTATGTGGTTGAGGCTTGGTATTCTTAGGCTTGGTGGTATTTGGTGTATCATCTTTGGTATGAGAGGGTCCAGGTAAAGAATCAAGAGAAGTGTGAAGAGTTTTAGGCTTTGGGACCCAGATTTGCTTCTTAGGTGGAGTTTTAGGTTGTTCTTGGAACACTCCATCCTTGGGCTGACTATCCTTAAAGGACTCAGTGGAGTGAGTCTTGAGATATCTCTGTTCAGGAGTCATCTTACTCCACTCCACTGCTCGGCTAATAGCACTCTCAAAATCAGCCTTGGTATAGGTGTAACCTACCCCAAACCCATCTTGTCTCTTGAACTGCTGGATCATCATGTCGAGCTGTGGCTCTCTAGCACTAATCCAACTAAGGATTTGATGGAGGTAAAAGTTCTCGTTCTGAACATCAGCTAGATCCTCTCTCAAAGAAGCTAACACCTCCACCTGAGACAAGCAGATCTCACACTCTTTATCAACTTTGATAGACTTCTCAGCTTTTAGCTTGATCAACTTCATTCTAATGGACAAGGAGTTCTCACAAACCGTGGGTGGAACTGACAAGGTCTCAAGCTCTAGCTTAGTCTGCTCCAACTCACCTCTCACTCCAGCTAACTCGCTCAATTGCTCATCACTCTTGGCTCTCAGCTCAGCTATACTAGCTAAATGGGATGGACAGTCTACACAAGGTGCGACGATAGTGGCATGAGCATCTTTTAGCTCCTGCTAAGCACTCTCAAGCTCAGTGGCCAAGGCGTCTCTCTCATCTACTCTCTCTGTGTACCTAGACTTAAGAGTCGTCAGGTCACACAGCAACACCTCACAGTTAGGGCACTCACCACTATCACCCAAGCAAGGGGAAGATGATAGACTCTCAATCTTGCCATTCGCCATGGCAAGCTCACTCTCAAGCTCATCTATCCTCTTCTTAGCCCCTCTAAGAAGTTTCTCCTGATACTTCAACTCCTGACGGTTCTGTTCTAGTAAATTAACAACTTCTTATTCATAGAAAGATGCCTTCTCATCGTCGTCGTCGAAGTCGTCGGAGGAGTCGTTTTCTTTCTTCTCCCCAAGAGCCATTGAGTAGAAACTCTTGTGGGATCTTCGGCTGTGGCGTGAGCGACTCTTCGGCTTGTCCCCAAAGGTCATGAAAAAGAGGCCCGCCGGATTGTCCCTGTCCTTCCCCTTGCTAATCATGATCTCTTCATCACTTGAACTTGAAGACGAGGATCTCTTGGAGTATCTTTTCTCCATCTCGGCGAAGAAGGTCTTGTCTCGCTTCTTGTTCTCACGCTTGTAATCCTTCAGAGCCTTTCGAGAGAATCTTGTCTTGGGCTTGCCCTTCGTGGAGTTGTCGTACTTGCCGGAGTTGTAGGAGTTGCCGCCGGTTCTCTTCTTGTAATTCTTCTGCTTGGGGCAGTCGGCGATGAAATGACCTGGGTCACCACACTCAAAGCATCCGGATTTTGTGCCATGTCTCTTAAATATTCGCTTATCATAAACACGTCGCACCCGGTTGTTAAACAAGCACAGATCATCATCTCCTAGTGAATCAAGTTGTTCCTTGGAGATAGACATCAAGGAAAAGGCAGTACAACTCATGGCATTAGGATCAGCAGACGGTGTCGCAAGTGCCAGAGTCTTGGAGCTAGAATCAGTGAGATTTGATCTCAACTGAATATCGACCTCTGAGGCCTTGAGCTTACTAAAAAGCTCTGCGACAGTCAAGGTATCATAAGACGCGCTCTCAACAATAGAAGAAACTTTGATCTCCCAGATTTTATGGTCCAAGGTATGAAGAACCTTAAGCGCCTGTTCATGATCCGAGACCAGCTGATCACGCTCAGCCTTGTTGATGCAAAGCTTGTTAATGATCGATTGAAAACGACCAAACAAAGACTCAATAGTCTCACCCGGCTTCTGTGAGAAATTTTCATACTCACGCCGGTAGGTCTGGTAGAGCCTAGCCTTGACCTGAGCTGTCCCCTCATGGTGTGCCTAGAGGGTAGCCCGGATCTCTCGAGCAGTGGTGAGATGGCTAACACGCTCAAACTCACTAGGACCTAGACCAGAAAATAAAATGTTCACCGCTTTACTATTATTTTGATGTTGTGTAACTACATCTCCAGCAGTATCCACGGCAATAGTCCTTATGGTGAAAGTAGGATGAACACAAATCTACCATATGTCCGAGCTCTGGCTCATAAGGTATGCTCGCATGCGAGTCTTCCAATAAGTTAGCCAAAAGCTTCTAGGGACGGGATTTTACCAGAAGATGTCATGGTCACTACTACCTAGGTTTAGAATCGGTTAAGATATTAGAAAACCCTAACCTTGCTCTGATACCACTTGTAGGACCGAAAGTAGCGACCAGAGGGGGTGAATGGGCGCCTAAAAATTTCTTGCTAAACTATATCCTAATCCCTACACCCAAGACAACTTAACCAAACAAATAATATTAGCAAAACAAATTATTGGAACTCCAGTTGTCTAGCCTAGAAATAACCGGTGTCCTAATTAAAATGATATCTAAAGACAAACTAAATAAAAATAATGCAGATAATAAAAACACCTAGATATATAACAAAAGATTTATATTGCAGTCTAGCGATAAAATACTAATCAAATGAACAAGATATGAATCATTAAAAATTAATTCAGTAATACCTCGAAAATATTGCACGTAGAAACTGGAATAAAAATATTATTGCGACTAATAGATTTTTTCAGTTTATTTTTATATGAGCAGATTAAACAGATAAAAATAATACGAGACAACTAATAAAAGTTTAATAGATTAAAATAACAACGAAATTTCAAAATAGATTTTCAACTAATTTATTAATAGATGATTATCTATAAAATTGATGTGCCTAAAAATAGTAGATTAAAAGATTAATTACGAAATTACTAACTAGAATTAAACTAACTAAAAATAAATAAATATTGATTTAATCAAGCCTGAAAATCTCTACCACTGCAACCGGTCGCCATGCGCCACTGCTACAAAGGAATTCCGTCGTGGCTTGGTAATCCGTCGGCGCACGCCAGCCAATCCGGCTGCTCCTCGACGAACCCGCACGCGTACGCAGCTGAAGTCCTTGGAGAGCACAAATGGCGTGGGACCCAACCGGTGCTCTGCCCGTCACGCAAAAAGCTGACCGCCTTGGACTCCATGCGCAAGCTGCTAGATGCTGCGCATAGCTGTCGTGATCCGTCCGTGCACGTCGCTGCACGGCTGCATGTGCCTGCGCTTGGTAGCTGCTGCCACCCGCGTGGAATCGGCAGGAAAAGGCCAAGCACCAAAGACAAATGCTCGGAGAGATCACGGTGGCGATGTAGATTGAAACCAGAGAAAAAATAGTAGATGAAAAGATTTGTGGTGGACTGAAAATAATCTCCAGAAAAAAACAGTTATCTAACCCTAGGGGGGATAGGGGCCTATTTATAGGTGACTCCTAATACATGAAAAGACTAATTTACCACTAGGGTAAATTAACACTGACTCTAAAATAAATTCCGAAAATTACCAAAATATTGTTAGAAAAATCACTTGACTCAAATAAAAATATTCTAAACTTAAAAACTAAATATTAATATCCTAAAAACAAAATAATCATAGGTTGTCAGTTTTGCGCCGAAACTGAGAAAGCGTCCACCGTCTTCGCACCGGGTACCCGGATTGGGCTGACCCGACCCCACAGCTTTCTCAGCCCAGCAATTGCTCGCCGCCTGTGTACCTGAGTCAAACCCAGTCAACAGACCAGTGGATTATCTGCCGCTCCTAGCCATGTACATGGATTGGGCCAGCCCGACTCTGCGGCTCCTTTGCCCGGCCGTCGCTCGCTGCCCGTGTACCTGAGTCACATGCGGCTCAGGCTCGGCAAGTCTTCATATCTCCCTTCCTTTTACTTCCATTGACAATCACTCATCACATCTAGAGTATCAAAACCATATTCTTCAACATGGTTTCTCACCCACGTAGACACTGTCCAATGGTACGACGAAGGCATTGGGGCCTCTAGTGGCTTCGTCCATTGTGGGGTGAACCGGTCGCTCGAAAAGAGGTTCGTCCATGTCGAAGGGATGTCGGACCATATCAGCGAAGGGTCCCACATGGCTGGAGGCCTCGGCCATTGCGAAGGTTAATTCGGCCGATGCGAAGGGCTCGACCTCCTTGGAGGTTTTGACCGTCTTAGCACCTTCAACTGAGTGTTTGTTTTCTCGGCCCTCTTCTAGTGTTTATTCAATAGCATTTGGTACGTTACCTTTGACTTCTTGCGAGCCCCAACCGAAGATGATGCGTCGATGTTCTTTTTCCACACTCCTACTTCAGAATTCTTCAGTACGAGTGTGCGTGTGCAGGGCTCTCCAATAACCACCACTTTCCCTTTAGATGACTTGGCCTGCTCCAGCCAAATCAACACCTTATTCTCGTCGAGGTCGACGGTGTTCATTGGAAAGGGGTCTTTTCCAGCTTCATCTTCGGACTAGAATCTATTTTCAATCATCCTTCTTCTATGGACGATTGAACCTACCAGCGGAAAACATTGTAATCATTAGTATAATAAGAATGTGAACCATGACACTTATAGTAGGGTCGTTTCTTTCGTTCGTCGGTGGTTGGGATGACCTAGCCCTTGGGAACCTGAGAAGCTAGCTCTTCAAGAGGAAATCAAATATTTTATCATATTTTGTCACATCAAAGGAGTATTTAACTTTGTTGGGCCGACTCTTAGTGGGAGATGGTCGTAGCTCGGAGCAAGTGATAGGTTTGGTTTTAGTGTTCTAGGCCTATTCGGCTGCATACATATCGGTCGAATCGTCTTCTTCCTCTAACTCTTCCTCATCGGAGTGCTCCATGATGTGAACTTCAGCTTTAGGTTTGTTAATTGTTTTAATGAATTTTTTATGCTTGGCTCGGCCTTCCTGGACAAGATCCTATTACAGGACTTGACATACCTCTAAAAAGTTTTGATTATGTAACCTCTCCTTAATTTCGGAACACAATCCGTTAAAAGCTAGGTCCGCCAAATCTCTCTCTGAAATATAAAGACTAAAACACTAGTTTCTAGTATCTCTAAAGTGCTTGATGTACTGAGAGACACCCTCATTATATTTCTGCTTGACCAATGTTAGGTGCGATAACCTATGTTTTGTTTCGCCAGTATAGAAGAATTCATGGAATTTTTGTTCTAACTGGGCCCACGTTTGGATGGAGTTTGGCGGAAACACTGAAAACCAAGGGAAAGAGGTACCAGAAAGCAAAAGAGAGAATAATCTAAGCTTGAGCACGTCCGACCCACTAGCTTTGCCACACTGTGCTAGGAATATGCTAACATGCTCTAGTGTGATTTTATTGCCCTATGTTGGCACGAAAACGTGCCCCCGCACTTGGGTCAGTTCGATGATCCAAAAGTGTGTGGATACTTAGGGACAAGCCTAAGCGTGACGCAGCACCGACGTCACGTTCCGACTACCCTTAGTCGTGATAAGGGGGGTGGAGTCGCCAAGCAATCAAATCAAACAAAATAATCCAATTAGCCGAAAGAAATATATTAAATAGAATAAAGTCAGCAAACTAATCAAAGCCTATCTACTTCGGAGTATGGTGCGAAGGGGTCGCCGAAGTATACCTTCGGTGTCTGGTGCGAAGTGTCTCGCCGAAGGATGCCTTCGGCGTTCGGACTAGTCCGGTCGAAGATGAACTCCGAATGGATCCGGACGTGACAAGCACCTCCGAACGGCGGGGTTCGGCGTGAAGTCTCTGATACAGCGAATTACAAAATAATTACCCAAACGCCGCGTGCAGGCATGACTTCGTCCAGAGCGAGGTACGAGCATGGCGAAGCCTATAGCGACGAAGTATGCGAGCGAAGCGTGTAGTCGAAGCCCATAGTCTCGCCGAAGGGTGTTCTGGCAACCTCCAAACCGATCTCTCGGCTCCGGACACCTCCGGCAAAGCATCTCTGAACATGAAAACCTGCAACAGAGAGGATTTGAAGTACTAATTCGGTCTGAGGACCGAATTTTGCTAAGTGTTGCACTAGTAGCGAAGGTAGCAATATGTTACGCAGAGCGGATACTTCACAGGTGAAGTAACAAGGCGATAGCAATATATTACGTAGATTAACGGTTACTTCACAAGCGAAGTAACAAGGATCACCACTGTTCCGAAGTGGCTGGCGGAGGGCTTCTAGGCAAACCCACGAAGAGGTATAGAAAATTAAAGGTAAAAAAATGCGATCAAAGCTAGGGCTTTGTGTTTGATTTGTGTTGGGGGCTCTCTAAGCTGGCCCCGCCTCTCTATTTATAGGGGTCAAACTTCTGATCTAATCTGCTATAATTCGGCTTGGATAGAGATAAAAACTTAGACGGAATTGTATCGAACTCTCTCTCTACCGAAGTGGGCTTCATCCAGGCCCGTCGAAGCCTGCTCCTCGGGCCCAAGCTTCAGCGGCGTGGGCCTCCGAAGGCTTCCTGGCCGAAGGCCATGGGCTTGCCAGAGGCTTTCGGAGCCCATAGCCCAATGGACCCTCGACCCTGTAGGGCTTTGGCCTGACCCTGGACATGTGTATTTTTGGCTCAAATCATCAAAATTGATATTTTGACAATCTCAGCCATTGATGCCATTTTTTGCTATCAACACATGCCCCCCGCCTTTTAGTGAACTGAGTGAACTAAAAGCACAACAAGCTGAAGACGATACCGTCCATATCGGCTTTTCAACACCTTTCACGTTGTTTGCCACACGCTTGGGAAATACCTTTTCAAGTACCTACCATTCAATGCTCTTAGAAACCGCTCTCCTTGCAGAGATTCCAACATGTATGCATTTCCAGGAGTGATTTCGGCTATCTTAAAAGGACCTTCCCAACTAGGTGACCATTTACCAAATTTGGGACTCTTCGTGCCTAAGGGTAAAATCATCTTCCAAAACAAATCTCCTACTTGAAACGATTTTAGTTTAACCTTCTTATTGTAGGCTTTAGCTACT
This sequence comes from Zizania palustris, assembly GCA_019279435.1. Classification (NCBI taxonomy): domain Eukaryota; kingdom Viridiplantae; phylum Streptophyta; class Magnoliopsida; order Poales; family Poaceae; genus Zizania; species Zizania palustris. The sequence continues at coordinate 33,590,249 of JAAALK010000079.1, read as the reverse complement.
CTCCTCTTGTCTACTTCTATGGCTTCTAAAGCCCTTAGTCTCTTATCGGTCACTTCATCTAGATTATCCTTCAAAAGAGTTTCATACTCGTTGACCGATAAGCCATCATGCTTTAACACTCTTAAGGAGCCAAGATCTACCTCTACAGGTAGAACAGCTTCTTGTCCATATACCAACTCATATGGACTGACATTGGTAGCACCGTTCTTTGCAACTCTACAAGCCTATAGCGCCTCGGAAAGCACTTCATGCCACCTTTTAGGAAACTCTTCAATTTTCTTCTTAATGAGCTTAATCACGGTTTTATTACTAGACTCAGCCTGACCATTGGCCTGAGCATAGTAAGGTGAAGAGTTTATCAACTTAATACCATAATATTCGGCGAAGTCCCTCACTTCTCCAGAAACAATTGAACTACCTTGATCTGTAGTAAGAGTTTGAGGAATGCCAAATCTATGTATGATGTGCTTCAAGATAAAATCATGTACCTCATTGTGAGTCATGTTCTTGAGAGGTACGGCCTTGGTCCATTTAGTGAAATAATCCATCGCCATCAACACGAACTGATGCCCTTTTGAGGAAGGAGGGTGAATTTGGCCAATGAAGTCTAAACCCCAACCTCAAAACGTCCATGGCTTAACAATAGGGCTGAGTAATGAGGCAGGAGCTAGCTGAAGATTGCCAAACTTCTGACATGCTTCACACCCTCTATAATACTTAAAACAATCCTCAGTCATAGTCGACCAATAAAAACCTGCTCTTTTGAGCATCCAACTCATCTTCTGGGCCGACTTATGAGTGCCACAAAGTCCTTCATGGAATTCTCCCATAGCCACCTCTGAATGTTCGTGGTATAAACACTTTAACAACACTCCATCGATGGTTCAGCGATACAATGTGTCGTCTATCAGCACGAATTTGAACGCTTGTCGCCGAACCTTCCGATCAACCCTTTGGCTCGGGTCTCTCAAATACTGGACGATCGAAATTCTCCAATCGCCCTTATGGGCTTCAAAGGGTCTTGCTAGCTCACCCTCTGAAAAAATTTCTAAACTACTAACTTCGGGGTGCCCCCCGAGCCATTCCTTCTACTGCTGAAGTCTGGCCAGGCTGGCCATTCGGAGCGTGCTGGGACGAAGACCTCCGGAGGGTTCGGACTCCTGGGAGCCCTCACCATGTGGGAGGCTTCGGCTTACGGCCTCCGGTGTGCCAGGTCCCTCAGTTGGCAGAGTACTCCGGTCTAGGGACCTCGGCTCGTAGTGGCCTTCGGCGGCCGGAGGGGTCTGACCCGGAGGGTGCGCTTGCCAACCGTCACTACCTTTGGTAGTGAGACCAAGCATCGGCTTATCCCATACAGAAAATTTTCCTTTCCTGACTTGGTAACCAGATGCTTTCTTAGTCAAATCATTAGCCAACTTTAAAGTCATCAAAAGCAGCAACTATGTCTAGACATTTATCCAAGTAACTATTCAGCAAGCCGTTAAAGCATTGAGCACTTTTAGCTACTTGTTGCACTACTAACAAGGAATCACCATATGCGTGGACATGTTTAGCACCTACAGACTCTAGTAATTCAACACCTAGCAATAAAGCTTCGTATTCAGCTCGGTTATTAGTGGAAGGAAATTCTAGACGGGCCGAAGTCTCAAAGTGCATTCCATTAGGTGATATGAGAACCTCTCCAATACCTTGGCCACTCTTGCAAGCCGAACCATCAAAATAAAGTTTTCATGGCACTACCTCAACTAGAGCAATATTGTCACTCCAGCTGACATCTATGTGGTGATCAATTATAAAGTTGGCTACGATTTGGCCTTTCATTGCTCTTAGGGGTTCATAGGCCAAATCATACTCAATCAACGCGTAAGCCCATTTTCCGATTCTTCCACTCAGAATCGTCTTCTGTAACATGTGCTTTATAACATCGGTTTGGCAAACGACAACACATGTAGTAGGGAGAAGATAATGGCGTAATTTGGTGCACGCGTAGTAAAGTGATAAACACAAACGTTCCACAAACGCGTACCTGGTTTCGGCATCCAGCAGGCGGTGGCTCAAGAACATGATGATGTACTCTTTTCCCTCTACCTCCTAGGTTAGCATGGCCCCAATCACGTATCTTCAACAGCGATGTATAGACGAAATGGAATCTCGGCTTTGGGTGCTCTCACCATAGGCGGTGATGACAAGCACTCCTTGATTTTATCAAAGGCACTTTGCTGGCTTGCCCCCCAAGTGAACTCGGCTTCGTTCTTTAGCCAGAGTATGGGGACAAAGGCATCAATCTTACCGAACAAGTTGGATATAAAGCGACGCAAATAGTTCATCTTGCCTAGCAACTTCTGTACATCCCTTTTGCACGTCGGCCCTGCAATGTTTCTAATCTTCTCAAGCCTCTTAGGATCAATTTCTATGCCTCTCTCGTGAATCATGAAACCTAAGTACTTACCAGCCGACACACCAAAAGCACACTTGAGTGGGTTCATTTTCAAACCATACTGTCGCATCCTATCAAAAGAAACCTTCAAATAGGCTAAATGGCTCCCCATAGCATCCGATTTGACTACAACATCATCGATGTAAACTTCTAACATAAGCCCTAGCAAGTCATGAAAGATTAAGTTCATAGCGCGTTGATACGTGGCGCCAGCATTCTTCAAACCAAAAGTCATAACAACCCACTCGAACAAACCTACAAAACTAGGGCATCGAAAGGCAGTCTTGTAGACGTCCTCTTCGGCCATAAAGATTTGATTATAACCAGTATTGCCATCAAGAAAACTCGGTACCTTGTGTCCTGAAGCATTGTTGATCAGCATGTCAGCTATCGACATTGGGTATTCATCTTTCGGAGTGGCTCTGTTCAGATCTCTAAAGTCAATGCATACCTGTATCTTGCCACTCCCTTTCTTATCTACAGGCACAATGTTAGCAACCCATTCCGCGTACCTGCATGGCCTAATAAACTCAGCCTTGAGTAGTCACTCTACCTCTTCTTTAACTCGGTCATAGACGGCCGAGTTAAAGCGGCGAGGAGGCTGCTTATAAGGCCTAAATCCGGACTTGATAGGTAGCTGATGCTCCACGAGCTCACGGCTTAGTCCTGGCATCTCGCTATACTCCCATGCGAAAAAATCTACATACGACCGAAGCAACTCTATTACTTCAGCCTTTTCATCAGGCTGTAAATGTTGGTTTACAAAAGTCAGCCTCGGGATGCTACCATTACCTATGTCAACTTCCTCCAAGGGATCGGCCGATGCAAAGCCTTGTCCTAATTTCTCTACTTCGCTAAAGTCTCTGATGGCCTTGGCAATACCATCTTTGCTAGACCGATATTGATCCACGCGAGACTTTAGCCAATCTAGATTACTCTTGCTAGACATGACTATCAATACAAAAATAGTCGTGCTACTCCAGTAGGCTTTACAAACACTGGAACAAAAAATCCTCTAGATATGCTAACAAAATCATAATTCGAAAGATCCCTACTTGATTGACACTCTACTTTATTATGGACGGCGTCAACCGATACATCGGCCAATGCTACTTGGGCCAAAGTATCCGCGGGAATGACCACTACCTCATCGTTGTCCCATTGAATCAGGCACTAGTGTAGGGTAGAAGGAATGTAGCAATTCATGTGAATCTAGTCGCGCCCGAGTAGCACGCTGTAGTTACATTGTACATCGATGAAAAATGTTGTTGGCAATGTCTTGTTGCCCACCGTCAACTCCATGGAGAGTACTCCCTTGGCCTCGGAGCTCTCGCCGTTGAAGCCGTTGAGCATCAAGTTAGTCTTCTTCAGATCATCCTCGCCCCTGCCAAGTTTCTTCAACAACGAGTAAGGCATTAAGTTAACAGTGGCGCCGCCGTCGACGAGCATTCGGGAAATCGACTTTCCATCAATCTGACCTCTGATGTAGAGGGGTTTCAGATGGCGAGCCGAGTCCTCGGGCTTCTCGAAGATGGCATCGTGTGGGCCGAGGTTCAATTGAGCGACCTCGGCCTCATCCTGTGGCAGGGCGAACTCGGCAGGCAGCGTGATGATGTTGATGTCCATCACCTGGGGTGCGGGCCCTTCAGGGACGGACGAGTAATCGTCGTCGAGCATGTCGTCATCGTCGTCGCTCGGACTAGGAGCCGGGTTGGTTATCTCAACCGGCTTCTCCCTCCATACCTGTCTTGCAGATGGCCGAGGGCGGATTTCCTCAAAGATAGCGTCGCGCTCGTCCTTGGCTTTCTTCTCGCGCATCTCCCGTGCCCGTAGTCGTTGTTGGCGTCTCTTTTGTGATTTGGACATGCCTGGAGGTGCCCAGCAGCTGAGTGGTGGGATAACTATCGAGAATCCCAACCCGAAGGTCACTTGGTCACCTGGGCAGAAATCTCCATCGCCTTTCGTGCCGCCCATGTACCAGCTGGGATCGTGGCCCAGAAGTAGCAAGAATTCGGCGACTTGCAACAAGGAGGCAAGTTGGCCACGGAAAATCTCCACGAGTTCAACCGTCCGGCCCGCTATGTGCCAGAGGAAGTCCACACCGATGCCGCCCATCAGGCCAAGTTCCTCCGGGGACTAAAGGATGAGCTATCCGTCCAACTTGTCGTTGTGGACTACGCCAACTTCCACTAGTTGGTGAATAAAGCTATCATCCAAGAGACCGAGCAGAACCGGCTGGACCTCAGAAGAGGAAAATGATAGCCTTCAAGCACAACCAAGGAATCCTTCAGAGGCACCGCTTCACTCCTCTAGCCCATGCACCAAGCCATCACCCTCGTCCCGCCTTCAGGCCACAGTACAACTCTGGCAGTCCAAGTACCGGGAACCCCCACCCAGCTTTACCAACTCCACTAGCCCGATCGGCACCGACCGTCAAGACCACCACCCTGAGAGACCAAAATGGCAAGCTAGTGGTGTGCTTCAACTGCCGCAAGGAAGGGCACGACTCCCATTATTGTCCTCACCCCCAAGTAGACCCAAGGAGCCACTCCCAACCCGGAAATCTGCGCCCATGTCAATCACGTCACCGTAGAAGAAGCCCAAGAAGCCCCGGAAGTTGTCCTCGGTATGTTCACTGCCAATTCCATACCCTCACTAATATGGTTCGACTCGGGAGTAACACACTCCTTCATATCTAAGACTTTTCTTAAAAATAATGGACTAGAAGTACTCCAACTACCTAAGCCTTTGGTAATTGGCACCCCCGGTAACCAAAATCTAGCCACCCTTTTTAGCCCAAGGATAAGGATAGAAATCCAAGGGGTATTATTTTGGGCAGACCCGATCCTTCTAGATTGCAAGGGCTTAGACCTCATCCTCAGTTTGGACTAGTTAATGAAGCACAAGGGAAGGATAGACTGTGCCAGCAAGTCCGTCACCATAACCAATGAGGATAGAATCACCATCACCTTTGAGATGTCCACCTAGGGTCTGAGAAGGACCTCTCTCCACTAGATGGCACTAGAAAAAGTGTTTATAGTCCGAGAGTATGCAGACGTTTTCTCAGAAGAACTGCTAGGAATGCCACCCAAGAGGGACATCGAGTTCAGGATTGAGCTTGTCCCCAGAACCACGCCCATCTCCATGCGATCGTACCACATGGCCGCAAATGAGCTAGTAGTAGTGAAGAGTAATATTGAAGTGCTTGAATAGAAAGGTTATATCTGACCAGGTACCTCACCTTGGGGAGCACCGGTCATATTCGCCATGAAGAAAGACAATACAAAGAGGAAGTGTGTGGATTACAAGGCTCTGAATGATGTAACAATCAAGAACAAGTACCCTTTACCACGGATCGATGACTTGTTCGTTCAGCTCAAGGGAGCCTCAGTCTTTTCTATAGTTAACCTCCGATCAGGCTATAATCAGCTCAGGATCAGAGAAGAGGACATCCCCAAGACTACCTTCACGTTCTGTTATAGACTATACGAGTGTTGGGGGAAAATACTTCATCCCCAGAATCCTCCCAGATTCCAAGAAAATACATTATATAATGAATTTAAAGGCAAGTCTTAGTTTCGGAGCCCAAGACTCCCTCCGAATTGAAGGGTTCGAAGTCGAAGGTTTCATCCAGGCTCCAATTTAAAGAGACCCTCCGAAGAGCTTCCTACCGGAGTGGAAAACAACCAGAAGGATGGGACGTCTACTTTATCAACATCTTTTGAGCATGTTTTATAATATTAGCCATATTCGGGATACCGAAATAGTATCCACTATGTCGGTTGTAATTAAGGGGTAAAAAGGTCTTTTCATTAGAGATTTTACCTATAAATACCCCCTTCTCGCCCTGTAAGAGACATCGAATATTCCGATATTCAATATACGCTTCGAACTATTCCGAGCCATTATCCTATTCAGAGGCTTGAGATAGTCCGCATTTACAAACACTTCGTTTGTCAATTCTTGGTCTTATAGAACCTGTTAGCGTAATCCATTGCACCAACAGTTGGCGCCATCCGTGGGGAGCTTAGTACTAAAAGCTAGTTATCTGCGATCGCCTGTACTTCGAAGTACGTGTGCGGAGGGAGCTTTGGAGTCCCAGAATTCTGCACACCATTTGGCAAGAGGCTTCAAGTACAGTTTGAAGGCCTTTCTCACCTTCCACCACTGTTCGAAGCTCTCGGTCTCCGGAGCCTGCCTAGCTTCGTAAGTCATGCCTCCCAAGCAGACTATAGCCACCGGCCTGCTCCGAAGGTCCTCTCGTACCTCCGGTGCATGACCCTCAGACATTCCCCAAACTCCTGAAGTAGTTAATAACCCCCGAGCAACTGAAACCCCTCGGGCAGCTCCGTCCGTCTAAGTGTACTCGTAGAGTGGCCCCTGAGCCACTGGCCACTGAGCTCTTTCAACGTTTCCTGTGAGACGGCAAGGGGCCTATTTCTTTTCCTATGAGTGCTCTTGTTCAGAATCCGAAATTTCTACAGTAGCTAGCGATGGATGCCTGAAGTGGGTTCGCAAGTGAGTTTTTCTTCTGGATTCAGTTTTTGTGGGCTATTTTCTGATGATTTCACTACAGAACATGGTTTTCATGCCTATGTATCTTCTATTGTGCATGTTTTGGATGTTCCATTTTTCAAGTTTGCACTGTGTTTGAATGGCTGATTCTTGATGTTTTTATGGATCAAAAGTGCTACAGCACATCTGAAATGAATGATCACATGACGGAACTGAATACTAAGGTGCATCAGTTTGTTTTATCTTTGGTTGGAAGTAAACTTGGTTGATGTTATTGTCTGGTTCATCCTCAATAAATCAAGGATACAACTCTTGTTCATCTCAGATGAAATCAAGAGAGTATTAGTATCTAGATTTTTTGGACATAATCTGTGTTTCTAATCTGAATAGTGAAACTGCTAGATAATGCAGAATTTTTGAAACCTCAATTTTTGTGTGAAATCTGTGAAACTTTTATCCTTGATCATTGATTATTTTTCTGGTTGATAAGTGATCTTTGAGTTGTAGTTACTGTAGCAGACAGGAAGTGTTGCTGAGGTAATCATTTCTGCTACTTTGCTGAAAGTTGTCTGCTAACAACTCATGATGTGAGGTCATGGATGACATGTAAAAGTAAAAGCTGGCTTTGAGGTGTAAAAGATTTCTGCAGTGTATATTGCTGAAGTTACCCTCTGATTTAACTCTGAAAATCATGTGTTCTATTACTATTCCTGATCAAAGGTTTTCAGTTCTGTAGTTTATAAGTTGTTGATTTACTTGAAATAGACACTGATAATATTCAGCTGTATTTTTACTGCTGAATCTTGCTAGTCTTCATGAGTGACAATTTGAGTGAAATTTGCTGATTGTTTGGCTGAGACCATGTGTTCAGAAACATGAACTGAAGGTTTGATCTTATTTGATGATAAAAGAAGATTCCCACTATTGAGATCAAAGTGTTCTACAGAAAAATCAAGGTACCAATTCTGTTCAGTATGCTCAATTTGTAAATCTATGATTTGGTTCAGACTTTCTTTATGAACTGTTGATTTGAAATTATAACTGAGTTCATCACTTGATCATGAGTAAAATTTGCTGCTGTGAATGATCTGTTTTGTCTTAAGACATTGTCAACAATTGAGGTTGTTGTTTGAATTGTTCTAAATATGTTTTCATTTTAGTTTCATATAGACATTCAGAAATCTGTTTCAGTTTGAGTAGATGTTTGATGGAACTGTTCATCATTTAATTTTCATCAGAATATCAATTGAATTCATTTTTATACAGTAGTGTAGTTTGGTATTTGAACTTGCTAAACTCTGAAATTTGAATTCAGAATATGTGAAATCACTGTTCATAATCCAGATAGTTTCAGAAGTAGTATTTTCATCTGAGCTCTGATTAGATCTTTGATCATATTGTCTATTATCTAGTCCTTTTCAGAACATGTTTTTTGGTTCAGATTTGATTTCAGTAGGGATGTTCTGTGTTTGAAATTACTCAACTCAAAAATTCAAATCAAAAGTAGAAAAGTTACTGTTTATCTTCTAGATAGATTCAGATCTTGAATTTTCAGTTGAGTTCTGTTTGAACTGATCTGAAATTGTGTGTGAGGATTCATATTAATTCAGAAGAGTTGTTCTCAGTTTTATTCTCTGATAATTTCCTTCTCTGTTATGAAAAGTTCATTTCCATCAACAAGTGTAGTGAACTGAATTGATTTAGTTGACTGTAGTGTTTCATAACTTCAGTACTAAAATATGTTTTGAGATATACTGTGGATTTGCAATCTGTTTTCTCTTTTAAAATGGCTCATGAGTAGAATCTCTGATATCTTAATTGCTATACAGTTTTTAGCACATATCTACTCTGAAATCACTATTCATTTTCAGAATTCTATTTTCAGTGTCAGTTCAAATACTATTTCAATTCTAGATCTGGTTTCATGCACTGTATTGAACCTGAAATAGTTTTAAAGTGAATCTGTGTTATTGTTCCTTGTCTAGAAAAGTTCAGAAACTATATTTTCAATTGAGTTTTGCTTGAAGGTTTTTGAACTGAAGTTGATCATCTAAATTGAATCTGTTGCAGTTTGCTTTGTTAATTGAGTATGTTTAATTCTAAATTCTTTCTCTGATTTAGATATCAAACATCAAGTTTTCATATAGTCTTGTTCTTGATCTATTAGAGTTAATCTGGTATTGTTTTGAATGATTTGATCAAGTTATCCTTGCTGAATTTTGTTTCAAAGTGTTAAAGTGCTTCTATTACAAATGTTATGTATTTCTGAATCTTGTCGTACTTTCAATAGTCGAAGTAGTCCTGTTGACAAATCAGTTGTCGAAATTTACTCTGTATTTCGGAGTACCAGTTGCCGACAGAACAGTTCGACTGACCAAACTCCGAACTAAGCTTAACATGATTGTCAAACTAGTGGTGCTCAAATATTGTACTGATTGGTTTAAATTTGAATATGAAATTTTGGAGGTGTATTGGGTGTTTTGAAAAGGCCATCTAATTCACGAAAATTAGTCAAGGCTCCTATTAACCCCCCTCTAGTCGCCATTCCGATTGAGGAGCCATGCTGAATAGCGTGGGCCTCATGGCTCCAGATGTGATGAGTCATTGTCAACGATAGTCAAAGAGGACAGAAGAAGAGAGGAGATCTGCTGCGTCTGGGCGGCGTGTGACTCAGGTACACGGGCAGCAAGCGACTGTCGGGCAGAGGGGCCGCGAAGTTGGGCTGGCCCAATCCGGGTACATGGGCCAGGAGCAGCAGAAGACCCACTGGGCTGTTAACCAGGATTGACTCAGGTACACGGGCGGTGAGCGATTGCCGGGCTGAGAGAGCTGCGGAGTCGGGCCGGCCCAATTCGGGTACCTGGTGCAAAGTCGGTGGAGGCTTTGTCAGTTTCGACGCAAAACTGACGACCGCTGATCTTGTATCGGACTGTCCAGAAGAGAAGTCGTAGTCGCTACGAAAGCTTAGCTTTCGGATAAGTCATCTGTAAATAGGAGTTTACTATTTTGTCCCTAGGCCCACAGTCAGTCAGTCGAGTCTGTAAAATATCCTAAGGGCAGCTTAGTCTTTTCATGTTATTTTAGCGTCTGTAAAAAACCCTAAGGGGCTAGTGGAATATTCCTAGCTATTGGGCAGCCTATAAATAGGGCCCCAATCCTTAGGGTTAGGTCACCCTTTCAAGAAATCACTTTTTAATCAAGGATTGGGTCACTGTTTCTATCTTGTCTCTCTGTTCATTCTCCTACTTGCGCCGCCGCCCGGTTTCTGTCTTGTTCTTCGTGATTTCATCTCGTTTCTCACGGATCTGCAAGATTTTATTTCTGTCATTCTTGTGTGCAGCACTTCGTGCGCAGCTCTGTTTGTTTGTTTTGCGTGCAGCCATTTAATTCCTGAGCAAATGCTTCTCTGGCAGCTTCGTTCTTGTTCTTCACATGAGAGTACTAATTCATGCGTACTGTAGCAAGTAGTACTACTTTCCTATAGCTACAGTGTGCTAGTACTCTAGCTTTGCTTTTTCCTGCGTAGCCTTTTTGATCGAGTAGACAGGACTTTGTCCTTATCTGGCTGTTTCTGACGAAGCCACCTCGTTTGTTCGAAGTCATTCAGCTCTGTGAAGCAGGCTTCGACCTGCTTCTTCGAAAGTTTTGCTAGAACCTTCAACTTCGAACTTGAACTGTGAACCTAGCTTCGAAGTATGCTCTGTGCTTAGTTTTATTCGTTGACATACTTCGGCACTTGTGCGAAGTCCTTCTATTCTACGAAGCAGGCATCGATCGTATCTGTGAAGGTGTTTTCTAAGATCTTGCTGGTAGACTTCGCTCGGAGTGTGTTTTCTAAGGTCTTTCTGTTGCTGTCTTGTTTCGAGGGTCACAGTTTGTGAGTTCGAAGCTTGTTTTTCGAAGTAAGCTTCAAGGCTTCGATCTCTTGTGAGAGCTTCAGCACACTTTGATTTGAAACTGGTCTGTGGTTCGAAGGTTACCACTTCGGTAGTCATACCTCGATCAAGCTAACTTCGAAGGTAGAGTGTAGGCTTCGATTTGGTCTTGTTGCTGTGTGTTTGGCTTCGCTTCTCTTTCGAAGGTTGCTTTTCTGTGAACTTTGGTCGAAGCTTTCTGATCGAAGTATAGGCTTCGAAGTACACTGTTCGAAGCAGGCTTCGATACTTTCATACTTCGCACCGAAGCATACTTCGCATTCTGCTACACTTGAACTAGGTTAGTTTCCACAAACCTTCGGCACTTCCACGACAGCCTTCGACAAGGGACCCCGAAGCAGGCTTCGACACTGCGAAGCAGGCTTCGCCAAGTTTCGAACATGAGACAAATTTGAACAGTAACTTCTCATCTCTTTTCATGTACACTTAGATCATCTACTGAGAAGTTTAATCTACCATGTTCTGAATATTTTGTTTATCTGCCTATTATCACTGTATTGGTGTTTCTTTGTCTAGGACACCAGTCTTTTCTAGGCTAGATACTTTTAGACTTAGACAATCTGTTCACGCTTTGCTGCTTAGTCTTTTGAGGTGCGTTGGGTGTTGGGAGCAGGCTATAGATTCGAAAGAATTTTTAGGTGCCCATTCACCCCCCTCTGGTCGCTACTTTCGGTCCTACAAGTGGTATCAGAGCTTTGTTAGGGTTTTCCATACCTTAACTGGTTCTAACCCCAGTAGTGATCATGACGTCTCCTGGCAAGGTCCCGTCCTTGGAAGCTTATGGCTATAACTATTGGAAGACTCTCATGCGAGCCTATCTTATGAGCCAAGGCTCGGACATCTGGGACATTTGCGTTCACGCTACATTCGTTATATTGCTAGTTGCTGAGCATGGCACTCCTGGTATCATTGCCCAGCATCTGAACAATAGTAAAACTGTGAACATTTTGTTTTCTGGTTTAGGTCCCACTGAATTTGAGCGTGTGACCCATATCTCCACTGCGAGAGAGATCTGGGCTACCCTCAAGGCACACCATGAGGGAACAGCCCAGGTCAAGGCTCGGCTCTATCAGACCTACCGGCGTGAATATGAGAACTTCACACAAAAGCCGGGTGAATCTGTTGAAGCGTTGTTTGGTCGTTTTCAATCGATCATAAAAAAGCTTCGGGACAACAAGGCTGAGGGTGCTCAGTTAGTCTCAGATCACGAGCAGGCGTTCAAGGTTCTCCATACCTTGGACCCAAAGATCTAGGAGATCAAGGTATCCTCTATCATTGAGAGCACATCTTATGATACCTTGACCATTTCTGAGTTGTTTAGCAAGCTAAGGGCCACCGAGGTTGATATCCAGCTGAGATCAAATCTCACTGGCTCTGGATCAAAGTCCCTGGCCCTTGCTACACCTTCTATTGATCCTTCTTCTATGAGCTGTGCTAGGTTCTCTTTGATGTCTATCACTGAGGACCAGCTTGAGTCTTTGGGAGATGATGACCTGTGTCTTTTTAACAACCGGGTGCGTCTTGTTTATGACAAAAGAATTTTCAAAAGACATGGCACAAAATCCGGGTGCTTTGAGTGTGGTGACCTAGGACACTTCATCGCCGACTGCCCCAAGCGCAATGGACACAAGAAGGGCACCGGTGGTGGCTTCCATGACTCTGGCAATCACGACAGCTCTTCCTTCAACAAGGGCAAGCCAAAGACAAGATTCTTCAGAAAGGCCCTGAAGGACTACCGGCGAGAGAACAAGAAGCGCGATAAGGCCTTCTTCGCCGAGATGGAGAAGAGCTACTCCAAGCAGTCCACGTCTTCTTCCTCTTCATCAATCTCAAGCGATCAGGACATCATCATCAGGAAGGGGAAGGACAAGGACGATCTGGCAGGCCTTTGCTTCATGGCCTTCGGGGACAGACCGAAGAGCTGCTCACATCAGCGCCGAAGATCCCACAGGAGCTTCTGTTCAATGGCTCTTGGGGATAAGGAAGAGAAGAGCTCCTCCGATGACTCCGACGACGACGACAACGAAAAGGTATCATCTTATGAACGCGAAATCGTTGATTTACATGAAAGCAATCGTCAGGAGTTAAAATATCGGGAAAAACTGCTTAGGGGGGCTAAGAAGAGGATAGATGAGTTAGAGAGTGAGCTTGCCGTGGCCAACGGCAGAATTGAGAGTCTATCTTCTTCCCCTTGCTTGGGTGATAACAGTGAGTGCCCAAAGAGTGAGGTGCTTCTGTGTGACCTGTCGACTCTGAAGTCCAGGTACACAGAAAGGGTTGATGAGAGAGACGCTTTGGCCATTGAGCTTGAAAGCACTCAGCTGGAGCTGAAAGATGCTCAAGCCACTATCGTCATGCCCTGTGCTGATTGCCCATCACATCTAGCTATCTTAGCTGAGCTGAAAGCCAAGGGCAATGAGAATTTGATGGATTTGGAGAGAGTGAGAGCTGAGCTGGCACAGACTAGGCTAGAGCTTGAGACACTGTCAATTCCACCCACTGTCTGTGAGAACTGTTTGTTTCTTAGAATGGAATTGATCAAGCTGAAAGCCGAGAAGTCTGTCCAGGTAGATAGCGAGTGTGAGACCTGTTTGTCTCAGGTGGAGGTTCTAGCTTCCTTGAGAGAGGAGCTAGCTGATTCTCAGAATGAGAACTTTTACCTCCATTCTATCCTGAGTTGGATCAGTGCCAGAGAGCCACAACTTGGCATGATGATCCAGCAGTTTAAGAGGCAGGATGGGTTTGGGGTAGGTTACACCTACACCAAGGCTGACTTTGAGAGTCCTATTAGCCGGGCAGTGGAGTGGAGTAAAATGACTCCAGAGCAGAGATATCCCAAGACTCACTCCACTGAGTCTTTCCAGGCTAGTCAACCCAAGGATGGAGTGATCCATGAACAGCCCAAAGCTCCACCCAAGAAGCCCATCTGGGTTCCAAAGCCCAAACACCTCCACACTTCTCTTGACTCTCTTCTTGGACCCTCTCAACCCAAGAAGACTACACCCAACACCACTAAGCCCAAGAACCCCAAGCCTCAACCACATCCCAAGAAGCCCACCTACCATTGTGAGTATTGTTAGAGAGAATGGCATCTTGTAGAGTTTTTCTTCAGGAGGAAGCGGGTTGAGAGAGCAGAGCGTGCTCGTGGTGGTCAGGAGCAGTTCTACCAGTACGGTGGTAGACTGAGAGTTCCTCGACGCGGGGAGAGGCTGGAGGCCAGGCCGCGTCGTGTAGGTGGTGGTAGAGGAGACGGCTTTCATGCCCGTGCTCCAGATGGTGGTGTCCGTTCCGGCAGAGCTCCAGGTCGTTTTGGCTACGATCCTAGACCTCGTGGTCGAGGCTTTAGGCAGAACCGAGGACCGCGCTTTGAGCCGCGTTTTGGTCCAAACTCTTCTGATGATTTCTGCTTTCCGTCTTTTGAGTAGATGGCTCGACACTGGTTTAGCTCTTTCGCTAAACCTGGTGCCGGACCATTTGCTTCCCCTTACGACCACTGATTGTGCAGGATCGGGGACTGGAGGACGTTTGGATCATGGACTCAGGATGCTCTTGCCACATGACGGGACATCGCAGATGGTTCTCCAATCTCATTCCCCCGAGCTCCAAAGAGTACATCACTTTCGGGAACAGTGGTCAAGGGAAAGTAAGAGGCATCAGCTCAATTCGCATTTCAGACCATTTCTCTTTGAAGAACGTTGCCTTGGTTGGAAATTTGAACTTTAATTTGATTTCTGTTTCGCAACTTCTTGAGGATTGTTTGGAAGTACGTTTTAAGAAGGGCAATTCTTCTGTGTTTGATTCTAGAGGGTCTTTGATTTGCCACATCTTACCATTTGGTAAAGTTTTTCGAATTGACTTCTCTAGTTCTTTTGGCCCTTCTCGCTGTTTGATTGCTGGATCTTCTTCTGAGCTCTGGAAGTGTCATAGGAGGTTAGGTCATTTGAGCTTTGATCTGCTAGTCAGGTTAAGCTCTATGGACCTCATCCGAGGATTGCCCAAGCTTAAAATGGAGAAAGATCTAGTTTGTCATCCCTGTCATCATGGGAAAATGGTTGCCGCTTCTCACTCTCCTATGACTCAGGTGATGACTTCGTATCCGGGCGAGCTGTTACACATGGACACTGTTGGTCCATCTCGGGTACGCTCAGTCGGTGGGAAGTGGTACACGCTTGTCATTGTTGACGACTTTTCTCAATTCTCGCGGGTTTTCTTTTTGGAGTCTAAGGATGAGACTTTTCATTTTGTTCATAACCTGATTTTGAAGCTGGAGAATGAGAACAATGGTCGGATGCGAGCAATTCACTCCGACAATGGCTCTGAGTTCAAGAACTCTCAGTTCGTCAGCTTTTGTAGTGATCAGGGTCTTGACCATCAGTTTTCTGCTCCTTACACTCCCCCACAGAATGGCGTTGTGGAACGAAAGAACCGCACGCTAGTCAAGATGGCTAGGACGATGCTCGATGAGCATAGGACTCCTAGGCACTTTTGGGCTGAAGCCATGAACACGGCTTGCTATCTGGCCAACCGCATTTTTCTTAGAGCTTACCTAGGTAAGACCTCACACGAGTTGCGGTTTGGCAGACAGCCCAAGGTGAGCCACTTGCGAGCGTTTGGCTGCAAGTGCTTTGTGCTCAAGAAGGGAGGGCATTTGGACAAGTTTGAGTCTCGTTGCTGGGATGGAGTCTTTCTTGGTTATGCATTGCATTCTTGAGGCTTTCGTGTTTGGAAACTCGACTCCCAGCAGCTCGTTGAAACTTGTGAGGTTTCTTTTAATGAGTCCTTGTCTTCTTTGACTCCTTCTTTTGAGCCTTCTGGAGATGGTGAGCTTGGAGAGTCCATCTTCGAGGAAGATGAGGATACTCTAGCTGATGATGAGGGTGGGCCTTCTGCACCTCCTGCAGAGCCCACACCTTCTGAGACTTCGACTGAGGACGAGGGCGGTCCTCTGATCACTTCTTCCACTTCGATCGAGCCCCCTCAATCGAGTCTAGAGGTGCCCACTCCTGACTCCGGTGAGGTTACTTCAGATCACTAGGGATCCCGAGCGGTTCAGCGTGATCACCCCTTGGAGCTCATCATCGGTGATTTTACTAAGAGAACTTTGCGTTCATCTGGTACCTCTCTTGTTGTGTTTGCTGAATCTCCTTTTGTTGCATCTTTTGAGCCCAGAGACGTTTCTCATGCTCTTTCTGATTCTAATTGGATTAACGCTATGCAAGAAGAGCTTGAGAATTTTGTCCGTAATCGGGTTTGGACACTAGTTGAGCCGCCACCAGGATGCAACCCCATAGGCACCAAGTGGGTGTTCAAGAACAAACAAGGTGAAGATGGGGTTGTTGTGTGCAACAAAGCTCTGGCTAGTTGCCTAGGGTTTTTGCCAGATGGAAGGTATTGACTTTGAAGAAACCTTCGCTCCTGTTGCTCGTCTTGAGTCCATTCGCATTCTTTTAGCTTTTGCCACTTCGAAGGGTTTTAAACTTTTTCAAATGGACGTCAAGAGTGCTTTTCTGAACGGGTACATAGAGGAGGAGGTTTATGTTAGGCAGCCCCTTGGTTTTGGGAACCCCAAGTTTCCTCGACATGTTTTTAAGTTGCAAAAAGCGTTATACGGGTTGAAGCAAGCCCCAGGGCTTGGTATGACCGGTTAAAGCAATTTTTGATGGGGAAGGGTTTTGTGATGGGTTCTGTGGATAAGACTCTCTTTTTGCTCAGAGTTGCTTCAGATTTGTTAGTTGCTCAGATTTACGTGGACGATATTATTTTTGGCGGAACTACTGATTCTCTTGTGTCCAAGTTTTCTGAGCAGATGCACAGCGAGTTTGAGATGAGCCTCATGGGTGAGCTCAAGTATTTCTTAGGGCTCCAGATCAAGCAGACCAAGGACGGCACCTTCATCCACCAAGGTAAGTACACTCGAGACATGCTGGAGAAGTTTGATTTTGGTGGAGAGCTGAAGCCTCAGATGACCCCAATGGGAACATCTGGGGGCCTGGACAAGGACGAGAGCAGCGTCAAGGTCAACGAGAGGGAGTTTCGAGGGATCATTGGTTCATTGCTATACTTAACGACGACAAGACCGGACATACAGTTCGTCGTGGGACTTTCCGCGCGTTTTCAGTCTTCACCACGCGCGTCTCATCGGCAGGCTGTCAAGCGCATCTTCAGGTATCTCACTTATGTGCCCGATCTCGGTCTTTACTATTCAGCATCATCATCTCTTGATTTATCTGGCTTTTCGGACGCTGACTTTGGTGGGTGTCGGTTGGATCGCAAGTCGACTTCTGGTACTTGCCAATTTCTTGGTTCTTCTCTTGTCTCTTGGTCTTCTCGAAAGCAATCTGGAGTTGCTCTTTCGACCATTGAGGCTGAGTATGTAGCTGCTGCTAGCTGCTGCTTACAGTTAGTTTGGATGATTTCCACATTGCGAGATTTTGGGTTGTTCTTTCCCACCAGAGTTCCTTTGTTTTGCGACAGCACCAGTGCAATTAGTGTAGGGAAAAACCCTTGTCTCCATTCAAAAACCAAACACATTGATGTGCGCTTTCACTTCCTGCGGGATCAATATGAGAAAGGTGTCATTGACCTTGTTCATATTGATACCCATCATCAGTTGGCTGACATTTTTACCAAACCCCTAGATCAGTCTACTTTTGAACGTTTACGAGGGGATTTGGGTGTTGTGTATCCTTTCTAGGATATTTTGCGTCAGTTTTCTTTCTTCTTTACTCTTTTCTTGAGTCTTTTGTGTGTGTTCATATCATACATATTCACATATCACAGTTTTGAGCTGCTTCTGTTATATGATTGAACTGCTTTACTTATTCTAGCTGGTACATGCTTTTGGATACTTGTCAATAATCATGCTTTGGTTCAGTTCACTTGATATGTCTGATATTTGTCATATGCATGGCTTTTATGCTTTAAACATGAAAAATGATCACCATTGCTTCTGGTAACTAGCATGTGTAGGCTGAGTGCTTTTGCTATCTGTCACATGCCTTGTAGCTAGTTCCTCACATAGATGCAGATTTGCAACTTGGACATCTTTATGCTTTAACATGGAAAATGTGCTATAAAAATGATAAAAATCAACAATGAATGAAAATTCCATGCCTTTTTATGCCTGAGTTGAAAAGATCCAAGTGAGTTTGCTTTGTCGCATTACATTGTTCTGGACTGCTTACCATAGCACTTTGGTATGAACTAGGACAATGTAGTGTATACCAAGACCAATGTCTTAAGCTTCTGATGGTCCAGTTCTGGCCTAGGCTTGACTTGGTCGGTTAGCATAAGGTTTGACATGTAAATAACCCTTGGCAAAAATGAAAAAGGAAAGTGAAAAAGCCTGAACATTAAAAAGATAATAAGCTTGCTAAAAGCACTTTGTTTTGGACGATGCTTATCTTGGTAGATATCAGTTAGCTTCTGCATCTCATGCTTTACCTTGCTTGTCAACTGGAAAATATGGTGATGCTTTTGTTTGCAAAAATTGAAAAATGTGTGCTAATGACTTTCTTTACATATCATCTGTTGCACTGATCATGCCATGTGTCTTAGACAGTATGTCTTTTGCTATACTTGCTAGATTTTGTACATTGCAGTCAATCATATCTGAGAAGCATGCTTTCTTCACTTCACCTGCACCCCAGTTGCATTCATTGCATATTTTGAGGGGGAGTTGCATTTCAGAAGGAGTCTGTGTCTTTTTCGAGTGCTTGATGAGTTCACTTGTCAACAAGGGGGAGAAATTTTGGGATCAGAGTTCAAGGGGGAGTTTTGGCTTTCTCCGGGATTTGTTTCAGGGGGAGTTTTTGTCCCGTTTGTCCTCTTACTTTTTTTTGATATCCTTGATGATGTTTCTGAGATCGCACTCATTTTGAGCTTTTACATTTTGGTTAACCATAATGACCACTTCTTGCTTTTTATTTGGCTTTTGGTAATTAGGGTTAATCTTTTCCTTTATTTTCTTCTTCTTTGTTTTTCTTGTGCTTTGTTTTCGTGTGTTCCACATGTGTTCGCATGTACTGAAGAGCTGAAGAAGTGAAGTGTTGACAATGCACTCATCAAGGGGGAGATTGAGGAGCCATGCTGAATAGCGTGGGCCTCATGGCTCCAGATTTGATGAGTCATTGTCAACGATAGTAAAAGAGGATAGAAGAAGAGAGGAGATCTGTTGCATCTGGGCCGTGTGTGACTCAGGTACACGGGCAGCAAGCGACTGTCGGGCAGAGGGGCCGCGAAGTCGGGCTGGCCCAATCCGGGTACATGGGCCAGGAGCAGCAGAAGACCCACTGGGCTGTTGACCAGGATTGACTCAGGTACACGGGCGGTGAGCGATTGTAGGACCGAAAGTAGCGACCAGAGGGGAGGTGAATGGGCGCCTAAAAATTCTTTCGAATCAATGGCCTGCTCCCAACACCCAACGCACCTCAAAAGACTTGGCAGGGAAATGTAAACAGATCGTCAAGACCTCTAATGATCTAGTGTAAAAACAACAGTTGACCTAATCGAGAAGACACCAACATAGTGTTGAACGGCAATCTAACATAGCATTTTAAGCAAGGTCAACTCAAGCTACATGAAGGTAAATCATCACAGGTGTTTAATGTGAATGCACATAAAAGGAGATGAAGGTTTACCGTTCGAAATTTGTCTCCTGTTCAAAACTTGACGAAGCCTGCAGTGTCGAAGCCTACTTCGAAGTTGTCGTGAGAAAGCCGTAGAGTCAAACCTCTAGGCAAGAGTAAGTACTGACAGATCCTTCGAATTAGTACAGCAAGACTAGTGAAGTATGTACTATGACTTCGAAGCCGACCAGACTCCGTTCGACTGAAACCTTCACACAGAAGCCAACGGACAGAAGACACAGGCCAAAAACAGCAATGATGGCGCAATACCTAAGCTACAAAGCTGCGAAGCAGCTGTCCCTTGTGCAGAGTCTAGCTGCGCTAGACACTTAGGTAGTGCAGAACTAGCTAGCCACGCTAGCTACTGCTTGTAGCATAGTAGCACCGGATATTGAAAGAATGAATTTTTCACAGAGGTCCGAAGGTCCCAGATGAAACTCCGAGCAGACACCTCGAAATAAAAATGGCCGAAGCCTGAGACTACACTTTCGGAAAGATGGACTTCGAATTACAATAAGCTATCTGAGCCTAAGCTTCGAAGTTCATGCAGCTTTGAAGTATAGAAAGCGTAAAGCACATGTTCCAGCTTCGAATCATCTACTCACTATTGCGAAGTGCACCTAGTCAATCTCGGTTCGAAGCATACTTCGAGTGAAAAGTTGTCGAAGTCATGCTGCAGAATACTGTGCAGCAATCAGTAGTGAACAGACTTCGGAGCAACCCTCGCTTGGATCATCGACCAAAAATAAGTCACAGCAGAATGAACAGGCTTCGAATAAAATAAAAACAGGGCGTAAACAGGAGCTATAAAGCTCAAAGACTGCAAAGCTACTGTGTAGACCTCCTGCTTAGATAAAAAAGGCTAGCAACTAGCTGTAAAAATTGTAGCTCTGCAAAACCTGCGCCATGTTCAGTTGGGGCCCATTACGAGACAGCATAACCAGTCAAAGAATAAAAGGAACACCAGCCATGTATGCAGTCTCGAGAAGACTAGTACTAGTTTGAAGAAACACTCTAGCTGCAAAAGGCTAGAAACTAGATGTAATCATCACCTGAGAGAAAACTTCAGCAGCTAGAAACCAGAGGCATTTGCACAAGTGAAAATATCATGCAACAGCAAGAACAGTACCCAAATAAAATAGCCCTCAGTGCATAAAAACAAGATGGATGCAGGCGGGGATCAATAAAAAACACCAGCACGTTTAACAAGGTACGCAGAGATCACAGTGAAAAAGTTAATCGCAGGAAAAGAGCCATGATTTAAAACTTAGCAGGATTAACTCTCGGTGTGAACGAGATTCAAGTAACGGCAGTGAAAACTCACAGAAATAGCAGAAGAACAGTAGTATGGCGGCGCACACATAACATGAACAGGGAGGTGAACTTTGGTATTTTAATTAAAGTGAGTTAACCCTAACCCTAGGGATTGGGGCCTATTTATAGGCAGCCCAATAAATGTGGAAAAATGCAGAAATACCCCTAGGGTTTTTACAGACGCTGAAATAAATGGAAAAGACCAAACTGCCCTTAGGATATTTTTACAGACTCGACTGACAGACTGTGGGCCTAAAGGCAAAATAGTAAAAACCTAAATAAAGGTAACTTGTCCTGATGCGGAGCTTTCGTAGCAGCTACGGCTTCGCCCAGAACGGTCAGATCCGAAATCAACGGTCATCAGTTTTGCGCCGAAACTGACAAAGCGTCCACCGTCTTCGCACCGGGTACCCGGATTGGGCCGGCCCGATTCCGCAGCTCCCTCAGCCTGGCAATCACTCGCCGCCCATGTACCTGAGTCAATCCCGGTCAACAGCCCAGTGGATCCTCTGCTGCTCCTAGCCCATGTACCCGGATTGGGCCAGCCCGACTTCACGGCCCCTCTGCCCGACAGTCGCTCGCTGCCCGTGTACCTGAGTCATACGTGGCCCAGACTCAGCAGGTCTTCTCTCTCTTTTCAGTCCTCTTTGACTATCGTTGACAATGACTCATCACATCTGGAGCCATGAGGCCCACGCTATTCAGCATGACTCCTCAATCTCCCCCTTGATGAGTGCATTGTCAACACTTCACTTCATTTGCTCTTCAGTACCTGCAAGAAACTGTGGAAACACGAAAACAAAGCACAAGAAAACAGAGAAGAAGAAAATAAAGTAAAAGTTTAACCCTAATGACCAAAAACCGAACAAAAGCAAGAAACGATCATTATGGTTAACCAAAGGTAAAAACTCAAAACGAGTGCACTCTCAGAAACATCAACAAGGATATCAAAAGAGTAAAGACAAACGGGACAAAAACTCCCCCTGAAACGAATCCCAGAGAAAGCCAAAACTCCCCCTTAAATTCTTATACCAAAATTTCTCCCCCTTGTTGACAAGTGAACTCATCAAACACTCTAAAAAGACACCGACTCCCCTTGAAATGCAACTTCCCCTCAAAATATGCAATGAATGCAACTGGGGTGCAGGTGGAGTGTAGAAAGCATGCTTCTCAGATATGATTGACTGCAATTACAACATCTAACAAGTATAGCAAAAGACATACTGTCTAAGACACATGGCATGATCAGTACAACAGATGATATCTAAAGAAAGTCATTAGCACGCATTTTTCAGTTTTGCAAACAAAAGCATCACCACATTTTCCAGTTAACAAGCAAGGTAAAACATGAGATGCAGAAGCTAACTGATATCTACCAAGATAAGCATCGTCCAAAACAAAGTGCTTCAGCAAACTTGTTATCTTTTAAATGTTCAGGCTTTTTCATTTTCCTTTTTCATTTTTGCCAAGGGTTATTTGCATGTCAAACCTTATGCTAACCGACCAAGTCAAGCCTAGGCCAGAACTGGACCATCGGAAGCTTAAGACATTGGTCTTGGCATACACTACACTGTCCTAGTTCATACCAAAGTGCTATGGTAAGCAGTCCAAAACAATGCAATGTGACAAAACAAACCCACTTGAATCTTTTCAACTCAAGCATAAAAAGGCATGGAATTTTCATTCATTTTTGATTCTTATCATTTTTATAGCACATTTTCCATGTTAAAGCATAAAGATGTCCAAGTTGCATATCTGCATCTATGTGAGGAACTAGCTACAAGGCATGTAACAGATAGCAAAAGCACTCAGCCTACACATGCTAGTTACCAGAAGCAATGGTGATCATTTTTTTAAGTTTAAAGCATAAAAGCCATGGATATGACAGATATCAAACATATCAAGTGAACTGAACCAAAGCATGATCATTGACAAGTAATCAAAAGCATGTACTAGCTAGAATAAGTAAAGCAGTTCAATCATATAACAGAAGCAGACTCAAAAGTGTGATATGTGAATATGTATGGTATGAACACACACAAAAAGACTCAAGAAAAGAGTAAAGAAGAAAGAAAACTGACGCAAAATATCCTAGAAAGGATACACAACACCCAAATCCCCTCGTAAACGCTCAAAAGTAGACTGATCTAGGGGTTTGGTGAAAATGTCAGCCAACTAATGATGGGTATCAACATGAACAAGGTCAATGACACCTTTCTCATATTGATCCCACAAAAAGTGAAAGCGCACATCAATGTGTTTGGTTTTTGAATGGAGACATGGGGTTTTCCCTACACTAATTGCACTGGTGCTGTCGCAAAACAAAGGAACTCTGGTAGGAAAGAACAACCCAAAATCTCTCAAAGTGGAAATCATCCAAACCAACCGTGAGCAGCAGCTAGCAGCAGCTACATACTCAGCCTTAGTGGTCGAAAGAGCAACTCCAGTTTGCTTTCGAGAAGACCAAGAAACAAGAGAAGAACCAAGAAACTGGCAAGTACCGGAAGTCGACTTGCGATCCAACCGGCACCCACCAAAGTCAGCGTCCGAAAAGCCAGATAAATCAAGAGATGATGATGCTGAATAATAAAGACCAAGATCAGGCGCATAAGTGAGATACCTGAAGATGCACTTGACAGCCTGCCGATGAGATGCGCGTGGTGAAGACTGGAAGCACGCGCACAGTCCCACGACAAACTGTATGTCTGGCCTTGTCGCCGTCAAGTACAGCAGCGAACCGATCATCCCTCGAAACTCTCTCTCGTTGACCTTGACGCCGCTCTCGTCCTTGTCCAGGCCCCCAGATGTACCCATTGGGGTCATCTGAGGCTTCAGCTCTCCACCAAAGTCAAATTTCTTCAACATGTCCCGAGTGTACTTACCCTGGTGGATGAAGGTGCCGTCCTTGGTCTGCTTGATCTGGAGCCCTAGAAAATACTTGAGCTCACCCATGAGGCTCATCTCGAACTCGCTGTGCATCTGCTCAGAAAACTTGGACACAAGATCATTAGTAGTACCGCCAAAGATAATATCGTCCACGTATATCTGAGCGACTAAGAAATCTGAAGCATCTCTGAGCAAGAAGAGAGTTTTATCCACAGAACCCATCACAAAGCCCTTCCCCAACAAAAACTGCTTTAAACCGGTCATACCAAGCCCTGGGGGCTTGCTTTAACCCGTATAAAGCTTTTTGCAATTTAAAAACATGTCGAGGGAACTTAGGGTTCTCAAAACTGGGGGGCTGCCTAACATAAACCTCCTCCTCTATGTACCCGTTCAGAAAAGCACTCTTGTCATCCATTTGAAAAAGCTTAAAACCCTTCGAAGCGGCAAAAGCTAGGAGAATGCGAATGGACTCAAGACGGGCAACAGGGGCGAAGGTTTCTTCAAAATCAATACCTTCCTTCTGGCAGAAACCCTGGGCAACTAGTCGAGCTTTGTTGCGCACCACAACCCCATCTTCACCTTGCTTGTTCTTGAACACCCACTTGGTGCCTATGGGGTTGCATCCTGGTGGCAGCTCTACTAGTGTCCAAACTCGATTGCGGACAAAATTCTCAAGCTCTTCTTGCATGGCATTAATCCAGTTCGAGTCAGATAGAGCATGAGAAATGTCTTTGGGCTCAAAAGATGCAACAAAAGCAGATTCAGCAAACACGGCAAGAGAGTCAACAGACGAACGCAAAGTTCTTGTAGACACATCACCGATGATGAGCTTTGAGGGGTGATCACGCTGAACTGCTCGGGATCCCTGGTGATCTGAAGTCACCTCACCGGAGTCAGTAGCTGGCACCTCTGGACTCGACTGAGGGGGCTCGATCGAAGTGGAAGAAGTGATCAGAGGTCCGCCCTCGTCCTCAGTCGAAGTCTGAGAAGGTGTGGGCTCTGCAGGAGGTGCAGAAGGCCCACCCTCATCAGCAGCTGGAGTATCCTCATCTTCCTCGAAGATGGACTATCTGAGCTCTCCATCACCAAAAAGCTCAAAAGGAGTTAAAGAAGGCAAGGACTCATCAAAAGAAACCTCGCAAGTCTCGACAAGCTGCTGGGATTCGAGGTTCCAAACACGGAAACCTCGAGAATGCATTGCATAACCAAGAAAAACTCCGTCCCAGCAACGAGACTCAAACTTGTCCAAATGCCCTCCCTTCTTGAGCACAAAGCACTTGCAGCCAAACGCTCGCAAGTGGCTCACCTTGGGCTGTCTACTAAACCGCAACTCATATGATGTCTTACCAAGGTAAGCTCTAAGAAAAATGCGGTTGGCCAGATAGCAAGCCGTGTTCATGGCTTCAGCCCAAAAACGCCTAGGAGTCCTATGCTCATCGAGCATCGTCCTGGCCATCTCGACTAGCGTGCGGTTCTTTCGTTCCACAACTCCATTCTGTGGGGGAGTGTAAGGAGCAAAAAATTGATGGTCAAGACCCTGATCACTACAGAAACTGACGAACTGAGAGTTCTTGAACTCAGAGCCATTGTCGGAGCGAATTGCTCGCATCCGACCATTGTTCTCATTCTTCAGCTTCAGAATCAGGTCATGAACAAAATAAAAGTCTCATCCTTAGACTCCAAAAAGAAAACCCACGAGAATCGAGAAAAATCGTCAACAATCACAAGTGCGTACCACTTCCCACCGACTGAGCGTACCCGAGATGGACCGATAGTGTCCATGTGTAATAGCTCACCCGGATACGAAGTCATCACCTGAGTCACAGGTGAGTGAGAAGCGGCAACCATTTTCCCGTGACGACAGGGATGAAAAACTAGATCTTTCTCCATTTTAAGCTTGGGCAATCCTCGGATGAGGTCCGTAGAGCTTAACCTGACTAGCAGATCAAAACTCAAATGACCTAACCTCCTATGCCACTTCCAGAGCTCAGAAGAAGATCCAGCAATCAAATAGCAAGAAGGGCCAAAAGAACTAGAGATGTCAATTCGAAAAACTTTACCGAAAGGTAAGATCTGGCAAATCAAAGACCCTCTAGAATCAAACACAGAAGAATTTCTCTTCTTAA
Source organism: Zizania palustris (assembly GCA_019279435.1). Lineage (NCBI taxonomy): Eukaryota > Viridiplantae > Streptophyta > Magnoliopsida > Poales > Poaceae > Zizania > Zizania palustris. Next base: position 33,564,409 of record JAAALK010000079.1, on the reverse strand, counting down.
AACGCACCTCCAAACCATCCTCAAGAAGTTGCAAAACAGAGATCAAATTGAAGTTCAAGTTTCCAACCAAAGCAAAGTTCTTCAAAGAAAAATGGTCTGAAATGCGAATTGAGCCAATGCCACTTACTTTCCCTTGACCACTGTTCCCGAAGGTGATGTACTCCTTGGAGCTCGGGGGAGTGAGACTGGAGAACCATCTGCGATGTCCCGTCATGTGGCGAGAACACCTTGAGTCCATGATCCAAACGTCCTCCAGTCCCCGATCCTGCACAATCAGTGGCTGTAAGTGGGAGCAAATGGTCCGACACCGGGTTTAGCAAAAGAGCTAAACCAGTGTCGAGCCATCTGCTCAAAAGACGGAAAGCAGAAATCATCAGAAAAGTTTGCACCAAAACGCGGCTCAAAGCGCGGTCCTTGGTTCTGCCTAAAACCTCGGCCACGAGGTCCAGGACCGTAGCCAAAATGGCTTGGAGCTCTACCGGATCGAACACCACCAACTGGAGTACAGGCAAGAAAGTCGTCTCCTCTACCACCACCTACACACCGCGGCCTGGCCTCCAGCCTCTCCCCGCGTCAAGGAACACGCAGTCTACCACCCTGTTGGTAGAACTGCTCCTGACCACCAGGAGCTCTCTCTGCTATCTCAACCCGCTTCCTCCTGAAGCAAAACTCCGCAAGATGCCCGTCTCTCTGACAATACTCACAATGGTAGGTGGGCTTCTTGAGATGTGGTTGAGGCTTAGGGTTCTTGGGCTTAGTGGTGATTGGTGTTGTCTTCTTGGGCTGAGAGGGTCCAGGAAGAGAGTCTAGAGAAGTGTGGAGGAGTTTGGGCTTTGGAACCTAGATGGGTTTCTTGGGTAGAGCTTTGGATGGTTCATGGATCACTCCATCCTTGGGCTGACAAGCCTGGGAAGACTCAGTGGAATGGGTCTTGGGATATCTCTGCTCAGGAGTCATTTTACTCCACTCCACCGCCCGGCTAATGGCACTCTCAAAGTCAGCCTTTGTGTAGGTGTAACCTACCCCAAACCCATCCTGCCTCTTGAACTGCTGGATCATCATGCCGAGCTGAGGCTCTCTGGCACTGATCCAACTCAGGATAGAACAGAGGTAAAAGTTCTCATTCTGAAAATCAGCTAGCTCCTCTCTCAAGGCAGCTAGAACCTCCACCTGAGACAAGCAGGTCTCACACTCGCTATCTATCTGGACAGACTTCTCGGCTTTCAGCTTAATCAACTCCATTCTAAGAGACAGACAGTTCTCACAGACAATGGGTGGAACTGACAATGTCTCAAGCTCTAGCCTAGTCTGCGCCAGCTCAGCTCTCATTCTCTCCAAATCACCTAGATGCTCATCGCCCTTGGCTTTCAGCTCAGCTAAACTAGCAAGATGAGATGGGCAATCAGCACAGGGTACGACGATAGTGGCTTGAGCATCTTTCAGCTCCAGCTGAGCACTTTCAAGCTCAGTGGCCAAAGCGTCCCTCTCATCAACCCTTTCTGTGTACCTGGACTTCAGAGTCGACAGGTCACACAAAAGCACCTCACACTTTGGGCACTCACTGCTATCACCCAAGCAAGGGGAAGAAGATAGACTCTCAATTCTGCCGTTGGCCACGGCAAGCTCACTCTCTAACTCATCTATCCTCTTCTTAGCCCCTCTAAGCAGTTTTTCCCGATATTTTAACTCCTGACGATTGCTTTCAAGTAAATCAACGATTTCGCGTTCATAAGATGATACCTTTTCGTTGTCGTCATCGTCGGAGTCATCGGAGGAGCTCTTCTCTTTCTTATCCCCAAGTGCCATTGAGTAGAAGCTCTTGCGGGATCTTCTGCGTTGATGTGAGTGGCTCTTTGGTCTGTCCCCGAAGGCCATGAAGCAAAGGCCCGCTGGATCGTCCTTGTCCTTCCCCTTCCTGATGATGATGTCCTCATCGCTTGAGCTCGGTGAAGAGGAAGAAGACGTAGACCGCTTGGAGTAGCTCTTCTCCATCTCGGCGAAGAAGGCCTTGTCGCGCTTCTTGTTCTCTCACCGGTAGTCCTTCAGGGCCTTTCTGAAGAATCTGGTCTTTGGCTTGCCCTTGTTGAAGGAGGAGCTCTCATGCTTGCCGAAGTCGTGGAAGCCACCACCGGTGCTCTTCTTGTGTCCATTGCGCTTGGGGCAGTCGGCGATGAAGTGTCCTGGATCACCACACTCAAAGCATCCGGTCTTTGTGCCGTGTCTTTTGAACATCCTTTTGTCATAAACACGACGCACCCAGTTGTTAAAAAGACACAAATCATCATCTCCCAACGACTCAAGCTGGTCCTCAGTGATAGACATAAAAGAGAACCCAACACAACTTACAGAAGAGGGATCAACAGAAGGTGTAGCAAGGGCCAGAGATTTTGATCCAGAGCCAGTGAGATTTGATCTCAACTGGGTATCAACCTCGGTGGCCTTCAGCTTGCTAAACAAATCAAAAATGGTCAAGGTATCATAAGAAGTGCTCTCAATGATAGAGGATACCTTGATCTCCCAGATCTTTGGGTCCAAGGTATGGAGAACCTTGAGCGCCTATTCGTGATATGAGACTAACTGAACACCCTCAGCTTTGTTGTCCCGAAGCTTGTTTATGATCGACTGAAAACGACCAAACAACGCTTCAACAGATTCACCCGGCTTTTGTGTGAAGTTCTCATATTCACGTCGGTAGGTCTGATAGAGCCGAGCCTTGACCTGGGCTGTCCCCTCATGGTGTGCCTGGAGGGTAGCCCAGATCTCTCTCGCAGTGGAGAGATGGCTCACACGCTCAAATTCAGTGGGACCTAAACCAGAAAACAAGATGTTCACAGCTTTGCTATTGTTCACATGCTGAGTGATGATACCAGGAGTACCACGCTCAGCAACTGGCAATATGACAAACGTAGCGTGAACGCAAATGTCCCAGATGTCTGAGCTTTGGCTCATGAGATAGGCTCGCATGCGAGTCTTCAATTAATTATAGCCATAAGATTCCAAGGACGGGACCTTGCCAGGAGAAGTCATGATCACTACTGGGGTTTAGAACCGGTTAAGGTATGGAAAAACCCTAACCAGGCTCTGATACCACTTGTAGGACCGAAAGTAGCGACCAGAGGGGGTGAATGGGCGCCTAAAAATTCTTTCGAATCAATGGCCTGCTCCCAACACCCAACGCACCTCAAAAGACTTGGCAGGGAAATGTAAACAGATCGTCAAGACCTAAAATGATCTAGTGTAAAAACAACAGTTGACCTAATCGAGAAGACACCAACATAGTGTTGAACGGCAATCTAACATAGCATTTTAAGCAAGGTCAACTCAAGCTACATGAAGGTAAATCATCACAGGTGTTTAATGTGAATGCACATAAAAGGAGATGAAGGTTTACCATTCGAAATTTGTCTCCTGTTCAAAACTTGACGAAGCCTGCAGTGTCGAAGCCTACTTCGAAGTTGTCGTGAGAAAGCCGTAGAGTCAAACCACTAGGCAAGAGTAAGTACTGACAGATCCTTCGAATTAGTACAGCAAGACTAGCGAAGTATGTACTATGACTTCGAAGCCGACCAGACTCCGTTCGACTGAAACCTTCACAAAGAAGCCAACGGACAGAAGACACAGGCCAAAAACAGCAATGATGGCGCAATACCCAAGCTACAAAGCTGCGAAGCAGCTGTCCCTTGTGCAGAGTCTAGCTGCGCTAGACACTTAGGTAGTGCAGAACTAGCTAGCCACGCTAGCTACTTCTTGTAGCATAGTAGCGCCGGATATTGAAAGAATGAATTTTTCACAGAGGTCCGAAGGTCCCAGATGAAACTCCGAGCAAACACCTCGAAATAAAAATGGCCGAAGCCTAAGACTACACTTTCGGAAAGATGGACTTCGAATTACAATAAGCTATCTGAGCCTAAGCTTCGAAGTTCATGCAGCTTTGAAGAATAGAAAGCGTAAAGCACATGTTCCAGCTTCGAATCATCTACTCACTATTGCGAAGTGCACCTAGTCAATCTCGGTTCGAAGCATACTTCGAGTGAAAAGTTGTCGAAGTCATGCTGCAGAATACTGTGCAGCAATCAGCAGTGAACAGACTTCGGAGCAACCCTCGCTTGGATCTTCGACCAAAAATAAGTCACAGCAGAATGAACAGGCTTCGAATAAAATAAAAACAGGGCGTAAACAGAAGCTATAAAGCTCAAAGACTGCAAAGCTACTGTGTAGACCTCCTGCTTAGATAAAAAAGGCTAGCAACTAGCTGTAAAAATTGTAGCTCTGCAAAACCTGCGCCATGTTCAGTTGGGGCCCATTACGAGACAGCATAACCAGTCAAAGAATAAAAGGAACACCAGCCATGTATGCAGTCTCGAGAAGACTAGTACTAGTTTGAAGAAACACTCTAGCTGCAAAAGGCTAGAAACTAGATGTAATCATCACCTGAGAGAAAACTTCAGCAGCTAGAAACCAGAGGCATTTGCACAAGTGAAAATATCATGCAACAGCAAGAACAGTACCCAAATAAAATAGCCCTCAGTGCATAAAAAACAAGATGGATGCAGGCGGGGATCAATAAAAAACACCAGCACGTTTAACAAGGTATGCAGAGATCACAGTGAAAAAGTTAATCGCAGGAAAAGAGCCATGATTTAAAACTTAGCAGGATTAACGGCGGCGAAAACTCACAGAAACAGCAGAAGAACAGTAAGTATGGCGGTGCACACAGAACAGGAACAGGGAGGTGAACTCTGGTATTTTAATTAAAGTGAGTTAACCCTAACCCTAGGGATTGGGGCCTATTTATAGGCAGCCCAATAAATGGGGAAAATGCAGAAATACCCCTAGGGTTTTTACAGACGCTGAAATAAATGGAAAAGACCAAACTGCCCTTAGGATATTTTTACAGACTCGACTGACAGACTGTGGGCCTATAGGCAAAATAGTAAAAACCTAAATAAAGGTAACTTGTCCTGATGCGGAGCTTTCGTAGCAGCTACGGCTTCGCCTCAGAACGGTTAGATCCGAAATCAACGGTCGTCAGTTTTGTGCCGAAACTGACAAAGCATCCACCGTCTTCGCACCGGGTACCCGGATTGGGCCGGCCCGATTCCGCAGCTCCCTCAGCCCAGAAATCACTCGCCGCCCGTGTACCTGAGTCAATCTCGGTCAACAGCCCAGTGGATCCTCTGCTGCTCCTAGCCCATGTACCCAGATTGGGCCAGCCCGACTTCGCGGCCCCTCTGCCCGACAGTCGCTCGTTGCACGTGTACTTGAGTCACACGTGGCCCAGACTCAGCAGGTCTTCTCTCTCTTTTCAGTCCTCTTTGACTATCGTTGACAATGACTCATCACATCTGGAGCCATGAGGCCCACGCTATTCAGCATGGCTCCTCAGCGATTGCCAGGCTGAGAGAGCTGCGGAGTTGGGCCGGCCCAATCCGGGTACCTGGTGCAAAGTCGGTGGAGGCTTTGTCAGTTTCGGCGCAAAACTGACGACCGCTGATCTTGCATCGGACTGTCCAGAAGAGAAGCAACTGTCCCTTGTGCAGAGTCTAGCTGCGCTAGACACTTAGGTAGTGCAGAACTAGCTAGCCACGCTAGCTACTGCTTGTAGCATAGTAGCGCCGGATATTGAAAGAATGAATTTTTCATAGAGGTCCGAAGGTCCCAGATGAAACTCCGAGCAAACACCTCGAAATAAAAATGGCCGAAGCCTGAGACTACACTTTCGGAAAGATGGACTTCGAATTACAATAAGCTATCTGAGCCTAAGCTTCGAAGTTCATGCAGCTTTGAAGAATAGAAAGCGTAAAGCACATGTTCCAGCTTCGAATCATCTACTCACTATTGCGAAGTGCACCTAGTCAATCTCGGTTCGAAGCATACTTCGAGTGAAAAGTTGTCGAAGTCATGCTGCAGAATACTGTGCAGCAATCAGCAGTGAACAGACTTCGGAGCAACCCTCGCTTGGATCTTCGACCAAAAATAAGTCACAGCAGAATGAACAGGCTTCGAATAAAATAAAAACAGGGCGTAAACAGAAGCTATAAAGCTCAAAGACTGCAAAGCTACTGTGTAGACCTCCTGCTTAGATAAAAAAGGCTAGCAACTAGCTGTAAAAATTGTAGCTCTGCAAAACCTGCGCCATGTTCAGTTGGGGCCCATTACGAGACAGCATAACCAGTCAAAGAATAAAAGGAACACCAGCCATGTATGCAGTCTCGAGAAGACTAGTACTAGTTTGAAGAAACACTCTAGCTGCAAAAGGCTAGAAACTAGATGTAATCATCACCTGAGAGAAAACTTCAGCAGCTAGAAACCAGAGGCATTTGCACAAGTGAAAATATCATGCAACAGCAAGAACAGTACCCAAATAAAATAGCCCTCAGTGCATAAAAAACAAGATGGATGCAGGCGGGGATCAATAAAAAACACCAGCACGTTTAACAAGGTATGCAGAGATCACAGTGAAAAAGTTAATCGCAGGAAAAGAGCCATGATTTAAAACTTAGCAGGATTAACGGCGGTGAAAACTCACAGAAACAGCAGAAGAACAGTAAGTATGGCGGTGCACACAGAACAGGAACAGGGAGGTGAACTCTGGTATTTTAATTAAAGTGAGTTAACCCTAACCCTAGGGATTGGGGCCTATTTATAGGCAGCCCAATAAATGGGGAAAATGCAGAAATACCCCTAGGGTTTTACAGACGCTGAAATAAATGGAAAAGACCAAACTGCCCTTAGGATATTTTTACAGACTCGACTGACAGACTGTGGGCCTAAAGGCAAAATAGTAAAAACCTAAATAAAGGTAACTTGTCCTGATGCGGAGCTTTCGTAGCAGCTACGGCTTCGCCTCAGAACGGTTAGATCCGAAATCAACGGTCGTCAGTTTTGTGCCGAAACTGACAAAGCGTCCACCGTCTTCGCACCGGGTACCCAGATTGGGCCGGCCCGATTCCGCAGCTCCCTCAGCACGGAAATCACTCGCCGCCCGTGTACCTGAGTCAATCTCGGTCAATAGCCCAGTGGATCCTCTGCTGCTCCTAGCCCATGTACCCGGATTGGGCCAGCCCGACTTCGCGGCCCCTCTGCCCGACAGTCGCTCGTTGCCCGTGTACCTGAGTCACACGTGGCCCAGACTCAGCAGGTCTTCTCTCTCTTTTCAGTCCTCTTTGACTATCGTTGACAATGACTCATCACATCTGGAGCCATGAGGCCCACGCTATTCAGCATGGCTCCTCAGCGATTGCCAGGCTGAGAGAGCTGCGGAGTTGGGCCGGCCCAATCCGGGTACCTGGTGCAAAGTCGGTGGAGGCTTTGTCAGTTTCAGCGCAAAACTGACGACCGCTGATCTTGCATCGGACTGTCCAGAAGAGAAGCCATATAAGTCATCTGTAAATAGGAGTTTACTATTTTGTCCCTAGGCCCACAGTCAGTCAGTTGAGTCTGTAAAAATATCCTAAGGGCAGCTTAGTCTTTTCCTGTTATTTCAGCGTCTGTAAAAAACCCTAAGGGGCCGGTGGAATATTCCTAGCTATTGGGAAGCCTATAAATAGGGCCCCAATCCTTAGGGTTAGGTCACCCTTTCAACAAATCACTTTTTAATCAAGGATTGGGTCGCTGTTTCTGTCTTGTCTCTCTGTTCATTCTCCTGCTTGCGCCGCCGCCAGGTTTCTATCTTGTTCTTCGTGATTTCATGTCGTTTCTCACGGATCTGCAAGATTTTATTCCTGTCATTCTTGTGTGCAGCACTTCGTGCGCAGCTCTGTTTGTTCGTTTTGCATGCAGCCATTTAATTCCTGAGCAAATGCTTCTCTGGCTGCTTCGTTCTTGTTCTTCACGTGAGAGTACTAATTCATGCGTACTGTAGCAAGTAGTACTACTTTCCTATAGCTACAGTGTGCTAGTACTCTAGCTTTGCTTTTTCCTGCGTAGCCTTTTTGATCGAGTAGATAGGACTTTGTCATTATCTGGCTGTTTCTAACGAAGCCACCTCGTTTGTTCGAAGTCATTCAGCTCTGTGAAGCAGGCTTCGACCTGCTTCTTCGAAAGTTTTGCTAGAACCTTCAACTTCGAACTTGAACTGTGAACCTAGCTTCGAAGTATGCTCTGTGCTTAGTTTTATTCGTTGACATACTTCGGCACTTGTGCGAAGTCCTTCTATTCTACGAAGCAGGCATCGATCGTATCTGTGAAGGTGTACTCCGACTCGAGCTTTTCAAGACTTCGACAAGCATCGAAGTTAGCTTCGAAGCATGTCTTGCTGGTAGACTTCGCTCGGAGTGTGTTTTCTGAGGTCTTTCTGTTGCTGTCTTATTTCGAGGGTCATAGTTTGTGAGTTCGAAGCTTGTTTTTTGAAGTAAGCTTCAAGGCTTCGATCTCATGTGAGAGCTTCAGCACACTTTGATTCGAAGCTTGTCTGTGGTTCGAAGGTTACCACTTCGGTAGTCATACCTCGATCAAGCTAACTTCGAAGGTAGAGTGTAGGCTTCGATTTGGTCTTGCTGCTATGTGTTTGGCTTCGCTTCTCTTTCGAAGGTTGCTTTTCTGTGAACTTTGGTCGAAGCTTTCTGATCGAAGTATAGGCTTCGAAGTACACTGTTCGAAGCAGGCTTCGATACTTTCATACTTCGCACCGAAGCATACTTCGCATTCTGCTACACTTGAACTAGGTTAGTTTCCACAAACCTTCGGCACTTCCACGACAGCCTTCGACAAGGGACCCCGAAGCAGGCTTCGACACAGCGAAGCAGGCTTCGCCAAGTTTCGAACATGAGACAAATTTGAACAGTAACTTCTCATCTCTTTTCATGTACACTTAGATCATCTACTGAGAAGTTTAATCTGCCATGTTCTGAATATTTTGTTTATCTACCTATTATCACTGTATTGGTGTTTCTTTGTCTAGGACACCAGTCTTTTCTAGGCTAGATACTTTTAGACTTAGACAATCTGTTCACGCTTTGCTGCTTAGTCTTTTGAGGTGCGTTGGGTGTTGGGAGCAGGCCATAGATTCGAAAGAATTTTTAGGCGCCCATTAACCCCCCTCTGGTCGCTACTTTTGGTCCTACACCGATCCCACAACGTTGAAGTCCCTAGCTTCTACGCGCAAGGGGGACCGATAACCGTGCGATCTGAAGTATGCCTATGCGTGCGAAGTGTGGCCTGTTATTTGTTTTCTCCAACATGAGTGATCGAAGCACTCTTAACACGTTAAAAAGCGATCTATAGTTCGAAGTTGTCTGGCCGAACACTCCCCTCCGCATTCTATGTCACGTTGAAGTTACCACATAGTTGCACGCGCTAGATAGGCCGAAGTCCCTAACCACCACGTGCAAGGGGGACCGATGAATATGCGTATTGAGTGTGCATACGATATGTTATTCATTTATGTGAAGTGTGAAATTAATCTCATATGCCTCGTTTATTATTTTTTGCAAAGTATTGAATTGATCTCATTCATATAGTGAAGTACAATACAATTATGAAGTATACTTGTACAACTCGAGGCTACACTACGAGTAAGCAGTATCTAAACCTAAGAAAAAGCGGGCCCGAGGCCCCGACAAGTTCGACCCCCGCTTGTTTCTCTTTCGAGTAGGGCCCCTCAGCTGGATGAAGCCCCGTCGGAGTCAGACCTCCCGAGGTCAGACCGTCCATGCCTCGAAGCCCACAAAACTCTCCTTTCCTCTTGCAGATCGGCCCAGGTCTGAAGAGCAGGTAGCTCCGCATCAAATGCAGAAAAATCCAACACTTCATTGTCACCTCGTGAAGGTGCGTCCAAAGGCTAGACCCCTTCGCCACCTATGATTACCTCGAAGCCACTTAAGTCCAGTGAAGACGAAGAGATCCGAAGGGACTCTGACTTCATGGAGGCTAATATCTCCTAGGCTACCTCGGGTATGACTTCGCCCCTAGGACCCCGCGGCATCTTAAACCGAGGGGGGCCTTTGGACCTAGCTATCTCGAGCACTACCCAATGCTAGCGAAGCACCTACGAATCCTTAAGCACTTTGATGTCAATATCTGAAGGCTAATCCTGGGTAGGTAAAAAACACTCACACATTTTTATTAATAAACTGATAAGTTTACTTTATAGGCCTACGGCTAAGCATTACAAAACAAATCCTAAATAGTCTACACCTTCGGAGGTAGAGGGTTCGATCCTGAAGGTGGGCTCCGTAGACCCGCTCGGTGCGAGTGGTTGACCCCCTAAAGCTCGAGGACTGCTTAGCATGCCTGGGCCCTCCAAGGCTCGTGAAGGCAATGCCACGCTCCACAGACCTCAGGTGCAGGCGAGGTCCTCCAAAGGCCACCGGCATAGCGGAGGTTGCCACTTCGAGGTGCTGGCACCCCGCTTCGTGAAGAATCTTGAGAAACCAAGGGTTGGTTTCGGAGTCTGTGATGAGTGATTGACTGTGTTTAACCTCTGTTTCGAAGGGGTACCTCTGAAGGGGTTCGGAGGTTGGATCTCCGAAGGTGTTCGAAGGCTGTATCACCGAAGGGCTCGGTGGTTTGGTTGTTGCAGCTGTTGCAGCGGAGTGTGCCTGTCGGAGGGGTCCGACAGTACACGATGACTGGGTTTGTACCGAAGGTCTCGACTTTGGGCGGTACACCAGAGTGTGTGCCGAAGGTTGCTAACCCGGAGAGGTCTCCGGAGTATTGGATACACTTGTCTGCTTGTCTGTGGTGCGCAGGGGACTGCAGAGGCGACGGACGGTTCGCAGCAGGTGAACCTGGGTCAAGCGGGAGGCTTGATGCCAGTGGAGCGGGGAGCTCTGTCACAAAGGCTGCAAAGGGGTCTGGGTCGGTCCTTGGGTCGAGGTGCACAAGGTGAAGGCAGTAAGTGCGGAGCGTGGCTCCGGGTGAAGGTACTCCGAGAAAAAGTCCTCGGAGGCGAGGCACTTCGAAGGGTACTCCAGAAGGAGTGACTTCGGAGTATGGTGGATCAAGTCCTCTGCGGAGGCAAAGTGTTCGATGTGTGCTCCGGAGGGAGACACTCGAAGGTACCCGACGAAGGTCTCAGAAGTCGAGGTGCATCGAAGGCATGGTCCGGGTGAGGCTCGTCGAGGAGTGTGCTCGGGGAGAGACACAGCGACGAAGTGCTCATGGAATGCTTCGTGCGGAGGCCTTGGACGAAGGAGGGACTTCGAAGGGTGGTACTCCGAAGGAGGGCTTCGGAGTGACGGAGGCTTCGGAGCGAGGCTAGCTCTGGAGCGAGGTTGTCTTGTGGTGCTTCGGCCATGCATGGCTTCGGTACACAGACTGATGGAGTTCGAGCTGGGGAAGCTGCGAAGCCGTGGTGGTCCACTCCGGAGGTGATGGTGCGAAGGCCCAAGGGCTTTGACGGCTTCGGCTCAAAACCGTCGCTTTATCGGAGGCTGTCTTTGGTGAAGCGAAGGCCATCAGGCTCAAGGCTTCTCACCGAAGCTACCGCACCCCTCGCGTGCGAAGGGAGGCTCCAGAAAGGTCAAAGACTGCAAAGGCTGCCATTGTCTGCTCTGCAAAATGCTGATGCTGTCCCCTCTGCAAAGCTGATAGAGAAGCCTCCAAATAAAGTTGACTACCTTTTGTACCCCTCTGTTCTGTAGAGACAAACTGGTGTAAACCCTAGGGGTAAAGTAGTCAATTCACTTGGGTGAATTGTGGCTATAAATATGGGGGCTGGGTAGGTAACATTCAACACTTTGAGCATTTACTGTTGAGCTCCTGTACTAGCCACCACTCTTTGTATTCATCCAATGAGTTCTTTTACTGTGTTCCTTGTTCAAGCAGCGAAGCCCTGCTTCTCTGTTGTCTTTCTGCTTGAGCTTGTTTGCATACCTCGCTAGTTGTAGTGCACCGAAGCCTGTCTAGGCGAAGTGTGTTTTGTGCGAAGTGTGCTTTTTAGTGTGCGTCGTTCTGTGTAACAGGAGGCGAGACCTCGCTGCTTACTAGCGAAGCCCTGATCGAAGCCCGTTTTGCTTCTCGTGTCGAAGCCCCTAGCGAAGTCTGTTAGTGCGCATTTTGACCTTCGAAGTACGAAGCCCAGCACGAGTTGCTGTCGCTAAGTATTTGGTCGAAGTCCTCAGAGGGTAGTCCACTCGTGCGAAGGGTGAAGTGTGAAGCATGCTCGAAGCACCCTGTGTGTGGAGCCTGCACTGACTTAGCTGAGTTGATTTTTCGGGGTTGTGGGTGGAGCGAAGTCTTCTTAACTTCGAACTTTTGCTCCTTGCGAAGCCTGTGTTCGGAGCTGAAAATTACCTCCGAACCAGACCTTTGAAGGTTGTGTTCGAAGCCTGTTTCGCAGAAGACAGAATTAAAAACAGAAGGTTGTTTTTAGCCCGAAATTTTAAAAGCTCTCATTCACCCCCCTCTGGTCGCCGTTTCCGGTCCAATAATTGGTATCAGAGCAAGTTAAGATCACCAGTTGACCTTAACTGGTTTTGTGATCTTTTGGCGACATGGATAGAGTTAGTAAAATTCCTCTGTTCGATGGGATTGATTTTGCATACTAGAAGGTGCGCATGGAGGCTTACTTGCTAAGCCAAGGAAATGCAATTTGGAAAATTGTGGACTCACAATACTCCATCCTTGATACTCGCACCTCTCAAACAGAGAAAGATCAGTATAATGCCAACTCCAAGGCTAGGAATATATTGTTCATTGGTTTGAGTAGAAGTGAGTTTGATAGGGTGCAGCACCTTAGGACTGCTAGGGAAACTTGGACAACACTCACTATTTTTCATGAGGGCTCTACTCAGATTAAGGCCAGGCGCCAAAGCACATACAATCAACAGTATCAGCTGTTTGTGCAGGCACCTGGTGAATCTATAGATGCCATGTTTTCTCGCTTTGATGCGATAGTGAGTAACTTGCGATCCAACGAGACGCTTGCTTACAGTGATCACGATAGGGCTATCAAGCTTCTCTATGCTCTTGACCGTAGCATATGGGAAGTGAAGATATCCAGCATTGAGGAGTCTACAGGTTATGACACATTGACCTGTGATGAGCTCTTCAGCAAGCTGAAGTCCACAGAGATTGCCAAGGCATCTCTTGCAGTGCACAGGAACTCCTTGCCACAGCCATTGGCATTGGTTTCTAGCACTAGCCGTGGCACCACTGCAGAACCAAGCACATCTGGTACTTGTGTTCTTGCAGATGGTTTTCCTTTGTCCTCCCTGGTCTTCATCACAAAGGAGCAGGTGGACACTCTGGATGATGATGAGCTTGCTCTCATTGCCAGAAGGTTCACCTGTTTTCACCATGAGAGACGGGATCAGAGGAGAAGTGGTTTTAGTGGTTGCTTTGAATGTGGCGACACTTCTCATATCAAGGCAAATTGCCCCAAGCTCAAAAAGAGAGATGAGAGTGAGCGCCCCAAATACCACAAAAAGGAGAGGAAACCCTTTGTGAAGGGCAAGCGCGGCAAGGTGGCTAAGAGAGTAGCCAAAGCCGCTTCCAGAGCTTTTGTTGCTGCTCTCAGCGACATCGACACTTCTCAACTGAGGAGTTGAGCTCTGAGGAGGAGGAGTCCCCAAGGAAGGAGGACAAGAAGGACAAGAAGGGACGAGACTTCACCGGCCTTTGCTTCATGGCCGACATCGATCACAGCGGCGATGAGCTTGACTCATCTGAGGTACCACTATCATCTGACCAGCTTTTAATTAAATTAGATGAGCTGAATGAAGTAGTTCTTGGTCAGGATAGATTACTTGTGCAAGCCGCTAGAGAAAGAAAAGACCTTAGACTTAGGCTAGAATCTGTTTCTACTGAGTATGCCATGCTTAAGTCTAAAGTAAATGATGCTGAATGTGAATCTTGTACTATTGTCATGGGTGAGCTTGCTCAGTTGCGTTCTGTACATGCTCAAACTCTTTCTGAGCTTAAGACTGCACAAAAGCAGTTTTTGGTGGTTCATTGTAGTCCTCATGATATTATTGAATGCATGAACTATTCTTTATTACGCGAGAGCATTAATTTACGTGATAAACATGTTCATGAATTAGAGGCTAGATTGTTGAGGGCCGGTAGTTCTAAGGATGTGCAGCCTGTTTGTGACACGTGCATTACCCTTAAGGACCAGCTAGGCACTGTTAGAGAGCGAGCTGAAAACCTAATGACTAAAAATGAATACCTTCTTTCCGTGGTTAATAAATGCACTGAGGGAAAGGGTAGGATGGATTTGCTCTTGGCCTAGACCAAGATGTGTGCTGACAGAGCAGGGGTAGCTCTAGGTTTGGGTTTTGAGAGGATTTCTTCAGACAGTAAGAACAAAACTGTTTTCACCTCACCCACTACCTTAGAGAAAGAGAGAGCTCTGTTAGACACTCCATCAGCCAAGAAACCTACCCGAGCTCAAAAGAAAACCACTCCTCCTACCAAGAAAATCCCTCCCAAGAAAACCACTCAGCAGAAGCCCAAGGAGCCTGTGAGAGTTGCTCCTGTGACCCATGAGAGTGCCCCTAGGAGAGTCTTTCATTGTTCCTACTGTCAGCGGGCGGGCCATTTGGTTGGGTTCTTTTTTCGTCGCATCAAGGATGAGCGACGCTCTCAGGCGATGAGTTACCAGGACATGCATTACCCATCTTTAGGTACGCATGAGTCTGAGTTGTACTATCGTCCTGCTTTTGAGGCTCCTCGTGCTTCTCGGAGAGGTTTTGCTCCTCGAGGTGTTCACCATGTTCCATATGGTGGTAGACCCCGGGCGAGTAGCTTTGTACCTCGTCAGAGTAGGAGACCTCGACATGTTGTTCAATCACAGCATGTAGGTAGACCTCGCACTTTGCATCATTCAGATTACCATGTGCGTAGACCGTCTACTTTTACTGTGCCTACTACTCGTGTCACTCAGTGCTGGATGCCTCGTCATTTTTTCACTCACCCTAGCACTGAGTGATCAAGATATTCTTATCATGTGTAGGCGACAGATCGAGGCTTGGAGGGCACGTGGATCATGGACTCCGGTTGTTCACGCCATATGACCGGAGATGCAGCATGATTCTCCAGCCTCACCACAACCAAGCAAAGGGAACATATCACCTTCAGAAACAATCGAAGGAGTAGAGTGAAAGGTAAAGGTGTGGTAAGAATTAACTCGAATTTCACTCTCAAAGATGTTGCTTTGGTTGAAAATCTGGGATACAATTTGTTGTCTGTATCTCAGTTGCTTGATGAGGGCTTCGAAGTGCGATTTCATCGCGATACTTCGCAAGTGCTCAATTCTGATGGCGTTGTTGTTTGTAAGATCTTTAGAGTTGGGAGAGTTTTTGGAGCTGACTTTTCTGAGTCATCTGGTTCTTCTCATTGTCTTGTTGCACATTCGACTTCTGAGCTGTGGAAGTGGCATAGGAGACTAGGGCATATGAGCTTTGAGTTGCTCGCTCGTCTGGGTGCCCTAGGTCTGATCCGAGGATTGCCCAAGCTCAGTTTGAG
>JAAALK010000079.1:33421555-33548898 GCA_019279435.1 Zizania palustris | reverse complement strand
GTTGGCGAAGCCCCCTTCGCACGTCGAAGTCTGCTTCGGAGGTTGGTGACGGAGTCTGTCCGAAATGCCGAAGGTGTCACTGTCTAACCTAGTTCGAAGTGGTAAGAAGCGAAATGTACTTCGGAGCGAAGCAAAAGAAGTGCCGGAGCCTGGTTCGAAGTATGCACTTCGAAGACAGGACTTCGAACACAGCTTCGAATCAAAAGCTTCGGAGCAAGATGACAAAGTCGGAGCCTGCTTCGAAGTGAGGGCTTCGAAGACAAAACTTCGAACACACTTAGAACCGAAAGCTTCGAAGCTAAACCTTCGAACACAGAACTTCGAACACAACACACAAACAGACAACCTTCGAACAAAGAAGCGAAGTCTGTCACGTGACAGAAAATCAAGTCCGAAGCCAATGCTCAACCTTCGAAAAGAGCGAGCTCCGAAAAGAGAGGCGAAGGGTGACACGCTACACAGAAATCAGTGCGAAGCCTAGCGGAGCCACAAGCTTCGATCCCAACCTCGAAACCTAACAAAGTGTGTACTTCGAACAGATAGATTCAGAGTATGCTAGTTCGAAGTAAGCGATGCTATCCAATACAGGAAGAACTTCGAAGCTAGCAACTCAGACACAAAGACCGAAGCTCGAAGTCTGAGCGAAGTCTTTTAAAGACGTTCGATCGAAGCCTGCCTCATGGAGTTGAGGGGCTTCGAACAGAGAAGGGACTTCGCCAGACACAGTCAGAAAAGCGATTTTAGTCCTATCAACCCGATCGAAAAGTAGAACAGTAAAAGTAAAAAGCTGGCGCAGAAGTACTGTAGCTACAGTGGAGTACTACTTGCAAATCGCAAGAACTAGTACTCTGTTCGTGAAGAACAGAAGCTTCTTCACACCTGCCGAAGCCTACAGAGCTTCAAAAATCACAGGGAAACTTGCTTTGTAGATGAAAACGACCCATTTAAAACCTTGCAGATGCAGCACACAAAGAAATAGAGCATTTACTACAACATTAAAAGCAAGGCAAGATACACAGAGAGTGAACTCCCTGGCGGCGCAAGCAGGGAACGGGTGAAGAGAGAGAAAAACGTGAGAGGCAAAAATGACCCAATAGAGTAGTATTCAATTTCAGCAAAAGGGTAGTCCAAACCCTAGGGATTGGGGTGCTATTTATAGGCAGCCCAACACTAGGAATATTCTACCAGCCCCTTAGGGTTTTACAGACTCAAAAATACAGAAAAAGACTCTACTGCCCTTAGGTATTTTTACAGACACAACTGACTGACTGTGGGCCTAGAGTAACAGATGACATATCCTGAAGCTATTCTTCTGGACAGTCGGATACAGAATCAACGGTTGTCAGTTTTACGCCGAAACTGACAAAGCCTCCACCAGCTTTGCACCAGGTACCCGGATTGGGCCGGCCCGACTCCACAGCTCTCTCAGCCCGGCAATCGCTCACCGCCCGTGTACCTGAGTCAATCCTGGTCAACAGCCCAGTGGGTCTTCTACTGCTTCTGGCCCATGCACCCGGATTGGGCCAGCCCGACTTCGCAGCCTCCTCTGCCCGACAGTCGCTCGCTGCCCGTGTACCTGAGTCACACGCGGCCCATAAGACAGCAGATCTCTTCTTCTTCCTCAGTCCTCGTTGACTATCGTTGACAATGACTCATCACTTCTAGAGCCATGAGGCCCACGCTATTCAGCATGGCTCCTCACCGATGCCCTGGCTACCGAGAACGCTAGGCTCAAGGCGGAGCTGGCTTTGTGGCGCCAAGAAGCGTCGCTTCGGCCCCCGGCCCCATCGGCACCCTGCCGCGCCTCAAGAGCTACAGTCACAGATTTAAGCGACGACGAGAACCCCCCGGAGGAGGAGAACGCATCCTACGACGAAGACTCTCCCCTGCACCCGGACCTCCAGAGGGTGCGCTTCGGCCCAAACTTTCGCGCCGCCAAGCTCCCTAAATACTCCGGGGACTCCGACCCCGGTGAGTTCTCCCGCTCCTACGCCTTGGCGATAGAAGCGTCTGGGGGGAGCCGGGACACCATGGCCAAATGCTTCCCCCTGGCGCTCGAGGAGATAGCCCTTTGGTGGTTCTGGTCCCTCCGGCCAGGGACCATCCACTCGTGGGAGCAGCTGAAAAAGAAGTTCGTCAACAACTTCCAGGGGACCTTCGTGGCCCCTATGTCCACCGGGAGCCTTTTCCAAGTGAAGCAGCAACCCGGAGAAACCTTGAGACAATACTCCCAGCGCTTTGCGCACACCAAAGCTCAGATCAAGGGGCTGTCGGCTTCCTCAGTTATTGACGTGGCCCGGGAAGGCGTCACCCACCCAGGTCTCCTGGATAAGCTCCACCGGAAGCCCATCTCTTCGGTAGCACAGCTCATGACGTACTTCGAAGAGTACGCCCGGTCGAAGAAGGCCAGATACGCCGACAGGTGATGGTAGTCCCTGTCCGGGCTCCGAGCGCCCGGGCGTACGAAGGGCCTCCGGAACCCAGCCGGGGCCCGCGCCGCGCCCCCGACTTCCGGCGCCAGGAGCCCCTTCGGCCGGACCTCGTCCATCAAGACTCGCGGTGAAACCGGAAGCACTTTCGGGGGGAAGTCCTCAGCATCACCCCTCAAGCGCCCGCCAAGCACCTGCACACGCCCGGTGGAAGTCGCCAGGCCGGAGCCAAGCCTCCACCCCGAGCGCCTCCCAAAGGAACCTTCTACTGCAGTGTCCACGGCGAGAACCGGAGCCACGACACCGACTTCTGCCGGACCATCCTCGCCCTTCGCAGTGACTACCTCGAGCATCAGTCCGGCCGCGGCTCCTCCGACCGAGGGAATCCTACTCCTCGGCCGGACCCGGTCCAAATAGTCGGGCGGCAGGAGGAGCCGGAGGCCGTGACCCCGGTCGCGGAATTCGGCGGAGCCCCGGCTCCCAAGCTCGGAGCCGCTCCGGACCGTGGCAAGCGTGTGGTCCTTCCAATTTCCGGAGAAGGAGCCCTCGGAGCGCTGTCCAAGCGGCAGCGTCTGGATTACGTTCGGGAAGTCGGGCACATCGGCACGTCTGGCCCCTCGGCTCTCCCAGAATGGTCTCACGTCCCCATCAGCTTCACCGCCGAAGACACTGCCGGAGTCAAATTTCCTCACGCCGATCCGCTCGTCATTTCGGCGGACATCGCCGGAGCCGAGGTGTGTCGCATCTTAGTCGACGAGGGGAGTTCCGCTGACATCATCTTCGTGCAGGCCTTTGATCAACTGTGCTTATCCCGCAAGCACCTGCTGCCAGCCTCGCGCCCGCTCCAAGGCTTCGCGGGCCCTCCGCTCGATGCTCTGGGCCAGATCTTTTTGGAGGTAACGTTCGGCACCGCGCCCCTTCAGCGCCGCGAAGAAATCTTGTTTGACGTCGTCGACGCGCCTTACGCCTACAATGCCATCTTCGGGCGCGGGATGCTCAATTGCTTCAGCGCCATCGCCCACCACAACTACCTCTGCCTCAAGATGCCGACCCCCGGCGGAGTGTTGTCTGTCCTAGGCGACCAGGCCGCAGCCCGCCGGGTCGAATACGGCTACGCGGCGCTGTTGGAGCCGCGGCAGGTCCACAGCGTCCGCGAAGGTGCCGACGAAGCCAGCCTCCCGGCGGTAGACGATCCTGCGCTCAAGGGGCGCCCCGCCAAACCTCTCCCAGAAGGCGAAGTTATCACCAAGATCCTGACTCAGGGAGGAAAAGAGTACCCGATCAAGTTCGGAGGGGGCCTGGAGCCAGAAATATCAGCACAGCTCGAGGCCATTATTTGCGGCAACCTCGACATCTTCGCTTGGTCGGACGAGGACATTCCTGGCGTCGACCGCTCCATCATCGAGCATTCCTTGGCCGTTGATCCGAAGGCACGCCCAGTCCGCCAGGGGCTCCGGAGGCTATCCGCCGAACGGGCCGAGCTCGCCAAGGCAGAGACCGACAAACTGCTCCGCGCCGGGGTCATCCGGGAAGTGAGTCATACTGATTGGTTGTCCAATCCTGTATTTGTCCAGAAGAAAGCGTCCGGCAAATGGCGCATGTGTATCGACTTCACTTCTTTGAATAAAGCTTGCCCCCGCGACCCCTACCCCCTGCCTCGCATCGACCAGCTCGTCGATTCCACAGCTGGAGCCGAACTCCTCAGCTTCCTCAACGCATATTCATTGTACCACCAGATCTGGCTCAAGCCCGAAGACCAAGTAAAAACCAGTTTTATCACCCCGGCCGGAGTATTCTGTTACCTCCGGATGCCCTTCGGCCTCCGTAATGCCGGAGCCACCTTTTCAAGACTAATCTCGAAGGCCCTCGGTCATCAGCTAGGGCGAAATGTGGAAGCCTATATGGACGACATCGTCATCAAAACCGCCTTCGCAAGCCAACATGGGTCCAATATAGCTGAAACCTTCGACAGCCTTCGACAGTGTGGAATCCGGCTTAATCCTGAAAAGTGCGTCTTCGGAGCACGCGCAGGGAAGCTGCTTGGATACCTCGTCTCCAGCCGCGGCATCGAAGCTAGTCCAACGCAAGTCCAGGCACTGCAGAACATGGCACCATCCCAGAACCTGAAGCAGGCGCAGAAGCTGGCCGGGCGGTTGGCCGCACTAGGGCGTTTTCTCGCCAAATCAGCGGAACGGAGTTTGCCCATCTTCAAGGCACTCCGGGGTTCTAAGCATTTCGAATGGACCCCCGAGTGCCAGGATTGTTTCCAGCAACTGAAAGACTATCTCTCTGGCCTCGTGGCCCTCGCCACACCTAGGGCCGGCAGCCCTTTGTTGGTCTATCTCGCCGCCACCGGCACCGCCGCAAGCACGGCCTTGGTCCAAGAGGAAGAGTCCGGTGGAAAGCTAATCCAGCGCCCCGTCTACTTCGTTTCCGAGGTTCTCGCCGACGCCAAGGCCAGGTACTCCGAGCTAGAGAAAGTGGCCTATGCCCTCGTCATGGCCTCCCGGAAGCTCCGGCACTACTTCTTGGCCCACGATATCGTCATTCCAACCACCTATCCGCTGGGTGACATGTTCAGAAACAAGGACGCCACCGGTCGCATTGGAAAGTGGGCAGTGGAACTGGCCCCGTTCGGGATCTCCTTCGTTGCCCGAACAGCCATTAAATCTCAGATCCTCGCCGACTTCATCGCGGAATGGACACGGGCCCAAGAGCCCGCGGGCACCAACGCGAGCGAAGAGATTTGGACCGTCCTTACGGACGGTGCGTACCAGGCCTCCGGGGCTGGAGCCGGAGCAGTCATTGTCTCCCCATCAGGTCAGCAGGCCCTGTATTCCGCTCGGTTGAGCTTCAGAGCCACCAACAATGTCGCAGAATATGAAGGAGTCCTCTTAGGACTTCGCAAGGCGCTCGCCTTAGGCGCCGCGCGTGTGATCGTGAAGACCGATTCCCAAGTGGTCGTCGGGCACATCGACAAGTCCTTCCGAGCGAAGCACCCGGACCTCGCTTCCTACCTCGACTCCATCCGCAAGTACGAAGCGTCCTTCAAGGGTATTTCCATCCAGAACATCCCGCGAAGCGACAACGCCCAAGCCGATGCCCTCGCCAAGGCCGGGGCTGGCGCCCAAGCCCTACCGCCAGGGGCTTTCTTCGAGGAACTCGCCCAGCCTTCGGTCACCCCTCGAGGCGAAGCGACCATCTCCGCCGCCCCAGAAGAGCACGAACCGTCGTCGCGCCCGGCTCCAGTACTCTGTACGGCCAGCGTCGATTGGCGCGAGCCCATCCTCCGCTCACTCGCAGGCGGCGACGAGGTCCATCCCAGTCCGGAGCAGGCTCGCCTGCAACTCCGTGCGAGGTCCTTCGAAGTTATCAATGGAATCCTGTACAAGTCCGGAGTATGTTCCCCGCTGCTCCGCTGCGTCTCGCATTCAGACGGTGTCGCCATGCTCCGAGAAATACATGAAGGGCTGTGCGGCAGTCACCTGGCGCCGCGGGCCCTCGCAGGCAAAGCCCTCCGGCAAGGCGTATACTGGCCCACTATCATCGCTGACGCGGAAGAACTCGTCCGCACCTGCCAAGGTTGCCAGTGGATGGGCCACCGCAGTCACCGCCCTCCAGCGAGGTTGCTACCTATCCCTCCTGTGTGGCCTTTGGCTCGCTGGGGCATGGACCTCGTCGGCCCACTCCCCAGAGCAAGGGGGAACCTGCGCTTCGTCGTCGTCGCCGTCGAATACTTCTCCAAGTGGGTTGAAGCGGAGCCTCTAACCACCATCACATGCCGAAGCGTCCAGAAATTTTTCTGGCAGCATATCGTGTGCCGATTCGGAGTACCCAAGCAGCTCACATTGGACAATGGAACGCAGTTCGACGCCGGCACTTTCCGGGCATTCTGTGACGAGCTGGGAATTCAGCTTTGCTTTGCGGCCGTGCGGCACCCCCAGTCTAACGGAGCCGTGGAGCGAGCTAACGGGCACATTCTGTCCAGCCTCCACAAGCGCATCGTCGGGTTGGCCCGAGGCACGTGGCCAGACGAACTACCCAAGATCTTATGGTCCATCCGGACGACCGTTTCTCGGGCAACGGGCTTCACCCCGTTCCGCCTCTTGTTCGGCGACGAAGCAATGACGCCAACGGAGCTCCGCGCCGGTTCACTGCGCGTCGTAGCACCCGAAGTTGAAGACGAGCGCGCCGTCTCCCTCAACCTAGCCGAAGAAACGCGGCTGCGCGCCGTCGCCAACCTATCCCACTATCAGAAAGAGACCAAGGGATGGTATGACACCAAGGTTAAGCGCAACGAGTTCCAACCAGGGCACCTCGTCCTCCGCACGGTGGTCGCCCCCACCAAGTTGGGCAACAAGTGGGAAGGACCGTACATTGTCACGAAGTCTGGACGGCCTGGGTCCTACCGTCTCGCTACACTGGAAGGTGAAGAGCTGAAGCATACGTGGCACGCAGCGGACCTGAAGCGCTACTTTCCGTAACACTGTCGATGTACTTTATTAGCGGCCACCGCCGCCTGGTTGTATCCCCCATCTGCGTAATAAAATTTTCAGCTAACTATTCCGACCAACACAGCTTGCGCCGCACGCCTCACATTCGGGTTCCGAGCTCCGGCTCGACGCACCCTCACATTCGGGTTCCGAGCTATGACTCGACGCACCCCCGTATTCGGGTTCCGAGCTATGCCTCGACGCGCCCTCACATTCGGGTTCCGAGCTCCGGCTCGACGCGCCCTCACATTCGGGTTCCGAGCTCCGGCTCGACGCGCCCTCACATTCGGGTTTCGAGCCCCGGCTCGACGCGCCCCCACATTCGGGTTCCGAGCTATGACTCGATGCACCCCCGTATTCGGGTTCCGAGCTATGCCTCGACGCGCCCTCACATTCGGGTTCCGAGCTCCGGCTCGACGCGCCCTCACATTCGGGTTCCGAGCTATGCCTCGACGCACCCCCGCATTCAGGTCCCGAGCCATGCCTCGACGCACCCTCGCCTTCGGGTCCCGAGCTCCGGCTCGAAACACCCCCAACGCGCCGATGTGACGCGCACCTTACGCTCTCCCTCTCCTGAGTTACTTAGCGCCCAACTAGTCAACCAGCTACTCGCCAAGAGGGGGGGAAGAGAGAGAGCGAGGCGCAGACTGCAGCAAGCATATGAAGCGTACAACAGCGAGCACATGAAGCATACAATGTCCGTTACAAGTAAAAGGAGGAGGTTAAGAAAAGTTCTCGTCCAGGCCAAGAAGGAACCGCGGGCCCCTTCGGTTAGAAGGGCCGGAAGTCGTGCTCGCCCCCCGACCGGACCTTTCCTTCCTCTTCCTGCGCTCCTCTTCCTTCTTCTGGGTGCGAAAAGTTCTCTAATCCGCTTGGAGCTGAGCCCAGCTACGCAGACCGCCCTCCTCGGGGGGCGCTCCGCTCGAGTCAGCCTCCGTGTCGGACCAATCAACCGGTTCGGACGGCGAGGACGGCGAGCGGGACCCTCTCTCTTCTTCCTTCACATGCTTCAAAACCCCCTGAAGGACGTCGGAGTCCACACGCCCGTCACTGCCGCGGGGAAGAACGAAGCGCGCAGGCCGGTTTGCCCGCACAGCTTCGAGGATGGCCCATCGATGCCGAAGGGCGTCGTCCGGTTCAAGTACCTCGACATCAAGATCGCGACCGCGAACACCCTGAGTAAGTCCCGGAAAAGTACTCTTTATTAATACAACTAAGTTCCCTAAGCTATTACAGGGTAAGGCTGGGACCAATCCCTAGAGCTACACCTGCGGGTCCGGCAAGCGGGCCGAGGTCGAAGGATTCGAAGGGGCTAGAGGGCCGCGCGCACGGAGTGCCTCCTCCAGCCAAGCCTGGATCGCCGCAGGGCCTTCGGTCTGCCAGATCACCTTGAGCGCCCTCCAAGATTGAGTCAGGGCGGGGCTTGGCGTCCGAAGGTGGTCCCCCACGAAGGCGACCGGGTGCGGACTCGAAGGCGAAGGAAGCGGAAGCCCGGACGCCTCGAGGTGCCGGAGGATTCCGTACGCGGCCACCCGAGCGGACACCTCGCCGTATTGCGCCATGGCAAGGTGTATTTGCCGGACGGCAGAGCGGACGAACTTCACCCGGCGGACCAGGGGCTCCCGGGCGACGTCGAACGTGCCGCAGCCAGTGCCGTAGCGCGCTAGCATCTTCCGCAAGGATTCGGCGGCCTCGGCCGCCGTCTTCCCGACCTCGGCGAGCTCCTCGGCGGCCTTCCCGTTCTGCGCGTTGAGGCCCACCTCGACCTCCTCCAAGTGAGTCACCCGGGCTCCGAGGGCCTCGACCTTGCTTTCCACCTCTGAGGCCTGAGCTTGGAGTCGGGAAACCTCTCCTTCAAGCCGATCCGCTTCCGAGGCCCGGGCCCGGAGCACCTCCGCCTCGGCGGCTCGGGTTCGGAGGGTGCCAACCTCCGCTTCTAGCTCGTCGACGCGGGCGGCCCGGGCCCGGAGCCCCTCCAGCTCCACGACGCGGGCCCTGAGCAAGTCCGCCTCCGAGGCCCGGGCCCGGAGCACCTCCGCCTCGGCAGCTCGGGTTCGGAGGGTGCCAACCTCCGCTTCCAGCTCGTCGACGCGGGCGGCCCGGGCCCGGAGCCCCTCCAGCTCCGCGACACGGGCCCTGAGCGAGTCCGCCTCCGCTGCTCGGGCCTCCAGCGCCGCAACCCTCGACGCCTGGGGTCGGAGGGCCTCGGCCTCCGACGAGCGCTCGCGGGCCAACCTCTCCGCGGCAGCCACCCAGGACGCGAGCCCTGCGGCATACGCCTCGTGCTGTTGGCGTTCGGAGAGTAGAGCGGACATCTGCCCCTGCGCTAGCGCCACCACCTGCATGCGGAAAAGTGGTCAGAAGAGCCGCAACGAGGGCGTCAGGTGTGTTCAAGGAAAGTACCTGGCCCGCGGCCGTCTCGATGGCCCTTCCGAGGTCCAGGCCATCCGATAGCCCCAGCTCGCCTATCACCGGGGCCTCGCGCAGCCGTAGGTAGTAGTCGTGGATTGGGGCCACCTTCGAAGCGAAGTCCTCACCATCCAGCAGGAAGGGGCGCAGAAGCGGCACGGAGCCGCGCGCGGTTCGTAAGGCGGTGGGGGGTCGATGCCGGACTTCGGCGTCCCCGGCGGGATCCTGAGGGGCCCTCTCGGTGCTCCTGGACTCCGCCTCGTCCTGCGGACTCGGGCCTCCCCTCGCGGCGACAGGGGCTCCGGACCTCGCGTCCGGAGCATCTGCCGGGTAGCGGCCGGCTGGCTCCACGCCTCCGGCCGAGGTACCTGCACGAGCAAACAGGAGTTAAAAACAGAAAAGCTCCTTGCGCGAGAAGGGGCATGGCGAAGTCACCGCACCTGCGCCCGCAGTATCGCCGACGCGGTCCGGAGGCTGGAGGTGGTCCGACGGGCTTGGGCGGAAAAAGAGGTTGTCGATGGAGTTCAGCGGAGAGCTCGCCACTGCCGCGGCCAGCTCCGCCTCTTTGTCGGCGCTCCCTTCAACGGCGCCGAGTGGGTCAGCTAGGCCCCCGCGGCTCAAGCTGTCCGTGGCCCTGCTCTCAAGGGAGCCCGCGGAGCCCCCCGCCGAAACGGGTATCGGCGAAGAGGCGGTCCCCGGGCGGGGCGTCGCTTCGACAGTGCGCGACTCTTGATCGGCACCCGGTGCGGGTTCCGTTGGGTTCGGGCGAGGGGGAGCATCCTCGCACCTCCCGGGATTCAGCCGGACCGACGGAGCCGGAGCCAGAACCTCCGGAGGGTCTCCCGACTCCGACTGGGCTCCTTCGCTAGAGCCCCCCCCCCTCCGAACGGGAAGCCGAGGAAGGTCCCGGCAACGTGCGCTTCGGCCCCCTCACGATCTTCTTCTTCTTCGAGCGGCCCGGAGAAAGGCAGCCGTCCGCATCACCCGCTTTCCTCTTCGAGACGTCCCGGAGGATCTCGCCCTCTGGGAGAGGCGGGGGCGTGAGCTCGAGCGCCCCCCACACTCTGTTGGAGCGTTCCCAGGAGCCCACCAGCTCCAGCCGGCGGACCCGCTCGGCCGCGGTGGGAACTCCCAGGATCCTCTCCGCCAGGCGGGCGATCTCTTCGGGCGTCCGAGCGACGAGCGATCCTGCATCTCTTCGTCAGAGCCGGAGTACCCCTCGAGCACGCGAAAGCAAGGCTGAAGGCAGAAGAAAGTTGATACTTACCAAGCTGGCGAGAGAGCTCCGCCGGCACCGACGCGTCTCGACTGCTCCGGAGCAAGGCAGGCCACTCCTCCTTTAGCGGAAGGATCTCGAGGGCCACGAACTCCTCCGCCAAGTCCCGCATGCTCATCCGGCGGGCGACGATTTGGAGAAGCTGTACCCTCGCCGAGATGGCCCCAGAGTTGGCCTCGACCCGCGCCTCTCTCCGGAACCAGATGTGGCGCGGTATTCCGGCCAGGCCGGAGGTGAGCCCTACACGAACGTAGAACCACCGGCTCACCCACTTCGAGTACCACCTTTCGTTGGTGGCCTTCGCCGGGAAGGAGTCTGCGTACCTCCTCCGGAGCTGGAAGTTGATGCTCCCGAAAGCTAGCACCCGGCCGTCCTTCTTCTTCGGCTGGTAGAGGGCTTCGTGCATCTCCGCGAAGACCTCCGCTCTCCCTTCGCAGCCTTCGGCGCGCATGGCCCACTCGAAGATGGCGAGGCGGGCCACGGCATTGGGAGACAGCTGCGGGAGTTCCAGATGAAATGCCTCCAGAACCCCAGCAAGAAGCTCTGAGGCAGGGAACCCCAGGCCTGCGTCGAAGAAGGCTTCAAAGACGACGACCTCGCCTTCCCGCGGCCGCGGGGCCGTCTCTCGCCCCGGCCTCCTCGCCGGCGTCTCTGGACCAAGGCGGTTCCTGGTCGCCTGCTCGATCGAAGCCTCAGTGCACGCAGACGCCCCGAGCTCCAGGGTCTGCTCTCGGAATCGCTCGGAAGCGGGGCGGAGCTCGCGCGCGCCGCGCGCCTCTGGCGTGTCGGTCGCCGCCGCCGCCGCCATCTGGCGTTGCAGGAAACGCGGGTCCATCGCCATTGCAGGGACTGGGTTCCTCGCCATTCTTGGAGAACAGAGGGAAGGAGTGCAGGGCTCAGGGAGCGAGTGAGCAGTGGACCAAGCAGCTGGAGTTGGCGCGTGTGGGTGAATGAGGAGGAGGCCGTGAAGGGCGATTATATATCTTTCGGCAAGGCCGGTGGTTCGACTCCCGTTTCGGTTAACGTGTGAACGTGGCGGATCGCGCGGCGCCGTATTTAAGGCCGGCTGGCGCATCGGGGCGCGGTGGCGACCTCCCGGTGACCCACCTCTTCGGTGCCGCCGGCGCGCGTATTAATTTCTCTTGGCGGCGCTCGCCCGGCCCCTCGGGGTTGGCGCCCGGGGTCGAGATGTGTCGGTCTCCCGTCAGCTCGGTCAACTCCCCTCGGTGTGTTGGAAACGGCCGGAAGCCCGAGGCAGGGCTCAATCCTCCGGCCTCTCGACTCCCTGCCTCAGTGCCCTTCGGCGCCCCGGTGGATGCGGCGCCCTAAAGCGAGGTACGCACTCGTGTGAATTGCCGGGATTATCTTGTGCGCTTCCACCCCCTCTTATTGCAGGACTACGAGCGGGAAGAAGCGAGGGGCTACTGTTGGGGGATATAATCCCTGGAGTCGACGGGGTGGGCCCCCGGCCGGAGGGCCCTGGCCTAATGACGGAGGCCGCCTTCCGGAGGAGCAAGGCCGGAGGCCACCTTCCGGAGGAGCAAGGCCGGAGGCCACCTTCCGGAGGCGAGAGATCGGGGGCCACATTCCGGAGGGGCGAGTCTGGAGGCCTCCCTCCGGTGGGAGGAAGCCGGAGGTCGCCCCTCGGCGTAAGACACGGGAGCTCGTCTTCCGGAGGCTGAAGGCCCGAGGCTCTCAGCCGATCCAAAAGGACGGACCCGAAGAGAGTCGTAGCGGGAAAAGGACTAGGCGGTCGTACGAAAGGACAGGATCGCGATCCTCTGAGCCGTGTCGGGCGGCGCAGGAAGCGCTCGACACGGTTGATACGCTGTCAGAGTCGAATCTTCTTGTCTGTACTATGTATCCTCTTGTCTGTACTATGTATCGCCTATTTTGTCTGTACTACCAGTCAGGGTTGGTCGGGTAGCCGTTGGCAGTTCGGAGGCGCTTAGTCCTCTGGGCGGGGCGCCCTATAAATACCCCTCACTACAGTTGTAACAGGCAGGCTGATCAAGGCATTGAATACACTACTCTCATTTTCCACTAAAACCTGCTGGTTCGATCCGTCGTTCCAACAGTCCCAGAGTCTGATGCCACCTTAGCTTGGTAGCGGTATGAGATCAGAGTGTTGGTGCTCCGAAGGGGGGAGTCTGCGCCAACCGAAGCATAGAACCACTCTCGGTCCCATTTCGAGTACCAACGGTTTTTCACCTCCCTCACCGGGAAGTTGTCCACGAACTCCTTGCGAAGCTAGAAGTTGGCGCTACCGAAGGCCAAAGCCCTCTCAATGCCATATGCCCCCTTCCTTCCTCTTCGGCTGGCAGTTGGTATCATGTAGAGATGCGAAGACATTTTCTCGCCCTTCGCACCCCTCGGGCCTCATGGCCCACTCAAAGATGGCCCCCTCGGCCAGAATTTTTGATACCCAGAAGCCACCCCCCGTGGTCTATGACCGGTGGGGCCAAGGTAAAATATGAAGCGTCCCATCCACTCCAGTTGTTGGCCCCTGGCGCCATCGGGGCTACCGAGGACATCCCATCTGATCCTTCCATTGGCCCCTAGCGTCGTTTGGGCTCCCGAGGGCATCCCATTCGCTCTAGCCATGGGCCCTCGGTGTCGTTTGGGCTCCTGAGGACATATCGTATGCTCCTGCCGGGCATTTAATGACCGCACGGTTCGAAGATGGCCTGTGGGGTCAAGCTCTGAAGGTTTACCATCCGCGAACACCACGTCTATGAGCATCATTTGCCCCAGGGTGCACGCACCCCTTCACTACGAAGGGCTATGTGTGAGGGTCTACTGTTGGGGGAAATAGGTTTCCCCTAATGGGGGTCGAATGAGTAAGAGCTTCGAAGCCCCCGAGGACCAGAGCCTGCTGGGCTAGCGAGGCCTGTAATCAGGCCCCGACCCACCTTCGTACAAAGACCACCACGAAGGCAGGAATCACAAGGCTAGATGGACATCGGAGTCCCGTGCGAGGCCTCCTTCGGTTCCCCTCTCCAAAAGCCGCTCCGAAGCCCTTCCAAGGTCTTCCTCGAGGTCCTATGGTGAAGGCCCTCCGGTGAAGTGCTACGGCACAGATGCTATAAAATATCCCAATACCGCTGAAGCAATACCAGGGGCCCCTGCCCTTGACACTTACACATAACCACCATGTCTGTAAAAGTTGCACATGTACTCGAATAGTGTTTACCGTTTTATCCCTATGAAGCCTAGTAGCAGGGCACTGTAAGTAGAGGGTAGAATTGGCTTTTCCTTTACTTTCTTGCTTATATAAGCAGGGCACCACCCTTGTAACAGGGGGGACAACCCCATAGTTAAAAATACTACAAAACTGGACGTAGGGTTATTATCCTCAAAAGAGGGCCGAAGTAGTATAAAAATCCTCTCTCTCTAAGAACCCTTGAGGGTTCATGTTGTACACCCTTATTATTGAAACATGTTTGTAGCTAACGCAATTGCCACAATAGTACCCCTTCAACATATCTCAATACCTTGAAGAGGATGAGGTCTTCGATGTTGTCGAACCTTCTGCACATCAGCCATCTTTGGAGGAGAGAGAAGTGTTAACGAACTTAATGCACCGTCTTGACAACCCGATGGAGGTCCTGGTGAATGACTCGGGTCCCATAAGGGAATATTTCAATGTCGTGCTGGACTTCCTATCTCTAGACCTTGCCTATGTTCTGACACCGGTGACATACCTAGAGTATCATCGGTCAGCGGTCTAGTAGGCCCAGCAGCGAATGGCCGATAGGGAGAGTCATGCGTAGTAGTTGGAGGCTGCTAGAACGCATAATGAGGCGATACTTGCTGAGGGTGCTAACTTGGAGAGCTTGTGCAAGGATTCATCAGCTGCATCACTATGCTTTGATGGGCTGAAGGCGAAGGAGGCCGACTTGGCGGCAAAGCTAAGAGAAGTCCACGTGGAGATAGCTCGTGAGGAGGGCATCCTATCAGCCCTCCCTAACCAAATCCAATCCTAGGAGCACAGACTCGCCGATGCCATTCGTTGTGGGCATCTTCATCACCACACCATCGAGGTGGTCCCAGGATCATACGCCGAAGACTGTGCCATGATCCGGGGCATCGATGACATCCAGCGACGAGCGGTCGGGGCCATTCAACGATACTAGTTCTGACTTTGTCAGTCTTGTACTAATGAATGCTTTGTTGAACCCTTGTTATTTCACTCCATCTATGATACTTGACTTAGTATGTTCTTTTACTCTTCGTCTTGCATGATTTGTTTGTCTAAGGGCGATGTTTTACCATCAGCTATTTGGAGGTGATACCATTAGTATCGACTGTCTCTCTACTTCTGTGTAGTTTCTTTAGGCGTTTATCCATATGCTCGGATATTTCTTCAAGTACCTTCTGTTGGCGTAAAAGATTACGCTAACAGGTTTCTGTAGAAAAGAAACTAACAAACGAAGTGTTTGTGAAGCAAACTGTTCTAAGCCTTCGAAAGGATAATAGCTTAGAATAGTTCGAAAGTGTGTATTGAATCACTTGTATTCGGTCCCTATTACAGGGTGAAATGGGGGGTATTTATAGGCTTAAACATTAAGGAAAAGACCTATTTACCCCTCTATTACAACTGACATTAAGGAAACTATTCATTTTCCTTAATAGGGCTAAAATGGTAAAAGACTAATCTGATAAGATAGAAGATAAGTCTTCCATCTTAGCTGGCAGAAAAGATCCTGAAGGGCTTTGGTTCGAAGACATACTTCGAACCAATGTCTGTCTTCGGGCTTCGAACCAGGTTCTGGGCATCTTCGAAGATGGTCTTCGAACAATCTTCGAACTGGTTGACTGTTTTCATCCTGCTTTGGCAATAACCCCGAAGATGAGATATTTTCCCCCAACAGTAGCCCCTCGAATACGCTTCTCCGTTTGACCTGTAACGTTTAGGAGAGCAGTATACGCAAGAAAAGTATTCATGCGTAGGGGTTAACAGATTTATATCATCTCCAAACTATGTGGAGATAAGTGCTTCGGATTGGCATTCGAAAGAGTTACATTCGGAGTAACTTAGAAGTGTCTTTAGAAAGACTGAAGACTTTTTAGACTTAGAAAAAATAGCCGTTAACCTGTTTCTTGTAACAGAAGTTAAACGATCTGTTATTTTCGGAGGAAAATAACGGGCAAGAATGCGAAAGGGCAGAACTCAAACAGTAACAAACGGAAAATTTAGGCTATAAATAAAGAGCCCAAAACTTACCCGATTACCTTTTCACCGTTCCTCTCAGTTAAAGCTTTGTGAGCCCCTTGAGTTCTTGAGCCCTAGCCTTTGAGTTCCTGAGCCCCTTGAGTTCTTGAGCAACCGAGCGATCATAATGGTGAAGACCAAAGGATCTGCGCCTCCTTCGGCTTTGGCTCGGCAGCAGGCAGCCGCAGCAGCAGCGGCGGCGACATTGGCGGCGGCACCCTCGATGCAGGCGGGATCATCCATGGCGGTAGGGGGGAGAAATCCCCAAATCCCCGATGACCAAGGTTTGTGTCCACCTTCGACTAAATACTTGGATCAGTCTTTTGAGTTGGGGCCTTCTACCTGCAAGAGAGAATCTTTGGCAATCACAGCAGGGGGTAAGATTAGCAATGGGGTTATGGTTCGGAGGCCGGGCAAAGAATCAATTCCATCACCAAGACCAGGAGAGGTTGTAGTGTTTGAAGCTTTTTTCGAAGCAGGCTTAGGCCTCCCTGCTGTGGATTTCTTGGCCGAAGTTCTTGACCTGTTTCATGTAACCCTCCCCCAATTATCTCCGAATGCTGTAGCTAGATTAGCTATCTTTGAGTGGGCGCTGAGAGCCGAAGGTTGTGAGGGGAGGGCTGAAATCTTCGCTGCACTGCATAGAGCAACTTGTCAACCGAAGACCTTCGTAGGCTCCGGAGGTGAGAAGGTGGTGGTTGCCTTCGGAAGCATTAATTTTAGGCTTCGAGACGAATATGCTCTACAATTCCCTGCTAAGGCCATCAATGCTAGATGGTACACTGATTGGGTACTGAGGTGGTTTTATGCCGAAGTCGGAGCTAGCAGTCCTCTGGCTGGGCCTCTCAAAGAAATCCGATTCCAGAAAGAAGCCCTAGTGCAATCTGACGAAGGCCAGCTCGAAGCCCGCCTGAACCTGCTTGAAAAAGTTAGCCGAAGGCTCAGTATGCGAGACTTGGCTGAAGAATTCATCGGTCTTCAAATTCCTCCACTGATGGCCAACTGGCCTATCATCTTCGAAGATGACTCCGAAGGCGGCCTTCGCAAAATCAATTATACTTCGAGCCCTGCAGGTAACTTCGAAACCAACATGCATTGTACATATTTACTTCGAAGAAAGACTAACTCGAATTATTTTTTAGCTTCTTCAGACCCTATTACATCAGAACAAATCGTAAGGGCTTCGGAGAAGATTCTGGGTGCTCCAACTCCGTCGGAAAAAGAATGGCGAATCAAATTAGTCGGAAGTTGGGAGCGATTTAACAGAGTATGGGGAATGCTGGAGTTAACTCCACCCCCTCTGATGGATTGGGTGCCTCAGGAGAAAGGCCCCAAGAAAAGAGTAGCTGAAGCCGGAACTTCAAGTTCAGCGAAAACCCCGGTGAAGAAGGTGGCTCGGAAGCCAAAGAATCTCGCACCTTCGGATCCTGCTCCTTCAAGCTCAAGAACCTCACTTTCTGGTTCTAAAGAGGATGAAGGTACTTTATTAGTGAAATTAATTGATGAAGATGCAGCTCAACGAAGTATTCACATTGAAGATACTGCAGGTATACCGGAGCCTCAAGCCAACATCGAAGAAGTAAGAGCTCCGGATACCCAAGAGGAACAAGTCGAAGCCCTTATGGGCGAAGATGAAGCCGAAGTTCCTGCAACTTCGGTTGTGGAGGAAAGGGCTGATCACGGAGATGCTCCGACAGCGGAGAATCTAACTGCGGAGTCAGATGATGACTTCACTTTTGATCCTCCGATCAGTCCAGTACTTGATCTCCCGGAGAATGTTGAAGGTAAAATTTTGCATAATTCTTATTAATTTCTGCAAAATTATACAATGTATAATATTTCTGTTATTGCAGAGCCTCCTGTTGTCGAAGTACCCCTCGAAGATACAATTCAAAGGCCTTCGACAACTTCGGAGCCACGCCCGGAGGTTACTCAACAAGGGCCTGGAAGAGGTAAAAGGCACATAGAGCCTCCTCTTACTCAAGGATCGACTTCATCTGAATCGACAGATGAAAGTGAATCAACCGAGGGGGGGGCATCTTCAGAAATTCCAAGAGCCTCGGAAGAACTCTCCGGACCTTCGCTAAGCAGAGCTGATCAGAAGGCTTTAGAAATGCTTCCTCTCATAACTCCTTTTTTGGAGGAGAAAACCGGACTTGGGACTTTGGTTAAACCTTTGGGTCAAGCCAGTCGCAAAGTCGGGGAAACAGAACTAGTAGCCCTTTTAAGCAGAGCGAAGGGCCCGGAGCTTAACCTTGCTGTAGAAAGAGTAGCTTATCAGGTATAAAGCATCTTCGAAGCAAATAGCAAATTATATATGAATAATTTCTTATTTCAGTTTTTCTTTTTTCTTAGCAAGCAGTCTTAGCCCGCGCTGCGGCTTTATCGAGCGAAAATGAAATTGCTCAACTTCGGGAAGAGAACGAAGCTCTTCAAAGAAATTTTAACTTCTCCGAAGGTCGAGTAGCTCAGATGGATAACATAATACTAGCAGAGCGAAGGGCTAGGCAGAGCTTGGAGGCTGCGAAGAAAGAGCTCGAAGCGGAAAGAATTGTGCTTTGAGCAGAGGTTGAGAGACTGCGGACGGAGGATGCTGCGAAGGGGTCCGAACTTGTAAGGCTGCAAGAAGAGGCTGGCCAGCTCCGGATTCAAAAGAATGCTCTGACTACGGAGAACGCTAGAATCTCCGGAGTTTTAGCAGAAACGACTTCGGCCTAGGATGCGCTTATTGAGGAAAGGCTTAAGTCTGAGAAGGTGGCTTCGGAGGTCATCGAACAGATGTTAGGTGTCTTGGAGTACTTCGGTACTACTGGATCACTACCTTCGGATGACAATGTGACTCTGCTGCGCCGGTTAAAGAGGATCCAAGGAGCAGCGAAGCAAATGAAGACGGCAGGCATGCGTTATGGAGAACTCTCCGGACAAGTGTCTGCCCTTGGATTACTTCGTTACTATGAGGATTTGGGCCGAGTAATTACTCCGAGCGCAGAGGGCTCCATCATCTTCGACGACGCAAGACTTCTGACTCCTTCCGAAGGCGTGGCTGCCGCCTGGCGAGCCTTTCAAACTTCATGGAGAGCCGAAGGTCGATCTGCGATCAAGGCTTGGATTGATGAAGGCCAACGCCAGAAGCAAGTTCGGAGCCAAGCTTCGAGCAGTCAACCTCCTTCGAACCCGCAGGTTTAGGAATATTTTAGGATTTCTAATCATGTAAAGCTTTATGCTTGTAAACATTTATCAATGAAAGTCCTGTTTATCATATTTCTAGGCTTTGCCTCTTATGGAAGATATCGAAGTGTTAGAGCTTAACAGCGAACTTCGCTCACTGTGGAACACCTTCGAACTTCTAAAGAGTTATAAACGTCCTCGATTCCTTATCCCTCGAGATGACTCCGGCGTTATTGCGCCCGAAGTAATCAAAGACGTATTGTCTTATATTAAAGAGGAAGATAAAGAGATTGACGCAAACACCTCGTCTTCTGAAGACACTAATTGGTCCGAAGACGAAGGTGAAGCCCAAAATAAAAGATCTGAAGATCTTGGAAGCTGGGAAAGAAGCCCCGAGCGGCTTCGAACTTGGGCCGAGCTTCAACAAGAGCAGAAGGATTTTAGAGCTTCGAAGGGGAGGAAGAGAGTTAAGCGCAAAGTTCTTAGAACTTCTGATGTTGGAACTAGTCGTTCCACCCCTAGCTCTCGGGACCGAAGAGGTCTCCGATTCCTTCTTGGTATAGATACCAATTTTTCATAATGTAATCTGTAAATACATTTATTTCGATAATGAATGTCGATTTAAAATTGTCTCCATATTTACTAGCCCCTCTTTGGGTATAAGCAACTTTGAAATGTATTCAAAGATGGTTATGCGCAAAGAAAAACTTCGGAGTACAATTTTTTGGGGGTTCGGAGCCCCTCTGTCATTTAAAAATCTTTTGAAATCTTATGAAATGCCTTCGACTTTTTGTAGTCAGAAGAATGGTAACTTGGTACCTTTGTTTAACGAAAGAAATCAATTGAGATAACTTCCAGGACACTTTAGTGTCTTAAAAAATTTGTCACTTTGGACTTATATGAACAGACATTCGAAGCTCATGGCTCAAATGTTGTTTTGCTTTAGCCATCTTCGGCTGTCTTTGCAGAAGTCTACCAGCCGGAGCTTGGACTTCGCAGAATTTGGCCACCTTCGGCTCTTTTTTGCAGAAGTCTACCAGCCGGAGCTTGGACTTCGCAGAATTTGGCCACCTTCGGCTCTTTTTTGCAGAAGTCTACCAGCCGGAGCTTGGACTTCGCAGAATTTGGCCACCTTCGGCTCTTTTTTGCAAAAGTCTGCAAGCTGCAGCTTGGACTCCGCAGATTTTGGCCACCTTCGGCTCTTTTTACGGAAGTCTACCAGCCGAAGCTTGGACTCCGTAGAATGTGGTATTGGCTCTTTTACGGATGCCTACAAGCCGAGACTTGGGCTCCGGATGGATTTCAGCCACCACACCGGAGGCTTCGACTTTATGGGTACGAAGTCCGGAAATACAGCCCAGCTTAATGACACTTCCCTCTCGGTCGACTTCCGTTCCAGCGCGTCCGCTCGGGAAGCTAGGAGTCAACAAGGGGAAGGCAACTATCAGGGTGTATGCTTTATTAATTTAGAGGTGATTACAAGCGAATTACAAGGAGCCCTTATGCGAAGTATCGCTTTAGGTGCTCCGCATGCCAAGTATGTGCTAACTCTTCACCTTCTAAATTAGCTAATTTAAATGAACCAGGGCGTCCTGAACGGACAATTAGATATGGACCTTCCCATTTATTGCCTAACTTCCCTGGTGCTATAATGCTTCGTAGAACAAGATGACCCGGCCTTAACTCGCTGAGCTTAACCTTCGGGTCATACCAAGTCTTCGTCTGCTGGTGATATTTTGATAAATTAGCTACAGCTCGAAGTCTTGTTTCTTCTGACAAATCTAACGAAGCTTGTCTCTCTTCTTCGATGTCTGGTTCGGTGCTGCGAAATGATCCTCCTTTGAGCTCCGTTGGAGTCATAGCTTCATCTCCGAATAGCAGTCTGAACGGAGTAAAACCTGTGGACCTTGTTTGCGTAGTCCGAATGGACCACAGAATCTTCGGAAGCTCTTCGGTCCACAGTCCCTTTGATAATCCTACTATTCTTCGATTTAGCCCTGATAAAATATTTCCATTGGCTCGCTCAACGGCTCCATTCGACTAAGGATGTCTCACTGCAGCAAAACATAGTTGAATGCCTAGGTCTTCGCAAAACTTCCTGAAGGGTTCTGCGTCGAACTGTGTTCCATTATCAACTGTGAGATATCTAGGCACTCCGAACCGGCAAATAATGTTCTTCCAGAAGAATTTCTGTACATTGTTCGAAGTGATAGCTGTTAAGGGCTCAGCTTCTATCCACTTAGAAAAATATTCAATAGCTACCACTGCGAACTTTAGATTTCCCTTTGCTAACGGAAAGGGACCAATTAGATCCATACCCCATCTGGCCATAGGCCATACCGGAGCTATGACTTGAAGAGCTGTTGGTGGGCGATGACTCCGTCGACCCATCCACTGGCATCCTTGACAAGTGCGGACCAAGCTCTCCGCATCAGCTGTTATTGTGGGCCAATAAAGCCCCTGGCGAAGTGTTTTTCCTGCTAGTGCCCTAGGGGCTAAATGGCTTCCACAAAGGCCTTCGTGAATTTCTCGAAGAATTTCTTGGCCTTCGGCTTGAGATATACATCGGAGTAGAGGGGAGCATACTCCGGCCTTGTATAATATACCGTTGATTAACTGATAGTTTCTTGCTCTGAGCTTTAATCTTGACAATTGGGGCTCTTCGGGCAAATTTGTTCCTCCTTGCAGGAGTTCTATGATTGAATCTTTCCAATCTGCGCTAGGAATGCAAAGGATCTCCGCAGAGGCAATTTGTGGCACCGAAGGTACATTGAGCTCCTCATAGAAAGCTTCGTCAGGCACATCCAGAGCTCCGGCTGCAGCCTTCGCTAAAATGTCCGCTTGCACATTTTCAGCTCTTGGTATAGTCCGAATGGAAATACCCTTGAAATGTGCTTCAATCTTGCGAATTTCTTCTAAGTACTTTGCAAGCTGTGGATGTCGGACTTGAAAACTTTTGTCTACGTGCCCTGCTACTATCTGAGAATCTGTTTTTATAATTATCCTTGTAGCCCCTAGAGCACGTGCTTTCCTGAGTCCCAATAAAATTCCTTCGTACTCCGCTATATTATTGGTAGACTTAAAGTTGAGTCTTGCGGAGTACATTGCTCTTTGCCCTGACGGTGAAATCAATACTACCCCAATGCCTGCTCCGGATGCTTGGAAAGCCCCATCGGAGTAAATAATCCAAACTCCGTCATCTGATTTCTCTGGAGTCAACTTCGCAGGTGGAGTCCACTCTGCTACGAAGTCTGCTAGGACTTGAGATTTGATAGCTGTCCTTGCCAGGAAAGATATGCCGAAGGGTGCTAGCTCTACTGCCCACTTTCCAATCCTTCCAGTGGAATCTTTGCTTCGGAGCATATCTCCTAAAGGATACGAAGTTGGTACAATTACATTATGAGCCAAAAAATAATGTCTTAGCTTTCTCGAAGCCATTATCAGAGCATAAACGAACTTTTCAAGTTCGGAGTATCTTGTCTTCGCTCCTGACAATGCTTCAGATACAAAATAGACAGGATTTTGGACCAACTTCCCATTGATATCTGCTTCTCTGACAAGGACTGCGCTGACAGCTGAACCTGTAGCTGCAAGATACAGGAGTAGGGTTTCGTCCACAATAGGCACCGTGAGTGTAGCAAGATTGCTGAGATAATCTTTAATATCTTCGAAGCTTTTCTGACACTCCGGTGTCCATGCAAAATCTTCGGACCCTTTCAAAGCTTTAAATATTGGCAAGCTCCTCTCCGCAGACCTTGATAAAAACCTGCTAAGTGCGGCCAGACGTCCAGTCAGCTTTTGCACTTGCTTTAAATTCTCCGGAGGAGCCATCTTCTGCAGCGCAGTTATTTGAGTAGGGCTAGCTTCAATTCCCCTGCTTGAAACTAAGTACCCTAACAACTTTCCAGCCTTAGCTCCGAATACACATTTTTCGGGGTTAAGACGGATCCCACATGCCCGAAGGCTATTGAGTGTTTCTGCTAAGTCTAGGCTATGTTGGTGCTTTAAAGCACTCTTTATTACAATATCATCCATATAGGCCTCTACATTACGGCCTAGTTGATGACCTAGAGCCTTAGCAACTAATCTTGAAAAAGTAGCCCCGGCATTTCTTAGGCCGAAGGGCATTCTTACATAGCAGAAGACTCCCGAAGGAGTTACAAAGCTCGTCTTGATTTCATCTTCGCGCTTCAACCATATTTGATGATAACCAGAATACGCGTCAAGGAAGCTTAGTAACTCCGAACCTGCAGTGGAGTCAACTAGTTGATCAATTCGGGGCATGGGGTAGGGGTCACGTGGGCACGCTTTATTCAGGGATGTGAAATCAATGCACATGCGCCACTTTCCGGAAGACTTCTTCCTGACGAAGACTGGGTTGGCTAACCATTCTGTATGGGCCACTTCTCTGATAATCCCAGCCTTCAACAGTTTTTCAACTTCGTCCTTAGCTAGAGCAGCTCTCTCTGCGGACATCTTCCGGAGCCCTTGTCGAACAGGCCGGGCCTTCGGGTTTACAAGCAAACTGTGCTCAATAATATCCCGATCGACTCCGGTGATATCTTCGTCAGACCAAGCGAAGACATCCAAATTTTCTTCTATGACCTTTTCCAAGGAAGTTGCAACTTCAGGAGGTAAATCTTTACCAAATTGAAAAGTGTATTCTTTACCATCTTTAACAATGATCTTCGTTGCAATCTCTCCTTCGGGACTTGGTCTTGGAAATGACTTCTTCGAAGCTTCGGAAGAGGCTGAAAAAATTTCTTCATTATTTTGAACACTGTTTACTTGCCTCGGATCAAGAGGAGGACCGTGACCATATTCTGCCCTCCGAGCCATGGCTTGATCTCCGAAGATTGTCAGGACTCCTGATTGTGTGGGCATCTTCATGCACAAGTAGTTGTGATGCGCCACAGCTCCGAACTGATTCAACATGACTCGTCCGAAGATGACATTATAAGCATACGGGGCATCTATCACATCAAAGATAACTTCTTCAGTTCGAGCTAGTAAACCTTCTCCGAAGGTTACTTCCAGGCCTATCTGGCCAAGTGCATCAAGCGGAGGTCCCGCGAAGCCTTGCAGAGGACGAGCCGCTGGGAGGAGATGCTTCCGGGAAATGCATAACTGATCGAAGGCTTGTACAAATATGATATCTGCCGAGCTACCTCCGTCAATTAGCACCCTTCGGACTTCAGTCCCTGCAATATCAGCAGTAATAACCAATGGATCTGCATGCGGGAACTTGATACCAGCTGCATCCTCCGCAGAGAAAGATATTGGAACATGAGACCACTCCGGCATTGCAGCTGCAGATGACGAAGTCCCAATGTGGCCTACTTCTCGAACGTACTCTCTTCGCTGTCTCTTGGACATGCTTCCGAGGGTACCTCCTCCGGAGATAGGGAGAACTACTCTCTTCCCTCTATCTTGCCCTTCCTCTTGCTTCGGAGGTGGCATAACATTGGCCACCGGAGGGTGCCTTGCAGCATCAAAATTTTCTATCCGCGCCACAGCCTGGACCGGCTCCGGGCGCACTGCTGCTGCTGGACTTCGGTCGGTACTACCTCGACCCGAAGTTCTTTCCAAGTACTCTCCCCTTAGGGTAAGGATAGCCTTGCAAGTGTCAGTTGCATGGCTTCGATTCTCTCCATGTATACAGCAAAAAAGGGTCTGGCCCTTGCCAGCCGTTTTCCCTGGCGGCCTCCAGCCGCTGGACTTGTTCCCCGCAGACTGTGGAGCTCTTGGTGCAAACTTCTGTGGGGGTGCAATGTTCAAAACTTCAGAGCGAGGGTGCTTTTGCCCTCTTCTTCGATCATGTTGCACTTCGAAGACTGGTTCTTGCGGCTGTGCCGAAGTCTTCACCTCTGCTTTAACTTCTTGCAATATTGTCGAAGTAGCAGTAGTCCTCCGAAGCCAACCTTCTTCTGATCTTGCATACTCCTCGAAGTATGACATCAGCTGTGATACTGTGGTGATGCTCTTCCGATGCAATTTATCCAGAAGGCCTTTATGACTGACGCCTTCCCGAGCCGCATCAACCACCGAGGATGTGGACAGCCCCCGAATTTGCGACTTCATGTGAGCGAAGCGCTTGAAGTACTGCCTCAATGTTTCTCCGGGGAGCTGTTTCACTTGGAAAAGGCTTCCTGTTGACATGGGAGGCACGAAGGTGCCCTGAAAGTTACTTATAAACTTCCTCTTCAACTGTGACCACGAAGTGATTGATCCTGGCTTTAAAGACCAGAACCATCTCAACGCCACTCCTTGAAGA
Organism: Zizania palustris; assembly: GCA_019279435.1. Lineage (NCBI taxonomy): Eukaryota > Viridiplantae > Streptophyta > Magnoliopsida > Poales > Poaceae > Zizania > Zizania palustris. The sequence goes on along the minus strand of JAAALK010000079.1, from coordinate 33,523,634 downwards.
GCTAACGGGAAGCACTTCGCCATAGTTTCTCTGTCTCCGCCACTAGCCTCAATCGCTAGGGCATAAGAACGTGCAAACTCACTAGGATCTTCGTCTCCGGCATACTTGGAGAGCTTCGAGGTTTTGAACTTCGGATTGAAGCGAACCTTCTGCAGCTCAGGATGCAACAGAGATTCATTGTCGTAAGAAGCGTTCTCCGGGGCTTCGGGATAACCAAGATCGTCGTCTTCGGGCACTTCGGGGATAGCTGGGGTGGCTTGAGAGCGAAGCCTGTTCGCAGCCTCTTGTCGCCACCTCGCTACCTCAGCTTGAAGGTTGGCCATTTGAGTGGCCATATCTCCAAGGCTATCTTCATCTCCTCCGGAAGGACCTTCCGGGTCTTGAGAACTGGTATGATCAGTTCGAATCGGAATAGAGGGTGGCGGAGTGGCTCCGGGCGGTCGGAGTATGGAAGGGGTTGGCGGAGAGGTTTCGTATCCTCGAGGGATAGAAGCCCCTTGCGGAGTTTGAGGTGGAGGGATAGTCGAAGACCCTCCGACTTCGACTGTGTCGAAGGGTATCTCTCCGGAGATCCGAGAGGACCTCCGAGTGGGATTGCGAGGTGCGCTCCGCTTAGGAGGCATGATGTAAGAAATTGGTAGAGAACGAAGTTTTTTGAACTAAGTTCCCCACGGACGGCGCCAACTGTTGGCGTAAAAGATTACGCTAACAAGTTTCTGTAGAAAAGAAACTAACAAACGAAGTGTTTGTGAAGCAAACTGTTCTAAGCCTCCGAAAGGATAATAGCTTAGAATAGTTCGAAAGTGTGTATTGAATCACTTGTATTCGGTCCCTATTACAGGGTGAAATGGGGGGTATTTATAGGCTTAAACATTAAGGAAAAGACCTATTTACCCCTCTATTACAATCGACATTAAGGAAACTATTCGTTTTCCTTAATAGGGCTAAAATGGTAAAAGACTAATCTGATAAGATAGAAGATAAGTCTTCCATCTTAGCTGGCAGAAAAGATCCTGAAGGGCTTTGGTTCGAAGACATACTTCGAACCAATGTCTGTCTTCGGGCTTCGAACCAGGTTCTGGGCATCTTCGAAGATGGTCTTCGGACAATCTTCGAACTGGTTGACTGTTTTCATCCTGCTTTGGCAATAACCCCGAAGATGAGATATTTTCCCCCAACACCTTCCATTCATCACTTTCTTGAATACTTATCCATCCAAACTATCAAGTAGGTACGCGTTACTAGGAACAACTCGATGTATCTAGAAAGGTCCTTCCTAATTAGGCGACCACTTGCCGAACCGATTGTCTTTAGACGCGATTAGCGGAATAAGATTCAAAATGAGGTCCCCTTCTTCAAATGACTTGGGCACTACCTTCTTGTTATAATGTCTGGCTACCCTTGCTTTTTTCCTTAATATTCTCCATGGCTTTTAATCGGTTCCACGCTAAGTCATATAGGCCATCAGTCATTAAATTGTAATAATCATCGGTTGTGAGCTGGTTCTGTAGTGCTATCCTTCTTGAGCCGATGTTATTTTCCTAAGGTAGTACCGCTTCATGTCCATAGACTAACTGATATGGTGGCACCTGCATAGACCCATGATGTGCCATCCGATAAACCGAGAGTGCTTCCGATAGAGACCAATGCCACTACTTTGGTTGCTCATTAATCTTTCATTTTATTAACTTGATCAGGCTCTTGTTGGCTTGTGTGTACTATGGTGATGAATTTAGGAGTTTGATCCCTATACTGGATATGAAATTCTAGAATTCTTCAGCTACGAAGATTGACCCTTGGTCTATCGTGATAGTCTATAGAATCCTAAAACGATACACTATATGTTCCTTGATGAAACTGATGGCAACGATAGAAGTTACCCTTTTGAGTAGAATGGCCTCTACCCATTTAGTTAAGTAGTCAGTGGTTGCCAATATGAACTTATGTCCTTTGCTTGATGTCAGGTATATCTAACCGATTATATCAACGCCCCATCCTCTGAAGGGCCATGGCTTAATTATCAGATTCATTACCGATGCGGGTGCTCTCTGAAGAGCTCCAAACTTCTAACAATCTTGGCATCCCCTATAATACCTTATGCAGTTCTCTACCATAGTTGGCCAGAAACAGCCTGCCCTCCGGAGCAGCCAATTCATTTTCAAGGCCGACTAGAGCGTCCCGCATATGCCATCATGAACATCGCACATCACTACTTTGGCCTCTTCTGTGTTTATGCACTTAAGCAAGATCCCATCCATCGTCTGATGATATAAATCCTCATTGAGTAGCACGTACTTCGTGGCCTGATATCTAAGCTTTCTTGGTGTCGACGCTGAAGGGTTTTTCAGATAGGTAACAATAGCATACCTCTAGTCATCGGCCTCTATTTCCGTGATCTCTAGCTCAATCGACTTGGCCATTGGCTTGTATCCTCATCCTATTTGGGCCTGATCATTCGCTTCTACATTTTGTTCCCTCAGGATGTGTGTCAGTGTGGTGCTTCTAAACTCTGCAATCAACTCTTGACATTGATCATGATACTCTTTTAGTATGTCGTATTTGCACTCATACTCGCCTGATAGTTGTCTCATGACCAATAAAGAGTCTACCAATATTTATGTTGATAGCAAAATTTGGCACTAATGGCTAAAATTGTCAAAAGCCAAAAATGTGTGTCATCCCTAGCAAGGGCCAGTCCAACCACCAGTATAAGGCCGGTCAGACTAGCCATGGACCTTCAGTCCAATCGGCTATGGTTAGCTAGTCCGACTGACCATGTTGCCTCGGTCCAACCGGCCCATAGGCACGGTCTGACCAACAAAGGCCGAATCTAAGCCCTAGATGTGATATTTTGGAGTATTTTATCTCTAATCTCAGTTTTAACAACTTGGACTCTTATCCTAATCAATCTAGGGTGGGAATCACATCTAGGGACAGCAAGACCAACCCCTAGATAAAGGGCTAAGGCCGATTCAAAGTGGGATACTACAATCCAATCTAATCTACCCACATAGAATCGTTCTTTTTTCAATCTACTACCTTTTGCCCAAGGTTTAGCCATAGCTCATCCATCTTTGTTGGCTTGCACTATAGACCTGTCGTTCGTCGTATCGTAGTCACGATAATCCTTGTCGATTCGCTTGTGAATCGTCCGTCTCGCCCCCGTGATGGGTTCTTGTCAATTTGCCCTTGTAATTCGGTCTCCGGAGCGAATTGCTACTGTTTCCACGTGATTTGCAGGGGCCAAGACGTCCATATTCATCACCAAGGAGCCCCTGCATAAATCCATCATCGACAAGGCGATCACCAGCCAGTCGGGGTTGTTTTTTGCCCTAGCCGTCGGTCTGACTGCCGGCACCCTCCAGTCTGACCGGGCTTGTGTCGTCGGTCTGACCGCACCTACACGGTCGGTCTGACTGGCCCACCTTAGCTGGTCTGACCGCCCCCTCTCTTAGCTAACTAGATTTCCCCTCACAATGCGGTTTGGTTGCTTGACAACTCCACCCTAAATCCCCCTATCATGGTCAAGGGTCGTCGGAACGTGGTGTCAGCGTCGTGTGATGTTTGGAATACTGCTTCAAGCGTATACGTGCTTTTGGATCACCGGATCGACATCAGTGTTGATTGGCGCTTTATCAGGATATTTTAGTGTCAACACACATTTTGGTGACTCTGCTAGGGAAACACACGCTAAGCCCAACAACGTCGGCGATGGGTACGATTACCACGGCTACATTGACACCCCCTACACTTACAAACATGGTGGGGAGCGCGGAAATCGACGAAAACAACATTGTCCTCCCCACCCTAGATGACATCCTCGAGGACGACAAGGTCGAGATCAAGGCCAAGATGAGGGAGTTGCATGCCCTCATGCTTGGGTGCTACATAAAGACTCGAGTGGGCTTTAATCAAGTGCAATCCCGATCTCCCCAACATCTCCATGGACAAGGTAACCTCCACTACCCCTATTTCTACCCTGGACATCGAGAAAAAAATAGCTACAACTGTAGATCAAGTAGTTAGCATTACATTTGCAAACCGTCTAGGGCCCAAGGTCGATTCTAGGATGGTGGAGGTGTTTAGAAGATTCGGCTTTTCTGAGGCCACTTCTCCTATCCCAATTGCTAGCTTACCCCCTGTGCATCTCATATACAGTAGGATGGATGGAAATACCAGAAAAATTATTACGTCTACGGCCTTAGCATCCATGGTCGAGACCCCATAGACCCCTATCGGTCAGACCGACGCGTAGACTATCGCGTGCTAGCCAGCACTAGTGGATTGTTACCCTAGTGTTACCACGTCACAGGCAATGGCCGGTCCGACCGGCCTCTGGACCGGTCTGACCGGCGCATGCCCACTGGTGGCCATCAACCACTAGGCTAGTGCGACCACGCCACACCACCACATCAGTCCAACCTGCCACCATGACGGTCCGACCGAATGTTACACACCCGGTCAGACCGGCCAGATAGCCGGTCAAACCACCCCCACCGTAGTTTATCCACCTCCTCCACCAGCACCGATGCTACCTTTTCCTGCGCCTGCTGCATCCCCCATTGCCGCATATCCACATGGGCCTAGGCATGTAGTCTACCATGAGCCGACCCGAGAGGAGGACAACTGAGAAGAAATGTATGGCGAACATGTTGAGATACCACCATGTGTCGTGCCCCCGCATGCTAGGTGTCCCCAGGATAGAGGCATAGATGATATAGATGAATGCATTCACGCATTATTCAGGGAGTGTATAGGCTACGCACCCCAAGATTGGACTAGGGTTTACTACAAGTCGTACCCGGATTATTTTGACACCATTCCATATCCTCGTGGTTTTAGGGTTCCCGAGTTCACTAAATTCAATGGCGAGGATAATAAAACTACATGGGAGCAGATAGGTTAGTTCTTAGCGCACTGTGGTGAGGCAAGTGGGTCGGATGCATTCAAACTCACATTGTTCTCTCTATCTCTACTTGGCACTACTTTTACTTGGTTTTCTTCACTACCACCTAACTCTATGTAGAATTGGGCCCAGTTAGAACAGAAATTACATGATCATTTCTATACTAGAGAGACTGAGCTTAGACTCTCCACTTGACATCGGTTAAACAAAAATTCAATGAAGGTGTCTCTAAGTACATCAGGAGATTCAAAGACACAAGAAACCGATGTTTTAATTTGAATATTTCTGAAATAGACCTAGCTAACTTGGATTTTAATGGATTGCATTCCGAACTTAAGGAGAAGCTAGATGGCCAGTACTTTCTAGAGGTGAACAAAGTCTTGCATAAGGCTCTGGCCTAGGAAGGCCGAGTCAAAAGTAAAATGTTCACTAAAACATTTAGCAAGCCCAAGGTCGAGGTACACGTCATGGTGCACTCCGATGAGGAATCATTGGAAAGCGAGGATGACTCGGTCAACATGTATACAACTGAGTGGACTTGGTCCAACAAGTCTAAACCATTCACTTGCTCAGAATTGCGGCCATCTCCTAGCAAGATTCGGCCCAATGAAGTTAAGTATACTTATGACGTGACTAAATAATAAAATATTTGATTTTTTGTTGAAACATAAGTTTCTCAAGTAGTCGAAGGGTCACGTCATTCCCATTGCCGATGATTTGAAGAAGCACACTTATTGTAAGTGGCATGTGTGGGATCGGATTGGGCGACCAGAGGGGGGTGAATAGGCGCCTCAATAAATTCTCGCGAATAGATGGCCATTTCAAATCACCCAACGCACCTCTAAAAGAGCAAGCGGAAGAAGATGTAACAACACAACAAAATATCCGTTAAAATAGGTGCTATCACCCTCCTGTCTGATATGATATGAAATGACAAATTGAGAGATCACAAACACTAAATTTTTTCCTTCTGGTCAAATTATGAAATACCGACAACGCCTTAGTCCGAGTTTGAGTGACCGACTAAAAGGGTTAGTCGGACTTTGAAATATCGACTACTATTAGTCGGACTTTGATGTACTGATAGAATCAAAAATCACAGACAGAAGCAGAAATCAGGCCAACAGCAACCACTTATAAAGTTCGAGGAACTTGTTTTTCAATCAGATTAGAGAAGAACAAATTAGTCAGAACAGAGATTCTCAAAAAACAAACTGGTAACAGAGATTTATCACTTGGCTTTTGTCAAACTCGCTGGTGAACTCACAGCTGAAAAATTATGAGCCATAGTGTTGCGTTGCCAAAACAGAGAAGTAAAATCTTGGTTTGCTTCAAGCGCTGACAATGGACAATGAATTCAAGGACAATATTGGCAATGGATGTTATTAACAAAAAGACACTAACTGCAGGTGCAAATTAATCAAAACAACTTCACAATAATACAAGAACATAAAATTGCAATAGCCAACAACAACATCATCGGGACAAACACATGGACTGCTTAGGAAATAGAAATCCAGAAGCACTATGCTTAAATAGAGAACCCAGAACACTTGCACAACAAAATCTCAAAGAATGTAAACAACATTCAGAAGGAGTCAAACCGATTTTCGTGATGAAAATTTCAGGGGCCGATTGCAGGAAGAACACCCAGATTCGGTGGAGACTATAACCTTCGGATGCAGCAAAGCAAAGCAATCAAGAACTCCAATGCAGAAGAAAAGTTTCAACAGATTATAGAGCTTATTGTGGTTGCTTCCTATGTCATAGTGGCGAGTGGCACTGTACTCCGGCCGTCTTGGCAGCGCTGTTCAAGTTTTGGGACAACAGCAGCTCTGGAACTCTAGCGCATGGCTATTTAGAGAATCAGCAGCATGGAGACCGACAAATGAAAAGAAACAGGAACTACAAATCACTCGGTGATACTCATAGCGGTAGAAAACAAAAAAAAAGAAAGAACTTTCTAGATAAAATTATGTGTCCCCAAAATGTTCAGCCACCCTAAAATTATAGCCAAAAGTTCCCCCGAAAAATCTCCTAAAATGACAGCCACCTCTCTCAAAAATCCAACCAAAATGATTAGAGATAAACATCAGAGATAATAACTATTCTGTAGTAATCTGAAACTTTCCAGAATATTTTCAATCACTTTGTTGGACAACAAAACTACATGTAGCAGTGGTCTAAAACTTTTGCAAACTTCAAAAATGGTACCCTCGAAACTTGGACAACAAAAGTTGTGAAGAACTCATACCCAAAAATAGTACCAAAATAGATCAAAAATCGCCTCAAAGATTGAATCCAGACTGAAAACAGAACACAACTTAGCAGAGATCAAAAATTTTCCAGAACTTTTTAGGCACTTTGTTGGACAAAAAACTATATGCAAGAGTGGTCAGAAACTTTTGCAAACTTCAAAAATGGAACCCTGGAAACTTGGACAACAAAAGTTGTGAAGAACTCACACCCAAAAACTACACCAAAACAGTTCAAAAATCGTCTCAAAGATCGAATCCAAGAAGAAAAGTTGGCGCTAGAACAAACCTGGCACTGTAGCGCTAGCGCGGTTCCTGTGCTCCATCCAACAAAATCAACAGAAAATGATGTTGAACAATGTGAGCACGAAATAAAGAATAGCAAAAAGGCTAGAATAAAATAGAAATTGTGGTTGGTAGCCCCCAAAATGTTCAGCTGAAAGAGTCACCTAAACCCTAAGCATTTCGGTACTTTATATAGGCAAGCCTATAAAAAAAATCTCCAAAATGCCATTAGGGTAAAAGTTCTAGGTATTTACTTAATTTCCATAATGTATTTTTAGAATTATAAATTCTGAAAAATACATTAATGCAAACTCCTAATTTATTACATCATTGACCCTATTCTCTTCATATTTTTCAGAATTTGAAAATTCCAAAAAATACTAAAATATTACACTTAATCTAGACTACTAAACAGAAAAATAAACTCCTAATTACTAGAATTAAAAACATTTTTGAAGTTACAGTTTTCAGCAAAAACCGACAAAGCTTCTTCGATCGTCGACATGTGACGCCAATCCACGAACTCGACCGCCAGCAAGTCTCTCCCGCTCTTGATCCTATCGAGCCGCCTGATCACTTACACTAGCCTCCCTTTCACTGACTTGACTATCACTCTATCTCGACCATTCGTCCGTCCATGTCTTGCTCTATCTCGTTGTGCACTCCTGAGATCATCTCCAACTTCACCCGACATCCTTGATCCTCTAGCATCGAGCTCCCTGCTTGACCCTTGATCACTCGCCGTTGATAGTTGGTTAGCATCTCCCCCTGCAGACATGAGACAAGCCAAAACACGAAACGCGACGCACACCGATCCCCTCGGCAACCACTCTCCATAACCAAACATCGATCCCATCGATGCAATCAAACCATCACTCACTCATTCACCAGATCGCTCAACCTTATCAATCAGTCATCATAAAGACAGAAACCACAGTGTGACCTCTCTTGGTTTCACAATCTCCTCCTTGATGAGTGCATTGACAACCTCAAATAGAAACATAACGAAAGTTTCAAGTTAAGCGCACAAGTGAACATAAAAACTCAGAAAAGAGCCAAAACATGTCACTTGGTAAAAGATCTCCCCTTGGGCAAAAACTCGTGCCGAAGAATCCCGAGGTGGGAGTGGGAAAGGTGAATACCAATGCATCATCTTCGGCTAAGTCTCATAAAAACCCAAAGGTGACATATGAGATGCTGCTTCAAAAACATCAGAGGAGGGCCGAGAAGATGAGCACTCAGCCAATGCCTCCAACAAGGTTGAACAATCCACAAGGAAATGAGTTCGGTCACCGCTACACGAGGCCACTAGAGCTGCCCATGCCTTTGCCTCCATATCATCTTGCAATGGCGCAGTGGGCTCCATGCTACTTTCCACCCGCACGATATACATTTCCCTACTTTTTTGCAAGTGTCCCTTTTGTGCCACGAGAGACAACTGACATGCAGGGGCAAACAAGCACAGTGGGGGCAGCATCTTCAACTGGCTTTCTATCGTGCCGCATGAATGTCCTAGGGACGGGGGGAACCCACCCTGACATGGAGACAAAGGAGGTGAACACCATAACGTGAAGGTGTCAGAGAGAGATTCTGAGGCCATCGTCATCAAGGTGGTCTCCCAGGACGTACCAATCCCTGAGGGCACCTTTCCAAGACATGACTAGGGCAATCTGAAAAGGTGGCCGAGGACAGTACTGTCGGTCCGACCGACACCTCGGGGCTGGTCTGACCGGCCTCCTTTAATCGGTCGGACCGGCCTACTATGGCCAGTCCGTCTGCCGATTTTCTGGTTCCCTGCAACGGTCGGTCTGACCGGCCCACTATGGCTGGTCTGACTAGCCTAATATGGTTGGTCTGACTGACAAGGTACAAAAAGATGCCCATGGAAAGCACAAGAAAAGCGAGGCCAATTCAGGTACTTCCCATTCGGCAAAAAACTCCAGGAGCAAGTTTGTGGCTCGAGAAACAAAGCCACAACCTTCATGGGCGCCTCCAGGCATGACCAAGTCCTAGAAGAGGCACCTACAGCATCTTCGAACACAAGAGATGAAAGAGAAGAAGTCTGAGGATGAGCAGGATGCGATCTTCGAGGAAATTCGCCCCCGACCAGTACCCCGGTAGGTATGGAATCCCAAGCCAGTTGTGTTGGACAACCCATCTCCTACTCCAAGTGATGATGAGGATGATATGTTGTATGATGAATATGCACCTGTCTCACATGGGCCACCTCCCTAGGCCATGGATGTGAATGTTGTCGTACTCCCCACTAAGTTTTGGTTACCGGAAGATTAGGTCGAGGTCGCTCAGCTAAACCTCGACCCACGAGAAGCCATATTTGAGAAGCCCAAGGAGTCGGCTCACCATTTGAAGCCCCTCTACATTCGTGGGCGTATTGATGGCAAGCCAATCTCGAGGATGCTTGTAGACAGAGGTGCCACCATCAAATTGATGTCGTACTCACTTCTGAAGAAGGTCGGCAAAAATGAAGAAGACCTGATGAAGACCAACTTGACGCTAAATGGCTTCAACGGCGAGGGCTCCGAGGCGAAGGGCATTATGTCCATGGAGCTGAAAGTGGGCCACAAGACGTTGCCTACATCATTCTTCGTGGTGGATGTGCAAGGTAACTATAGTTTATTACTTGAGCATGATTGGATTCATGCAAATTGCTGCATTCCTGCCACCTTGTACCAGTGTTTGATTCAGTGGGATGGAGATGAAGTGGAGGTTGTATCAACTGACACTTCGGCCCAAGTTTCTTTGGCCGATGTGTCCATAGATGCCATCCATGACAAGGTAGATTGTTTGTCAGGAAGAGACCTCTTAGACTTTGATTTTGTCAATATATCTGAGGGGACGTTTGTTCCTATTTCTGTAAAGTCAGCTAGTGTAGCACAACTATCCCTAAACTAGTTATGATGTTAGGTAAAGATAATCTTGATTGGTTAAAGTCGTGTGTAGAGCAATATCGGTCTTCTAATGATGGTATTGCTGAGGCCATTGAAGATTTTAGTGAAATAGAGAAATTAGGTCAAGGTTTTGCGTCGGTCGATCCATTGGAGCAAATAGACATAGGAGATGGTAGTGTTCCGGGGCTAAATTTTGTAACTCAGAACTTATAGGCCAGTGATAAGGCTGAAGTAATAAAATTGCTTAAGTCGTATATTGATTGTTTCGCATGGGAGTATAGTGAGATGCTTGTACTTAGCCGTGAGCTCGTTGAGCATCGGCTTCCTATTAAACCTAGGTTCATGCCTTATAAACAACCCCCTCGTCACTTTAATGCATACGTGTATGACTGAGTTAAAGAAGAGATAGATCGATTGTTGAAGACAGGGTTTATTAGGCCATGCAGGTGTGCCGAATGGGTAGCTAATATTGTGCCTGTGGAGAAGAAAGGGAGTGGCAAGATTCACATATGTATTAATTTCAGGGATTTGAATAAGGCTACTCCAAAGGACGAGTATGCCATGCCGATAGCTGACATGCTGATCAACGATGCCTCAAGACATAAGGTACTAAGTTTTCTTGACGACAATGTTGATTATAATCAAATCTTTATGGCCAAAGATGATGTTTATAAAATGGCCTTTAGATGTCATAGTTTTGTCGGCTTGTTTGGGTGGGTAGTGATGACTTTTGGTTTGAAGAATGTTGGTGCTACACATCAACGTGCTATGAACTTGATCTTTCATGACTTGCTAGGAGTTATGTTAGAGGTCTACATAGATGATGTTGTAGTTAAATTGGATACTATGGGTAACCATTTAACCGATTTGAAAGGATGTGCTAGTATGGTTTAAAAATGAACCCACTCAAGTGTGCTTTTGGCGTATAAGTGGGTAAGTTCTTGGGATTCATGATTTATGAAAGAGGTATTTAAATTGATCCTAAGAGACTTGAGAATATCAAAAAGTTTAAAGCACTGACATGTAAGAAAGATGTGTAAAAGTTGCTAGGCAAGGTGAATTATTTACGTCGTTTCATATCTAACTTGTCTGACAAGATTGATGCTTTTGTCCCTATACTTCGGCTAAAAAACGAAGCTGAATTCACTTGGGGGGTAAGTCAGCAACATGCTTTTGATCAAATCAAGAAGTGCTTATTTTCACCACCAGTAGTGAGGGCACCAAAAGCCGGAATCCCATTTTGGTTGTATGTTGCTGCAGAAGATAGCGTGATAGGAGTTGTGTTGACTCAAGAGGTGGAAGGGAAGGAGTATATCATCACATTATTGAGTTGCCGCTTGTTGGATGCCGAGACAAGTTACGTGTTTTTAGAGCGTTTATATTTATCACTTTACTATGCATGCACCAAACTCCGGTACTATCTTCTATCTAGCACATGTATTCTTACTTGTCAAACCGATGTTATGAAATACATGCTGCAAAAGCTGATTCTAAGTGGAAGAATCGAGAAGTGGTCCTACGCTTTGATAGAGTACGATTGGCTTATGAACCCTTGAAAGCTATGAAAGGCCATATCGTTGCAAATTTTATAGTTGATCACCATGTAGACGTCAATTGGAGTGACGACGTTGCTCTAGTTGAGGTGGTGCCATGGAAACTTTACTTTGATGGTTCATCTTGCAAGAATGGCCTAGGTGTTGGAGTGGTACTCATATCACCTAACAGTATGAGTTTTGAGACATCGGCTCGTTTAGAATTCCCTTGCACTAATAATCAAGCCGAATATGAAGCTTTGTTGCTAGGATTCAAACTTTTAGATTCCATGGGTGCCAGGCATGTTCATGCATATGGTGATTCATTATTGGTTGTGCAGCAAGTAGCTAAAGATTCTCAATGTTTCAATGATTTATTGAATAGCTACATGGATAAGTGCTTTGACATTATAAGTAATTTTGATGATTTTGAGATTTCTCATGTATCTAGTTAAGCCAACTCATTAGCAAATGATTTAGCTCAGCATGCATCTGGCTATCAAGTCAAAAAAATAGGTTTTTTACACAAGAAAAGCTGATGTGTGAGAAGACTATACTGCATGAGATATCAGACATTGTCAATCCGACCAGCCCTGGTTGGAAAATCCGACCGTATGGGTACGGTCATGCTAGGTCGGTCCGACCGCCCCGTGCTAGATTAATTTAGGAACCAGGGGGCAAGATGATTTTTCAGTTTTGAATGCCAATTGAGATGAAAATTTGGTAGAGACTTATGGAAATCATGTTGATGATTGGAGAGCTTCAATTATTCAGTATTTGAAGGACCCTAGCCGAAGGGTTGATCCGAGGGTTCGACAACAAGCAATTAAGTTTGTTTTGCTCGATGGTGTTTTGTATCGCCGAACAATTGATGGAGTGTTATTGAAGAGTTTAGATACCAATCAATCTAAAGTTTCTATGGGAGAAGTTCACGAAGGACTCTGTGCAACTCATCAGTCGGCCCAGAAAATGAATTGGATGATTAAGAGAGCGGGTTTTTATTGGCCAACGATGGTTGAAGATTGTTTTAAGTATTATAGAGAATGTGAAGCATGTTAAAGATTTGGCCGTTCTAAGGTTGGGGCTTGGACTTCATCCACCAAATACATCTTCCTTCAAAAAGGCATCAGTTTGTGTTGATGGCTACGGATTATTTCACCAAGTGGACCAAGGTCATGTCACTCAAGAATATGACTCACAACGAGGTAATTGATTTTATCTTGAGGCACATCATACATAGATTCAGTATTCCTCAAACTTTTATTACGGATCAGGGTGCTTCATTTGTTACTAAAGAAGTAAGAGATTTTGTCGAATCTTATGGTATAAAGTTGATAAACTCCTTGCTATACTATGTGTTGATAGAAAAAAATGGCATTAATGGTTAAGATTTTCAAAATACCAATTTTGGTAATTTGGGTCAAAAATTCACGTGTCCCGGGTTGGGCTGAAGCCCTACAGGGCCGAAGGTCCAATAGGATACGGGCTTCGAAAGCTTCCAGTCAGCCCACCGCCTTTGGCCCAGAGGCTTTTGGAGGCCCACTCTGCTGAAGCTTCGGCCCGAGGAGTAGAATTCGGTGGGCCTGGCCGAAAGCCCACTTCGGGCAGAGTTAGAGATTGAGTACGATTTTTGACTGAGTCTTTCACGCTTGACCAAACTGAATTCCGCCAGATTAGGCTTAGAGATTAGAAGTCTAGCCCCTATAAATATAGGTGTGAGGCTGGTTCAGAAGCCCCCCCAACACAAATCAACCACAAAGCCCTAGCTTTGAACTGTACTTTACTTTACCTTTATTTTCTGTATTCTTCGTGGGTTTGCTTGGAAGCCCTCTGACGGCCACTTCGGAATAGTGGTAATTCTTGTTACTTCGCTTGTGAAGTATCTGTTAATCTACGTAATAGATTGTCATCGCCTTGTTACTTCGCCTGTGAAGTATTCGCTAATCTGCGTAACAGATTGCTACCTTCGCCCCTAGTGCAACACTTAGTAGAATTCGATCCTCGGGCCGAATTGGTACTTCGAATCTACTCTGTTGCAGGTTTCCACATTCGGAGCTACTTCGCTAGAGGTGTACGAAGCTGAGAGATTTGTTTCGGAGGCTACCAGAACACCCCTTGACAAGAGTACTGCTTTGACCGCCCGTGCCGGACCGTCACGCTGTTGCCGGTTTGACCAAGTCCCGCATGCTGACACGCTTCGCAATGGGCTTCGTCACGACAGGCCTCGCTACGCTCGCACTCTACTCTAGACGAAGTCACGCTAGCACGTTGCGCCTAAGTCATTATTCTGTATCTTGCTATACAGGAGACTTCGCGCCGAACCCCGCTGTTCAGAGTTGATTGTCGTGTCCAGATCGGTTCGGAGTCTATCTTCGCACCGGGTTAGTCCGAACGCCAAAGAAACCCTTCGGCGGGATGCTTCGCACCAGATGCCGAAGGTACCCTTCGGCAACACCCTTCGCAATATACTTTGAATCAGTCAGGCTCCACTCGGTTTGCTGATTTGTTCTATTTAATATATTTCTTTCGGCAAATTGGATTATTTTGTGTGATCTGATTACATGGCGACTCCACCCCCTTACCATGGTTAAGGGTAGTCGAAACGCGACGTCAGTGTTGTGTTACGCTTAGGCTTGTCCCTAAGTATCCGCACACTTTTGGATCGTCGAACTGACCCAAGTACGGGGGCACGTTTTCGTGTGAACACACTTTTTCGCGACTCCGCTAGGGAAAAGCTACGCCAACATGACGGGTGCATCTACATCGGCCACCGGTACATCTACAATGACTGCTACGCTGATGGACACCATGGGAGGCACATATATCGATAACCGCAACATCATGATGCCTACTCTTGAAGATATTCCCGCAGAAGACCGAGCAGAAATTGAGGCAAAGATGAAAGCGCTCCAGGACATGATGCTTGGAGACTACGTCAAGACGCGCGCAGGCTTCATCAAGCATGACATCATCGTCCCTAACCTTGCTCGGATCCAGGTAACACATGTATCGCCTCGTTTATCTTCTTTAGAGATTGAGCAAAAGATAGCCGCATCGGTAGATCAAGCCGTTAGCGCTTAGCTAGCCAACCATTTGGATTCGACAGTTAGCTCCTAAGTAGAGGCGACGCTTAGAAGGTTCGGCTTTACTAAGGTCGTACCATCAGCCCCCATTGCTAGTATACCTCCGATAAATCATGTTTACAGCAGAACTGACGGTAGTACTGGCAAAACCATTACGTCTCTGGCCTCAACATCCGTGGCCAAGACAGGTCATTATGCTTACGGCCAAGCTAGCACCACATACCTTGCACCACCTCCACCTGCACCGGCGCCAGCCCTACCCACGCTTCCCGCACCACATGCACATAGGGAAGAGGTCCATAGCCGACACACAGATATCCCGTCGCGTGTCGCGTCCCCGCACGAGAAACGTGCGCACGCAGCAGGCCAAGATGACCTAGAGGAGCGAATCTGCGCACTATTTAGGTAATGCGCTGGCTTCGTTCCTAGGGGTTGGGCTAGGGTTTACCAGAAGCCATATCCCGATCATTTCGATACAATACCCTACCCCCACGGCTATAGAATCCCCGAATTCACTAAGTTCGACGGCGAGGGTAACAAAACCACACTAGAGCATGTTAGTCAATTTTTAGCACAGTGTGGAGAAGCTAGCGGGTTAGACGCTCTAAAACTTAGACTATTTTCTCTCTCGCTATCCAGCACTGCTTTCACTTGGTTTTCGGCACTCTCGCCGAACTCCGTCCAAACATGGGACGAATTAGAACAAAAATTCCATGACTACTTTTATACGGGTGAGATAGAACTTAGGCTCTCACACTTGACATTGGTTAGGCAGAAGTCTAACGAGGGCGTCTCTGAGTATATCAAGCATTTTAGAGACACTAGAAACAGATGTTTTAGTCTTAATATTTCAGAAAGGGATTTGGTGGATCTAGCTTTTAGTGGGCTGCGTTCTGAGATTAAAGAAAGATTAGACAACCAGAACTTTTTAGAGGTTAGCCAAGTCTTGCAACAAGCTCTGGTCCAGGAAGGTCGAGCCAAAGATAAGAAATTTATTAAGATGTTTAACAAGCCTAGGGCCGAAATCCACGTCATGGAACACTCCGATGAGGAGGAGTCAGGAGAAGAGTATTCGGCCGACATGTACCCGACCAAATGGGTTTGGAATGCTAAGAGTAAACCTATCACTTGCTCCGAGTTATGGTCGTCGCCCACCAAGAATCGGCCTAGTGAGATCAAGTACTCATTTGACATAACTAAGTGTGATAAAATATTTGATTTTCTCTTGAAGAACAAGCTTCTCAGATTGCCTAAAGACCAGGTCATTCCATCTGCCGACGAGTTGAAGAAACATCCATATTGTAAGTGGCATGATTCACATTCACATAATACTAATGACTGCAATGTTTTTCGATGGCAGGTTCAATCGGCCATAGAAGAAGGACAACTAAAAATAGACCACAATCCCAAGATGAAGCTAGAAAAATGTCCCTTCCCCTTCAACACCGTCGACCTCGACGAGAAGAAGATGTTGATTCGGCCAGAACAGGATGAGTCAACTAAAGGGAAGGCAGAAATTGTTGGAGAACCGCGCACACGCACCCTCATATCTAAAAACCTCGAAGTGGGAGTGTGGAAGCAAAATGTTAGCATTCCTTCGGCTAGGGCTCGCAAGAAGCCCAAGGCATTCAGAGGATGGCTTCGGACCACAGTGGCTGAGCCCTCCGTAGGGTGGCTTCGGACCATAGTGGCCGAGCCCTCCGCATGGCGGCTTCGGACCGTAGTGGCCAAACCCACCGCACCTTGACTCTGAGCCACAGTGGCCTAACACCCCCTATGGTAGCTTCGGACCTCAGTGGCCGAACCCCCAATATGGTGGCTTCGGACCCCAGTGGCCGAGCCCCGCGCAAAGCGAGTTTGGCCCTCAATGGCCAAACCCTGCACCACTCTGGACGAGCCCTTCGGCAGGAGGCTCTGGCCCACACTGGCCGAACGTACCTCCGGCCTGGAAGGACCCCTCACTAATATGGTCCGAGACACCGTCGACTGTACCGAACCCCCCTCTGGGTAACGGGTTCGGCTCACAATGAGCGAAGCCACTGGAGCCACCGATGCCTCCGCCGTACAACTGGGCAGGGACTCCGTGGGCTCCATACGTATCATGATCGGAGTACCTTCCACAACTTAACGCTATGCCTTGTTTTCCTTCAGAGTATTATGAATGGTAGGGACAGGCAGACGCGGCGGAGGGAGGCATCGTCCACAGGCTATCTGTGGTACCTCCGAATTGTGTAGAACGAAGTCGAAGAATATGGGCACGAAGAGGCAAAGGATAGGGAGACCGAAGCTATCATAGTCAGAGTAGGGTCTCAGGAAGTCCCAGTCCCGAAGGCCCCGTCGCCGAAGTCTAACGAAGGTAAGTCCCCTACTCCGGCCGAAAATGTAAATGTAAATGGCATTTATTCAAGGAACAAGATAACAATTATCCTCTCACATTAGCATAGACACTACTAGCATCTTCCACATACACATGACTCATGCACGCAAGTATCTAATACCCATGGAGCTCAGGTGCGCCTCATTCTTAGGCTGTGGAATCAGCTTTGTCAATGGATCTGATATGTTCAAATCCGTGTGCACCTTGCAAATCTTCACATCACCTCTCAATGATCTCGCGGATTTGGTGATATCACCAAAGTATATGTTTGGACTTCTGGTGTGATCTAGGCTCCTTGGCTTGTGCAATGGCACCACTATTATCACAATAGAGGTCCATAAGACTAGACGCACTAGGAACAACACCAAGCTCAGAAATAAACTTTTTGATCCAAACAGCCTCCTTCACAGCTTCTGAAGTGGCGATATACTTAGCTTCTATTATAGAATCGGCCACCATCTCTTGCTTGGAACTCTTCCAACTCACTGCGCCTCCATTGAGGAATAACACAAAACCAGATTGCGATCGAGAATCATCTTTATCGGTCTGAAAGCTAGCATCGGTGTAACCACTTACAACGAGCTCCTCTTCACCACCGTACACTAGGAACATTTCCTCAGTCCTTCTCAAGTACTTGAGGATACTCTTAACTACAGCCAGTGACTTTCACCTAGGTTCGATTGGTACCTGCTCGTAACACTTAGAGCATATGAAACATTTGGGTGTGTACACAATATGGCATACATGATGGATCTGATTGTTGAGGCATACGGGATCGCACTCATCTTCTCTAGATCATCAGGAGTCGAAACACTCTGAGTCTTACTTAAAGAAATACCATGTGACATTGGCAAAAATTCCTTATTGGATTTCTCCATTTTTAATTGTTTCAAAACATTTTCAATGTACTTGCTATGTCTTAATCCAATTAGTCCTTTTGATCTATCTCTATAGATTTTAATGCCCAAAATGTATGCTTCCTCTCGAAGATCTTTCATTGAAAAACTATTTTTCAATGAAGTCTTGACAGTATTCAATAAAGGAATGTCATTTCCGATCGATAATGTGTCATCCACATATAAGACCAGAAATACAAGTGAGATCCCACTAGCCGTTTTGTAAACACAAGGCTCTTCTTCGTTCTTGATGAAGCCAAACCCTTTGACACCCTAGTGGAATGGAGTGTCCGAGTGGAGGAACTACACCTTGTTGGAAATGGTTCGGCTATAGCCTTGCAGCACCTCTATCGGTCATTGTCAAAGCCTTTTTTGATGTATCCATGGTAAGCCGGCCGACTGCATCATCACCAACATTTTCAGTGATGTAGCCCCCACAATCATGTTTAGGTTACTGTTGGACCGGAAACGGCAACCAGAGGGGGGGTGAATGGGAGCTTTTAAAATTTCAGGCTAAAGATAGCCTTCTGTTTTAAAACAGTCTCCTGCGGAACAGGCTTCGAACACACCCTTCGGAGGTCTGGTTCGGAGGTATTTCACAGCTCCAAAACCAGGCTTCACCAGGAGCAAAAATTCGAAGTCAAGAAGACTTCACTCCACCCACAAACCAAAAACTCAACTCTGCTAAGTCAGTGCAGGCTCCACACACTGGGTACCTTTGAGCAGACTTTGCACTTCACCCTTCGCAAGAGATGACTTCCCTCTGAGGACTTTGACCAGATACTCAGCACTAGCAACTGGTACTAGGTGTCGTATTCCAAAGGTCTAAACTCGCACAGAACACACTGCGTTGAGGACTTCGACAAGAGAATAAAACAGACTTCGACTACGGACCACTCAGTGCTTCGCTAGTAAATGGTGAAGGGTTACCTCAGTTTACACAGAGCGAACACACTGAAAATCACACTTCACATGCCCAGACCTCTCACACTCTTCTCCAGAAGAGAACCAGTGCACAAACTCAACCCAGAAGAAAATGGTGCACAGAGGAATCAAAGCATGCAGTGTAACACATAATACAAGTTCAAGCAGTGAAAGAAGAACAAAATCAAAACTTCATTGCATGAACAGGGAACACAAAATGAACTCATAGGTCTGAATACATGAGTGTGACGACTAGCACAGGAGTTCTAAAATGGCTGCTCAAAGTGTTACCTAGCACTAGCCAGCCTTCACTATTTATAGGCACTATTCAGCCCTGTGAATAGACTACATTACCCCTAAGGTTTACACTATTTTTGTCTCTCTCAGACAGGGGGGTACAGATGGTAGTCTACTTTATTTGGAGGCTTCTTTTGTCAGCTTCGCAGAGGAGATAGCATCATCTTTTGCAGAGCAGACATGATCAACCTTTGCAGTTTTGGAGTCTTCTGAAGCCCCCTTCGCACGCGAGGGGTGCGATAGCTTCGGCGAGAAGCCTTGAGCCTGATCGCCTTCGCTTCACCGAAGTCAACCTTCGATACAGTGATGATTTTGAGCCGAAGCCGTCAAAGCCCTTGAGCCTTCGCGCCATCACCTCCGGAGAGGACCACCACGGCTTCGCAGCTACTCCCAGCTCAAACTCCGTTAGTCCGTGTACCGAAGCCATGCATGGCCGAAGTATCTCAAGTCAGCCACACTCCGAAGCCCCACCTTTGGAGTACCACCCTTTGAAGTCCCTCCTTCGTCCAAGGCCCTGCATGAAGCATTCTAGGAGCACTTCGTCGCAGTGTCTCTCCCCAAGCACACTTCTCGACGAACCTCACTCGGACCATGCCTTCAATGCACCTTGACTTCTGAGACCTCCGTCGGGCAAACCTTCAAGTGCCTCCATCTAGAGCACACTTCGAACGCCTTGCCTCATTGATGAGGACTTTGTCCACCATACTCTGAAGTCACTCCATTCGGAGTACCCTTCGAAGTGCCTCGCCTCCGAGGACTTCGTCTCGGGGTACCTTCGGCTGGAGCCACGCTCCGCACTCTCTACCTTTGCCTGGCGCACCTTGACCCGGGTACCAACCTCGACCCCATGCAACCTTCGTGACCGAGCTCCCCGCTCGCCTGGCATCAAGCCTCCCGCTTGACCCAGGTTCACTTGTTGCGAATCGTTTGTCACCTCCGAAGTCACCTGCGCACCATAGATAAACAGACAAGTGTATCTAATACCCTAGAGACCTCTCCGGGTAAACAACATCTGGTACACACTCCAGTGTACCACCCAAAATACCGAACACTTTGGTACAACCAAGTCATCATGTACTGTCTAACCACTCCGGCAGTCACACTCCGCTACAACAGCCGCAACAACAGAACCCACCGAACCCTTCGGTGAAACAACCTTCGAACCCCTTCGGAGGTACCCCTTCGAAACCAGAGGATAAAATCTGTCAATCACTCATCACCGACTCCGAAACCAACCCTTGGTTTCTCAGTTACTGTCCCTCATCATAGTTCACACCAATCAGATATCGACACAAAGAGGTCATCAAGATCATGCCAGACAATGTGCAATACGAGGGTGTTTTTCATACCTAGACATCCCATCGATGACTAACTAGCTAATGGCAGACATTGACATCATACACACACAATGCGAAAAAGGACCGCATGTAGTCGGGGTGGTATCGAACATGATGAGGAATCTGATCCTACCACCACCCAAACAAAAACTAGTGGCACATGGCGAGAGACCGATCAACATGTGGTAGGTGTGGCACCCAACGTCACCAAGGGGTGTTTGGTTGGTTGCCCAACTTTGCCACACCAATGGTTGGCGTGTCATAGTTTATTATGGCAATGTTTGGATCATCGTTGTGACGAGGTAGCTGAATTTTTATCTTACTTGTCATTGACTCACTTCTTTGCTAAACCTAGCCTAAGGTATGATGAGAGTAAACTGTTAGCCACACATTTAACAAAGTTTAGCAAAGAAGTGTTACAATTTATAAGAGTGAACCAAACATCCCCAAGTTTATGAACACGATTAGACACACCTAACAGTACCATCAACATATATAAGATTTATCTACATCAGGTGCTTATATATTTATTTCATCGATTTGTATGTGTGAAGTTACTTTTAAACAATAAACAAAATAAGTTCAACTACATTAGTATTTTTACCGATATTAAGGGGCGGATCCAAGGGCTAGGCTTCAACATGCTCTAGCCTACCCATATTGTGGCAGTTAGTGCCTCGGTAGACCGTGGATGCCACAACAACGTGCGTGTGCCCACGTCGTAGCCCGCAGTAGGGTGCGGGTGAGCAGCGGCCACCATGCTAGACGTTAGGGGCTAAGGTGTTGGGCGAGGTCAAACGACGATCGATGATCGCGGGCGAGTGGTGGCCGACGAGCTCGGATGGAAGGAGACAGGCGGGAGTGGCCAAGCTGAGGAGCCATGCTGAAGAGCGTGGGCCTCATGGCTCCAGATGTGATGAGTCATTGTCAATGGTAGTCAAAGAGGAATGAAGAGAGGAGAAGACCTGCAGTGTCTGGGCCGCATGTGACTCAGGTACACGGGCAGCGAGCGACTATCGGGCAGAGGGGCCGCGAAATCGGGCTGGCCCAATCCGGGTACATGGGCTAGGAGCAGTAGAGGATCCACTGGGTTGTTGACCAGGATTGACTCAGGTACACGGGCGGCGAGTGATTGCCGGGCTGAGAGATCTGCGGAATTGGGCCGGCCCAATCCGAGTACCTGGTGCAAAGCCGGTGGACGCTTTGTCAGTTTCGGCGCAAAACTGATGACCGCTGATCTTGGAACGGACCGTACTAAAGTGAAGCCGTAGTCGCTACGAAAGCTCCGCTTCCGGATAAGTCATCTGTAAATAGGAGTTTACTATTTTTTCCTTAGGCCCACAGTCAGTCAGTCGAGTCTGTAAAAATATCCTAAGGGCAGTTTGGTCTTTTCCTTTTATTTCAGCGTCTTAAAAAACCCTAAGGGTCTGAGGGAATATTCCTAGGCTATTGGGCTGCCTATAAATAGGGCCCCAATCACTAGGGTTATTGTACCCTTTTCTGAAATCACTTTACTAATCAAGAGTGGGTCACTTTTTCTTCATCTCTCCGTGTGCTTCTTCCTGCGACCGCCGCCATCATTTCTTGCGCACGGTGCTCCTGTTCATCAAAAGTAAATCAAACTGCGTTTTTATCTTACAGGTTTCTGCTTGCCTCGATTTGTGTGCGTTTGTTTTGCTGTTGCTTTCTGAGATCTTTGCGGAAACACTTGTTTATTCTCAAGATCTCTACTGCCTGCAAGGTTTCTGTTACCGAGTGCGTTTATTTTACTGCATCTATTTTCTCGGTAGCCTCTGTTGTTCAATCGCACGGGCTAGCTGCAGACTAGGATCTATTGTCTTTTATCTTCTGCTTGCTTTCAGTCGTTGTGTGGATTTTTAGCCTGGCAGCTAGGTTCTGTGAGTCTCTGTTCTTGTGCATATAGGCTGCAGGTAGTCATCATTTCTCCTGTTTCTGACACTTTTCTGTGCTGGTACAAGTCTAGAAGCTAGTATTGCAGAA
Organism: Zizania palustris; assembly: GCA_019279435.1. Lineage (NCBI taxonomy): Eukaryota > Viridiplantae > Streptophyta > Magnoliopsida > Poales > Poaceae > Zizania > Zizania palustris. Next base: position 33,500,832 of record JAAALK010000079.1, on the reverse strand, counting down.
GCTAGTTTACTTTTGGTAGCAGGGTTCGATCTGATTTTTCTGTACAATTGTTTTTGCTTGAAGTCTTCGCTAGGGGTAGGCTTCGCAGGTGTGGACGTGTCTTGCGTAGTCCGAATGCTTTTATTTCTGCAGTTTGTTGTTATTCGAAGCATGTTGAGCGAAGGTGCTCCGCACGTTATTTTTCCTCTTCGGAATCTTGCTTAGGCTTCGTTGGGTTTCATGTGAGGCGTTCTGCGAAGGTAGCTGCAAAGCTATGTTTTTCTGGTTTTGATTTTTGTAGCCTTCGTACGTTCGAGGTGTGTTCTTCAAAGTTATTTTTGTGCGAAGGGTGTCTGCACAGTATTTGTCTCACGAAGCTAGCTTCTCAGGCCAAGGGTACTTCGAATGTTTCTGTGACCTTCGACAGTAGGCTTCGTTCAAGCCTTCCGAAGCTCAGCAGTCCAACTTCGCTGAGCTGCAGTCTCCGGTTCGTAGTGTCTTGTTGTGGACGCCATAGTTTCCAGTGCAATTCGCTAGTTTTGTTTTTCGGAGTTTGTTTCGAAGCAAGCTTCACTATATGTACCTTCGCTCAAACAGCCTCGAAGCACACTCCGGCTCGACATCCACAAGCTTCGGTACTACATACTTCAAACAAGCTCCGACAACGTCCGATTTCACACGACGCCTCCGAACAGGCTTCGACTTCGTCAGGCTTCGACATTGTGTTCGCCGAAGCCAGCTTCGACAACTCTAGGCTTCGCACCGTGCAGGCTTCGTCGATTTTCAAACAGGAGACAACTTTGAACAGTAACTCTTCATCACTATTTATGTGTCCTCAGTTTAATTGCTGTGATAATTTGTTTCTGTGAACTTTGATCTGCCCATGTTTTGAATGCTTTGTTTATCTGCCTATTAGAACTGTATTGGTGTTTCTTTGTATAGGACACCGGTCGTTTCTAGGTTAGATACTTTTAGGCTTTGGCAATCTGTTTACGTTTAGCTGCTAAGTCTTTTGAGGTGCGTTGGGTGTTGGGAGCAGGCGATTGATTCGAAAGAATTTTTTAGGCACTCATTCACCCCTCCTCTGGTCGCTACTTTCGGTCCTACAAGTGGTATCAGAGCCTGGTTAGGGTTTTTCCATACCTTAGCCAGTTCTGAAACCCAGTAGTGATCATGACGTCTCCTGGAAAGGTCCCGTCCTTGGAAGCTTATGGCTATAATTATTGGAAGACTCGCATGCGAGCCTATCTCATGAGCCATAGCTCGGACATCTGGGACATTTGTATTCACGCTACTTTCACAGTGTTGCCTGTTGCTGAGCGCACTACTCCAGATATTGTTGCCCAGCATCAGAACAACAACAAAGCGGTGAATATTTTGTTTTCTGGTTTAGGTCCCACTAAATTTGAGCGTGTGAGCCATCTCTCCACTGCGAGAGATATCTGGGCTACCCTCCAGGCACACCATGAGGGGACAGCCCAGGTCAAGGCTCGGCTCTATCAGACCTACCGACGTGAATATGAGAACTTCACACAAAAGCCGGGTGAATCTGTTGAAGCGTTGTTTGGTTGTTTTCAATCGATCATAAATAAGCTTCGGGACAACAAAGCTGAGGGTGTTCAGTTAGTCTCAGATCATGAGCAGGCGCTCAAGGTTCTCCATACCTTGGACCCTAAGATCTGGGAGATCAAGGTATCCTCTATCATTGAGAGCACGTCTTATGATACCTTGACAATTTCTAAGTTGTTTAGCAAGCTGAATGCCACTGAGGTTGATACCCAGTTGAGATCAAATCTCACTGGCTCTAGTTCAAAAACCCTGGACCTTGCTACACCTTCTATTGATCCCTCTTCTATGAGCTGTGCTGGGTTCTCTTTGATGTCTATCACTGAGGACCAGCTCGAGTCGTTAGGAGATGATGACCTGTGTCTTTTTAACAACCGGGTGCATCGTGTTTATGACAAGAGAATGTTCAAAAGACACGGCGCAAAATCCAGGTGCTTTGAGTGTGGTGACCCAGGACACTTCATCGCCGACTGCCCCAAGCGCAATGGTCACAAGAAGGGCACCGGTGGTGGCTTCCACGACTCCAGCAAGCACGACAGCTCTTCCTTCACCAAGGGCAAGCCAAAGACTAGATTCTTCATAAAGGCCCTGAAGGATTACCGGCGTGAGAACAAGAAGTGCGACAAGGCCTTCTTTGCCGAGATGGAGAAGAGGTACTCCAAGCGATCCACGTCTTCTTCCTCTTCATCGAGCTCAAGCGATGAGGAGATTGTCATCAGGAAGGGGAAGGACAAGGATGATCCAGTGGGCCTTTGCTTCATGGCCTTTGGGGACAGGCTGAAGTGCCGCTCACATCAACGCCGAAGATCCCGCAAGAGCTTCTGCTCAATGGCTCTTGGGGATAAGGAAGAGAAGGGCTCCTCCGATGACTCAGACGACGACGATAATGAAAAGGTATCATCTTATGAAGGTGAAATCGTTGATTTACTTTAAAGCAATCGTCATGAGTTAAAATATTGGGAAAAACTTCTTACGGGGGCTAAGAAGAGGATAGATGAACTAGAGAGTGAGCTTGTCGTGGCCAACGGTAGAATTGAGAGTCTATCTTCTTCCCCTTGCTTGGGTGATAGCAGTGAGTGCCCAAAGTGTGAGGTGCTTCTGTGTGACCTGTCGACTCTGAAGTCCAGGTACACAGAAAGGGTTGATGAGAGGGACGTTTTGGCCACTGAGCTTGAAAGCGCTCAACTGGAGCTGAAAGATGCTCAAGCCACTGTCGTCGTGCCCTGTGCTGATTGCCCATCTCATCTAGCTAGTTTAGCTGAGCTGAAAGCCAAGGGCGATGAGCATTTGGGTGATTTGGAGAGAGTGAGAGCTGAGCTGGCGCAGACTAGGCTAGAGCTTGAGACACTGTCAGTTCCACCCACTGTCTGTGAGAACTGCTTGTCTCTTAGACTGGAGTTGATTAAGCTGAAAGTCAAGAAATCTGTCCAAGAAGATAGAGAGTGTGAGACCTGCTTGTCTCAGGTGGACGTGCTATCTTCCTTGAGAGAGGAGCTAACTGATGCCCAGAATGAAAACTTTTACCTCTGTTCAATCCTGAGTTGGATCAGTGCTAGAGAGCCACAGCTCGGCATGATGATCCAGCAGTTTAAGAGGTAGGATGGGTTTGGGGTAGGCTACACCTACACCAAGGCTGACTTTGAGAGTGCCATTAGCCGAGCAGTGGAGTGGAGTAAAATAACTCCTGAGCAGAGGTACCCCAAGACTCACTACACTGAGTCTTTCCAAGCTAGTCAGCCCATGGATGGAGTGTTCCAAGAACAGCCCAAAGCTCCACCCAAGAAGCCCATCTGGGTTCCAAATCCCAAACACCTCCACGCTTCTCTTGACTCTCTTCTTGGACCCTCTCACACCAAGAAGACTACACCAAACACCACTAAGCCCAAAAACCCCAAGCCTCAACCACATCCCAAGAAGCCCACCTATCATTGTGAGTACTGTCAGAGAGACGAGCATCTTGCGGAGTTTTGCTTCAGGAGGAAGCGGGTTGAGAGAGCAGAGAGAGCTCGTGGTGGTCAGGAGAAGTTCTACCAGTAGGGTGGTAGGCTGAGAGTTCCTCGACGCGGGGAGAGGTTGGAGGCTAGGCCACGTCATGTAGGTGGTAGTAGGGGAGACGGCTTTCATGCCCGTGCTCCAGATGGTGGTGTTCGTTCCGGCAGAGCTCCAAGCTGTTTTGGTTACAGTCCTGGACCTCGAGGCCGAGGCTTTAGGCAGAACCATGAATCGCGCTTTGAGTCGCGCTTTGGTCCAAACTCTTTTGATGGTTTTTGCTTTCCGTCTTTTGAGCAGATGGCTCGACACTAGTTTAGTTCTTTTGCTAAACCTGGTGTCGGACCATTTGCTCCCCCTTACAACCACTGATTGTGCAGGATCGGGGACTAGAGGACGTTTGGATCATGGACTCAGGATGCTCTCGCCACATGACGGGACATCGTAGATGGTTCTCTAGTCTCACTCCCCCGAGCTCCAAAGAGTACATCACCTTCGGGAATAGTGGTCAAGGGAAGGTACACGGCATTGGCTCAATTCGCATCTCTGACCATTTCTCTTTAAAGAACGTTGCTTTGGTTGGAAATTTGAACTTCAATTTGATTTCTGTTTCGAAACTTCTTGATGGGTTGGAGGTTCGTTTTAAGAAGGGCAGTTCTTCTGTAATTGATTCTAGAGGGTCTTTGATTTGCTAGATCTTACCTTTTGGTAAGGTTTTTCGGATTGACTTCTCTAGTTCTTTTGTCCCTTCACGCTAATTGATTGTTGGATCCTTATCTGAGCTCTGGAAGTGGCATAGGAGGTTAGGTCATTTGAGTTTTGATCTGCTAGTCAGGTTGAGCTCAATGGACCTCATTCAAGGATTGCCCAAGCTTAAGATGGAGAAGGATCTAGTCTGCCATCCCTGTCGTCACGGGAAAATGGTTGCCGCTTCTCACTCACCTTTGACTCAGGTGATGACTTCGTATCCGGGCGAGCTGTTACACATGGACACTGTCGGTCCAGCTCGGGTACGCTCAGTTGGTGGGAAGTGGTACGCGCTTGTGATCGTTGACGATTTTTCTCGATTCTTGTGGGTTTTCTTTTTGGAGTCTAAGGATGAGACTTTTCATTTTGTTCATGACCTAATTTTGAAGCTGAAGAATGAGAACAATGGTCATATGCGAGCAATTCGCTCCGACAATGGCTCTGAGTTCAAGAACTCTTAGTTCGTCAGCTTTTGTAGTGATCAAGGTCTTGACCATCAGTTTTCTGCTCCTTACACTCCCCCACAGAATGGCATTGTGGAACGAAAGAACCGCACGCTAGTCGATATGGCCAGGACGATGCTCGATGAGCACAGGACTCCTAGGCGCTTTTGAGCTGAAGCCATGTACACGGCTTGCTATCTGGCCAACCGCATTTTTCTTAGAGCTTATCTTGGTAAGACTTCATATGAGTTGCGGTTTGGCAGACAACCCAAGGTGAGCCACTTGCGAGCGTTTGGCTACAAGTGCTTCGTGCTCAAGAAGGGTGGGCATTTGAACAAATTTGAGTCTCGTTGCTGGGATGGAGTTTTTCTTGGCTACTCTTTGCATTCTCGAGGCTTTCGTGTTTGGAACCTCGACTCCCGGCAGCTTGTCGAAACTTGTGAGGTTTCTTTTGACGAGTCCTTGCCTTCTTTGAATCCTTCGTTTGAGCCTTCTGGAGATGGTGAGCTCGGTGAGTCCATCTTCGAGGAAGAAGATGACACTCCAGCTGCTGATGAGGGTGGTCCTTCTACACAGCCTGCAGAACCCACACCTTCTAAGACTTCGACTGAGGATGAGGGCGGACCCCTGATCACTTCTTCCACTTCGATCGAGCCCCCTCAGTCAAGTCCAGAGGTGCAAGCTGCTGACTCCGGTGAGGTGACCTCAGATCACCAGGGATCCCGAGCAGTTCAGCGCGATCACCCCTCAGAGCTCATTATCGGTGATTTGTCTGCGAGGACTTTGCGTTCGTCAGTTGACTCTCTTGTTGTGTTTGCTGAATATGCTTTTGTTGCATCTTTTTAGCCAAGATACTTTTCTCATGCTCTTTCTGGTTCGAATTGGATTAATGCTATGCAAGAAGAGCTTGAGAATTTTGTCCGCAATCGGGTTTGGACACTGGTTGAGCTGCCACCCGAATGCAACCCCATAGGCACCAAGTGGGTGTTCAAGAACAAGCAAGGTGAAGATGGGGTTGTGGTGCACAACAAAGCTCGACTAGTTTCCCAGGGTTTTTGCCAAAAGGAAGGTATTGATTTTGAAGAAACTTTTGCCCCTGTTGCCCGTCTTGAGTCCATTCGCATTCTCTTAGCTTTTGCTGCTTCAAAAGGTTTTAAGCTTTTTCAAATGGACGTCAAGAGTGCTTTTCTGAATGGGTACATAGAGGAGGAGGTTTTTTTTGGCAGCCCCCCTGTTTTGAGAACCCTAAGTTTCCTCGACATGTTTTTAAACTGCAGAAAGCTTTATACGGTCTAAAGCAAGCCCCCGGGGCTTGCTATGACCGGTTAAAGCAGTTTTTGTTGGGAAAGGGCTTTGTGATGGGTTCTGTGGATAAAACTCTTTTCTTGCTCAGAGATGCTTTAGATTTCTAAGTCGCTCAGATTTACGTGGACGATATTATCTTTGGCGGTACTACTAATGCTCTTGTGTCCAAGTTTTCTGAGCAGATGCACAGTGAGTTTGATATGAGCCTCATGGGTGAGCTCAAGTACTTCTTAGGGCTCCAGATCAAGCAGACCAAGGACGGCACCTTCATCCACCAGGGTAAGTACACTAGAGACATGTTGAAGAAATTTGACTTTGGTGGAAAGCTGAAGCCTCAGATGACCCCAATGGGCACATCTGGGGGCCTGGACAAGGACGAGAGCGGCGTCAAGGTCAACGAGAGAGAGTTTCGAGGGATGATTGGTTTATTATTATACTTGACGGCGACAAGACCGGACATACAGTTCGTCGTGGGGTTGTGCGTGCGCTTCCAGTCTTCACCACGCGCGTCTCATCAGCAGGCTGTCAAGCGCATCTTCAGGTATCTCACCTATGCGCCTGATCTTGGTCTTTACTATTCAGCATCATCATCTCTTGATTTATCTGGCTTTTCGGACGCTGACTTTGGTGGGTGCTGGTTGGATCGCAAGTCGACTTCCGGTACTTGCCAGTTTCTTGATTCGTCTCTTGTTTCTTGGTCTTCTCGAAAGCAGTCTGGAGTTGCTCTTTCAACCACTAAGGCTGAGTATGTGGTTGCTGCTAGCTACTGCTCATAGTTAGTTTGGATGATTTCCACATTGTGAGACTTTGGGTTGTTCTTTCCTACCAGAGTTCCTCTATTTTGCGACAGCACCAGTGCTATTAGTGTAGGGAAAAACCCATGTCTCCATTCAAAAACCAAACATATTGATGTGCGCTTTCACTTTCTGCGGGATCAATATGAGAAAGGTGTCATTGACCTTATTCATGTCGATACCCATCATTAGTTGGCTGACATTTTCACCAAACCCCTAGATCAGTCTACCTTTGAGCATTTACGAGGGGATTTGGGTGTTGTGTATCCTTTTTAGGATATTTTTGAGTCAGTTTTCTTTCTTCTTTACTTTTTTTTCTTGAGTCTTTTTGTGTGTGTTCATATCATACATACTCAAATATCACACTTTTGAGCTTGCTTCTGTTATATGATTGAACTGCTTTACTTATTCTAGCTGGTACATACTTTTGATTACTTGTTGATAATCATGCTTTGGTTCAGTTCACTTGATATGTCTGATATTTGTCATATGCATGGCTTTTATGCTTTAAAATTGAAAAATGATCACCATTGCTTCTGGTAACTAGCATGTGTAGGCTGAATGCTTTTGCTATCTGTTACATGCCTTGTAGCTAGTTCCTTACTTAGATGCAAATATGCAACTTGGACATCTTTTTGCTTTAACCATGGAAATGTGCTATAAAAATGATGAAAAATCAGAAAAATGAAAATTTCATGCCTTTTTATGCATAATTTGAAAAGATCCAGGTGGGTTTGCTTTGTCGCATTGCATTGTTCTGGACTGCTTACCATAGCACTTTAGTATGAACTAGGACAATGTAGTGTATGCCAAGACCAATGTCTTAAGCTTCTGATGGTCTAGTTCTGGCCTAGGCTTGACTTGATCGGTCAGCATAAGGTTTGACATGCAAATAACCCCTGGCACAAATGAAATAGGAAAAAGAAAAAGCCTGAAAATTAAAAGGATAACAAGTTTGCTGAAGCACTTTGTTTTGGACAATGCTTATCTTGGTAGATATTAGTTAGTTTTTGCATCGCATGCCTTACCTTGCTTGTCAACTGGAAAATGTGGTGATGCTTTTTGTTTGCAAAAATTGAAAAATGCGTGCTAATGACTTTCTTTAGATATCATCTGTTGCACTGATCATGCCATGTGTCTTAGACAGTATGTCTTTTGCTATACCTGCTCGATTTTGTACATTGCAGTCAATCATATCTGAGAAGCATGCCTTACTCACTCCACTTGCATCTCGGTTGCATTCATTGCATATTTTGAGGGGGAGTTGCATTTCAGGGGGAGTTTGTGTCTCTTTCGAGTGCATTTAGTCTCGCTTGATGAGTCCACTTGTCAAAAAGAGGGAGAAATTTTGGGAGAAGAGTTTAAGGGGGAGTTTTGGATTTCTCTGGGATTTGTTTCAGGGGGAGTTTTTGTCCCGTTTGTCCTTACTCTTTTGATATCCTTGTTGATGATTCTAAGATTGCACTCATTTTGAGCTTTTACTTGTGGTTAACCATAGTGATCGTTTCTTTCTTTTGTTCGGCTTTTGGTCATTAGGGTTAAACTTTTACTTTATTCTCTTCTTCTCTGTTTTTTCTTGTGCTTTGTTTTCGTGTTTCCACATGTGTTCGCAGGTACTGAGAGCTGATGAAGAGAAGTGTTGACAATGCACTCATCAAGGGGGAGATTGAGGAGCCATGTTGAAGAGCGTGGGCCTCATGGCTCCAGATGTGATGAGTCATTGTCAACGGTAGTCAAAGAGGACTGAAGAGAGGAGAAGACCTGCTGTGTCTGGGACGCATGTGACTCAGGTACACGGGCAGCGAGCGACTATCGGGCAGAGGGGCCGCGAAGTCAGGCTGGCCCAATCCGGGTACATGGGCTAGGAGCAGCAGAGGATCCACTGGGCTGTTGACCAGGATTGACTCAGGTACATGGGCGGTGAGTGATTGCTGGGCTGAGAGAGCTGCAGAATCGGGCCGGCCCAATCCGGGTACCTGGTGCAAAGCCGGTGGACGCTTTGTCAGTTTCGGCGCAAAACTGACGACCGCTGATCTTGGAACGGACCGTCCTGAAGTGAAGCCGTAGTCGCTACGAAAGCTCTGCTTCCGGATAAGTCATCTGTAAATAGGAGTTTACTATTTTGTCCTTAGGCCCACAGTCAGACAGTCGAGTCTGTAAAAATATCCTAAGGGTAGTTTGGTCTTTTCCTTTTATTTAAGCGTCTGTAAAAAACCCTAAGGGTCTGAGGGAATATTCCTAGGCTATTGGGTTGCCTATAAATAGGGCCCCAATCCCTAGGGTTACTGTACCCTTTTCTAAAATCACTTTACTAATCAAGAGTGGGTCACTTTTTGTTCATCTCTTCGTGTGCTTCTTCCTGCGACCGCCACCATCATTTCTTGCGCACGGCACTCCTGTTCATCACAAGTAAATCGAACTGCGTTTTTATCTTACAGGTTTCTGCTTGCCTCGATTTGCGTGCGTTTGTTTTGCTGTTGCTTTCTGAGATCTTTGCGGAAACACTTGTTTATTCTCAAGATCTCTACTTCCTACAAGGTTTCTGTTACCGAGTGCGTTTATTTTACTGCATCTATTTTCTCGGTAGCCTCTATTGTTCAATCGCACGGGCTAGCTACAGACTAGGATCTATTGTTTTTTATCTTCTGCTTGCTTTCAGCCGTTCTGTGGATTTTTAGCCTAGCAGCTAGGTTCTGTGAATCTCTGTTCTTGTGCATATAGGCTGCAGGTAGTCATCATTTCTCCTGTTTATGACACTTTTCTGTGCTGGTACAAGTCTAGAAGCTAGTATTGAAGAAGCTAGTTTATTTTTGGTAGCAGGGTTCGATCTGATTTTTCTGTACAATTGTTTTTGCTTGAAGTCTTTGCCAGGGGTAGGCTTCGCAGGTGTGGACGTGTCTTGCGTAGTCCAAACGCTTTTATTTCTGCAGTTTGTTGTTATTCGAAGCATGTTGAGCGAAGGTGCTCCGCACGTTATTTTTCCTCTTCGGAATCCTGCTTAGGCTTCGTTGGGTTTCGTGCGAGGCGTTCTGCGAAGGTAGCTGCAAAGCTATGTTTTTCTGGTTTTGATTTTTGTAGCCTTCGTACGTTCGAGGTGTGTTCTTCGAAGCTATTTTTGTGCGAAGGGTGTATGCGCGGTATTTGTCTCACGAAGCTAGCTTCTCAGGCCAAGGGTACTTCGAATGTTTCTGTGACCTTCGACATTAGGCTTCGTTCAAGTCTTCTGAAGCTCAGTAGTCCAACTTCGATGAGCTGCAGACTCCGGTTCGAAGTGTCTTGTTGTGGACGCCACAGTTTCCAGTGTAGTTCGCTAGTTTTGTTTTTCAGAGTTTGTTTCAAAGCTAGCTTCGCTGTCTGTACCTTCGCTCAAACAGCCTCGAAGCACACTCCGGCTCGACATTCACAAGCTTCGGTACTACATACTGAGAAACCATGTTGAAGAATATGGTTTTGATATTCTAGATGTGATGAGTGATTGTCAACGGAAGTTAATGGAAGGGAGAGATGAAGACCTGCTGAGTCTGAGGCGCATGTGACTCAGGTACACGGGCAGTGAGCGACGGCCGGGTAGAGGAGCTGCGGAGTCGAGCTGGCCTAATCCGGGTACATGGCTAGGATAGGCATATGATCCACTGGTCTGTTGACTGGGTTTGACTCAGGTACACGGGCAGCGAGCGATTGCTGGGCTGAGGAAGCTGCGGGGTCGGGTCGGCCCAATCCGGGTACCCAGTGCGAAGACGGTGGACGCTTTGTCAGTTTCTGCGTAAAACTGACAATATATGTTTAATTCGTTTTTAGGATATTAATATTTAGTTTTAAGTTTAGAATATTTTTATTCGAGTCAGTTAATTTTTCTAAGATTATTTTAGTAATTTTAAGAATTTATTTTAGAGTCAGTTTATTTTACCCGAGGGTAAATTAGTCTTTTCATGTATTAGGATTTGCCTATAAATAGGCCCCTATCCCCTTGGGGATAGTGGACTGTTTGGTTTTAAGATCAATCTACAATCTACAGTTCAAATTTTCGCGTTTCTTCTACCTTCCGCTGGTGTTTCCGTTCCTGGTTGAAATCCTGCAGCCATCAAATTTTACCTCTCGTTTTTCTTCTTGATTTCACCGGTTTTCCCAGGGAAACACTATTCCCGGTTTTTCTTTTCCCTTCGGCTATTTTCAGGTTTCCCGCTCTTGGCTTTGAGCGGTGCGGCTGGCTGCCTAGTCCCGGCGGGAAAATTTCGCTGTGGCAAGCAGGAGCACGCCTTGGCCAGGCGTTTGTGCGGCGCGCAGCAGGAAGGCTTTTTCCCATGCATTTTCAATCAATTGTTGCTGCACTGCAGGCCCCACCACAGTATCTGCACATCGAAGCACTTTCTGCAACAAGCAGTCCAGCGCCCGGCCGGCGTGCGGAAGCAGGGTTGCGTGTGGCTAGGCGTCAAATGTGCATGCGAAAGTTTCTCGGATTACGAATCGTGGCTTAGATGCAAGTTAGTTTCTAATCCCCTATTTTTACCATATCATTTTTAGAGATAATCATCTACTAGTTAATTAGCCGAAAAGTTGATTAGAAATTTCGTGTTAATTTATTCTGCCAAATTATTTTTAGTAATTGCATATTTTTTCTGCTTAATCTGCTCATATAAAAAGAAAAAAATTATTAATAGTTATTTGTTTAGAAATTTTGTAGTAATTTAAACTGCCTAAGTATTTTTAGTACTCGTATAGTTTTATTTTAATATTCCTTAATCTGCTCATATAAAAAGAAAAAAATTATTAATAGTCGCAGTAATATTTTTATTTTAGATTTACATAAAATATTTCAGGTTTATTTCTGAATTAATTTATGGATGATCTATGTTATTATTTAATTGATTAGTATTTTATTTTTAGTTCGCAATCTGAATATTTTATTAATATATTTGGGTATTCTGCGTACGTTTTAAATATTTCTACTACCAATTTTATTTACAGCAGTAGTTTTTATTTAGTTTATTTTTAATATCATTTAGACTAAGATACTAATCATTTTTTAAGCTAAACAAATTTTATTCCAGTAATTTGCTTTATCAATATTATTTGTTATTTGGGTGTTGAGATTAAAATATAGTTTAGCAAGAATTTTTTAGGCGCCCATTCACCCCCCCCCCCTCTGGTCGCTACTTTCGGTCCTACAAGTGGTATCAGAGCGAGGTTAGGTTTTTCTAATATCTTAACCGATTCTAAACCTAGGTAGTGACCATGACATCTTCTGGTAAAATCTCGTCCCTAGAAGCTTTTGGCTACACTTATTAGAAGACTCGCATGCGAGCATATCTTATGAGCCAGAGCTCGGACATATGGGAGATTTGTGTTCATCCTAATTTCACCATAACGACTATTGCTGCGGATACTGCTGAAAATGTAATTACCCAGCATCAAAATAATAGTAAGGAGGTGAAAATTTTATTTTCTGGTCTAGGTCCCAGTGAGTTTGAGCGTGTTAGCCATCTCACAACTGCTCGAGAGATCTGGGCTACCCTCCAGGCACACCATGAGGGGACAGCTCAGGTCAAGGCTAGGCTATATCAGACCTACCAGCGTGAATATGAAAATTTCTCACAAAAGCCGGGTGAGACTGTTGAGGCTTTGTTTGGTCGTTTTCAATCAATCATTAACAAGCTTCGTGTTAACAAGGCCGAGGGTGATCAGCTGGTCTCGGTTCATGAACAGGCGCTTAAGGTACTCCATACCTTGGATCCTAAGATTTGGGAGATCAAGGTCTCTTCTATTGTTGAGAGCACATCATATGATACCTTGACCATCGCAGAGCTTTTTAGTAAACTCAAAGCCTCAGAGGTCGATATCCAGTTGAGATCAAATCTCATGGGTTCTGGATCAAAGACTCTGGCACTTGCGACACCATCTGCTGATCCTAATGCCATGAGTTGTACTGCGTTTTCCTTGATGTCTATTTCCGAGGAACAACTTGATACTCTCGGAGATGATGGTATGTGCTTGTTTAACAACCAGGTGCAGCGTGTCTATGATAAGCGAATGATTAAGAGACACGGCACAAAATCCAGATGCTTTGAGTGTGGTGATACAGGTCATTTCATTGCCGACTGCCCCAAGCGGAAGAATTACAAGAAGGGAACCGACAGAAACTCCTACGACTCCGACAAGTACGACAACTTACAAAGAGCAAGCCCAAGACAAGATTCTTTCGTAAAGCTTTGAAGGACTACAGGCATGAGAACAAGAAACGAGGCAAGGCTTTCTTCGCCGAGATGGAGAAAAGCTACTCCAAGAGATCCTCGTCTTCCTCCTCTTCATCAAGCTCAAGTGATAAAGATATCGTGATCAGGAAGGGGAAGGACAGGGATGATCCGGCAGGCCTTTGTTTCATGGCCTTCGGAGACAAGCCGAAGAGACGCTCACGTGACAGCCGAAGACCCCCCGAGAGCTTCTGCTCAATGGCTCTTGGGGAGAAGAAAGAAAAGAACTCCTCCGACGACTCTGACGACGACGACGATGAGAAGGTATCATCCTATGAACAAGAAGTTGTTAATTTATTAGAACAGAACCATCAGGAGTTGAAGTATAGGGAGAAACTGCTTATAGGGACTAAGAAGAGGATAGATGAGCTTGAGAGTGAGCTTGCCATAGCAAATGGCAAGATTGAGAGTATGTCTTCTTCCCCTTGCTTGGGTGATAGTGGTGAGTTCCCTAACTGTGAGGTGTTGTTGTGTGACCTGACGACTCTTAAGTCCAAGTACACAGAGAGAGTAGATGAGAGAGACGCATTGGCCACTAAGCTTGAGAGTGCTCAACAGGAGCTAAAAGATGCTCATGCCACTGTTGTCGCACCTTGTGTAGACTGCCCATCTCATTTAGTTAGTATAGCTGAGCTGAGAGTCAAGAGTGATGAGCAGTTGAGCGAGTTAGCTGGAGTGAGAGGTGAGTTGGAGCAGACTAAGCTAGAGCTTGAGACCTTGTCAGTTCCATCCAATGTTTGTGAGAACTGCCTATCCATTAGAATGGAGTTGATCAAGCTAAAAGCTGAGAAGTCTGTCGAAGCTGATAAAGAGTGTGAGATCTGCTTGTCTCAGGTGGAGGTGTTAGCTTCTTTGAGAGAGGAGCTAGCTGATGTTCAGAACGAGAACTTTTACCTCCATTCAATCCTGAGTTGGATTAGTGCTAGAGAGCCACAGCTCGGCATGATGATCCAGCAGTTCAAGAGACATGATGGTTTTGGGGTAGGGTACACATATACCAAGGCTGATTTTGAGAGCGCCATTAGCCGTGCAGTGGAGTGGAGTAAGATGACTCCAGAACAGAGATATCCCAAGACTCACTCCACTGAGTCCTTTAAGGATAGTCAGCCCAAGGATGGAGTGATCCAAGAACAACCTAAAGCTCCACCTAAGAAGCAAATATGGATTCCTAAGCCTAAAACTCTTCACACCTCTCTCGATTTTTTACTTGGACCCTTTCACACCGAAGATGCTTCACCTAACACCACCAAACCTAAGAACCCTAAGCCACAACAACATCCCAAGAAGCCTACCTATCACTGTGAGTTATGTCAGAGCGACGGGCATCTTGAGGAGTTTTGCTTTAGGAGGAAGCGGGTTGAGCAAGCAGAAAAAGCTCGAGGTGGGCAGGAGCAGTTCTACCAGCAGGGTGGTAGACAGAGAGTCCCTCGACGTGGAGAGAGGCTAGAGGCCAGGCCATGTCGTGTAGGTGGTGGTAGAGGAGACGGTTTTTACGACCGTGCTCCGGAGGGTGGTTTCCATTCCGGCAGAGTTCCAGATCATCATGGATACGGTGTTGGACCTCGTGACCGTGATTTTAGGAAGAACAGAGGACCGCGCTTTGAGACACGTGGTGGTCCCGACTCATACGATTCCTTCTGCTTTCCTACTTACGAGCAAATGGCTCGACACTGGTTTAGTACTTTTGCTAGACCTAGTGGTCAACCATTTGCTCCCACTCATGACCATTGATCTTCCAAGATCGAGGACTGGAGGACGTATGGATCATGGATTCAGGATGTTCTCACCATATGACGGGACACCGCAGATGGTTCTCCAGCCTCACTCCCCCGAGCTCCAAGGAATACATCACTTTCGGGAACAGTGGTCAAGGGAAGGTACAAGGTATTCGGTCGATTCGTATTTCTGATTATTTCTCGTTGAAAAATGTTGCTTTAGTTGGAAATCTAAACTTCAATCTAATTTCTGTTTCGCAACTGCTTGAGGATGGTTTAGAAGTGCGCTTTAAGAAGGGCATGTCTTCTGTTGTTGATTCTAGAGGATCTTTAGTTTGTCGGGTCCTACCTTTCGGTAAGGTTTTTCGTATTGATTTCTCTAGTTCTTCTGGCCCTTCTCGCTGCCTGATGGCCGGATCCTCCTCTGAGTTATGGAAGTGGCATAGAAGGTTAGGCCATTTGAGCTTTGATTTACTTGTTAGATTGAGTTCTATGGATCTTATCCGAGGATTGCCTAAGCTTAAGATGGAGAAGGATCTAGTGTGTCATCCTTGTCATCATGGAAAGATGGTTGTCGCTTCTCACGCACCTGTGACTCAGGTGATGACTTCGTACCCAGGAGAGCTGTTACACATGGACACAGTAGGTCCAGCTCGAGTACGCTCAGTCGGTGGGAAGTGGTACGCTCTTGTGATAGTTGACGATTTTTCTCGATTCTCGTGGGTTTACTTTCTAGAGTCTAAGGATGAGACTTTTCAATATGTTCATGACCTAATTTTGAAGTTGAAGAATGAGAATAATGGTCTGATGTGAGCAATTCATTCAGACAACGGATCTGAGTTTAAGAACTCTCAGTTCATCAGTTTTTGTAGTGATTAGGGTATTGATCATCAGTTTTCTTCTCCTTACACTCCCCCACAAAACGGCGTTGTGGAGCGAAAGAACCGCACGCTTGTCGAGATGGCCAGGACGATGCTTGATGAGCATAGGACTCCTAGGCGTTTTTGGGCTGAAGCAATGAACACAGCTTGCTATCTTGCCAACCACATTTTCCTTAGAGCTTACTTAGGTAAGACATCATATGAGTTGCGCTTTGGTAGATAGCCCAAGGTGAGTCACTTGCGAGCTTTTGGATGCAAGTGCTTTGTGCTCAAGAAGGGAGGACATTTGGATAAGTTTGAGTCTCGTTGCTGGGATGGAGTCTTTCTAGGTTATGCCTTGCATTCACGAGGCTTTCGTGTTTGGAACCTAGACTTCCAGATGCTTGTTGAGACGTGTGAGGTTTTCTTTGATGAGTCTTTGCCCTCACTGACTCCTTCTTTTGAGCTTTTTGGAGATGATGAGCTTGGAGAGTCCATCTTCGAGGAAGATGATGATCCTCCTGCTGATGATGAGGATGGGCCATCTGTACCGCTTGCAGAACCCACACCTTCTGAGACTTCGACTAAGGATGAGGACGGACCTATAATTACTCCTTATACTTCGATCGAGCCCCCTCAGCCGAGTCTAATGGTGCCAGGTGTTGACTCCGGTGAGATGACTTCTTAGCCGAGTCCAGAGGAGCCAGTTGCTGACTCTGTTGAGGTGACTTTAGATCACCTAGGATCCTGAGCAGTTCAGTGTGATCACCCTTCAGAGCTCATCATAGGTGATCTTACGGAGAGATCTTTACGTTCCTCAGCTGGTTCACTTGCTATGTTTGTTGAGTCTGCTTTTGTTGCTAGTTTTGAGCCCCGAGATGTTACTCATGCTCTTTCTGATTCAAATTGGATAAACGCCATGCAAGAAGAGCTTGAAAACTTTGCAATCGGGTTTGGACACTAGTTGAGCTACCACCTGGATGCAACGCCATAGGTACTAAGTGGGTGTTTAAGAACAAACAAGGAGAAGATGGTGTTGTGGTGCGCAACAAAGCTCGATTAGTGGCACAGGGTTTCTGTCAAAAAGAAGGTATTGACTTTGAAGAGACCTTCGCCCCTGTTGCTCGCCTTGAGTCCATTCGTATTCTTTTGGCCTTTGCTGCTTCTAAAGGTTTTAGGCTTCATCAGATGGATGTCAAGAGTGCTTTTCTAAATGGGTATATAGAGGAGGAGGTCTATGTTAAGCAACCCCCCGGTTTCGAGAACCCTAAATTTCCACGACATGTTTACAAGTTGCAGAAGGCTTTATACGATCTGAAGCAGGCCCCTAGGGCTTGGTATGATCGCCTGAAGCAGTTCTTGTTGTAGAAAGGTTTTGTGATGGGTTCTGTGGACAAGACTCTTTTCTTGCTTAGAGATGGCGCAGACATATTGGTTGCTCAGATTTATGTTGACGATATTATTTTTGGTGGTTCTACTAATGAGCTTGTTTCCAAGTTTTCTAAGCAGATCCATAGCGAGTTTGAGATGAGTCTCATGGGAGAACTCAAGTACTTTTTAGGGCTCCAGATCAAGCAGACCAAGGATGACATTTTCATCCACCAAGGTAAGTACACACGGGACATGCTAAAGAAATTTGATTTTGGTGGAGAGCTAAAGCCACAAATGACACCAATGGGTACATCTGGAGGTGTGGACAAGG
This sequence comes from Zizania palustris, assembly GCA_019279435.1. Classification (NCBI taxonomy): domain Eukaryota; kingdom Viridiplantae; phylum Streptophyta; class Magnoliopsida; order Poales; family Poaceae; genus Zizania; species Zizania palustris. The sequence continues at coordinate 33,483,484 of JAAALK010000079.1, read as the reverse complement.
ACGAAGACGGCGTCAAGGTAAATAAGAGAGAGTATCGAGGGATGATCGGTTCGCTACTATACTTGACTGCGACGAGACCAGACATTCAGTTTGCCGTGGGTGTGTGTGCGCGTTTTCAGTCTTCGCCACGCGCATCTCACCGGCAGGCTGTGAAGCGTATTTTCAGGTATCTTACATATGCTCCTGATTTAGGTCTTTATTATTCTGCATCATCGTCTCTTGATTTAGCTGGTTTTTCAGACGTTGATTTTGGTGGGTGCCAGCTGGATCGCAAGTCTACTTCTGGTACTTGCCAACTTCTTGGTTCTTCACTTGTTTCTTAGTCCTCTAGAAAACAATCTGGAGTTGCGCTTTCTACTACTGAGGCTGAGTATGTAGCTGCTGCTAGCTGCTGTTCTCAGTTAGTTTGGATGATTTCTACTTTGCGGGATTTTGGGTTATTCTTTCCTTCGCGAGTTCCTTTGTTTTGTGATAGCACCAGTGCAATTAGTGTAGGAAAAACCCATGTCTTCATTCAAAAACCAAACATATTGATCTGCGCTTTCACTTTCTGAGGGATCAATATGAGAAAGGAGTCATTGATCTTATACATGTTGATACCCATCAGCAGTTGGCTGATATTTTTACTAAACCCCTAGATCAGTCCACTTTTGAGCGTTTATGAGGGGATTTGGGAGTTGTGTATCCTTTCTAGGATACTTTGAGTCATTTTTTACTTTATTTTTATTTTTTTATTATTGAGTATTTTTGTGTGCATTCATATCATGCATAATCATAAATCACATTTTGAGCTTGCTTCTGCTATGATTAATCTGCTTTACTTTCTCTAGCTAGTATATGTTTTTGATTACTTGTTGATGATCATGTTCTGGTTCAGTTCACATGATATATCTGATATTTGTCATATGCATGGCTTTTATGCTTTAAAATTGAAAATGATCACCATTGCTTCTGGTAACTAGCATGTGTAGGCTGAATGCTTTCGCTATCTTTTACATGCCTTGTAGCTAGATCCTTACTTAGATGCAGATATGCAACTTGGACATCTATATGCTTTAAATATGATAAATGTGCTATAAAAATGATAAAAAAATCAGAAAAATGAAAAATTTATGCATTTTTATGATTATTAGAAAAGATCCAGGTGGGTTTTCTTTGTCGCATTGCATTGTTCTGGACTGCTTACCATAGCACTTTGGTATGAACTAGGACGGTGTAATGTATGCCAAGACCAATGTCTTAAGCTTCTGATGGCCCAGTTCTGGCCTAGGATTGACTTGGTCGGTTAGCATAAGGTTTGACACGCAAATAACCCCTAGCAAAAATAAAAAAAATAAAAAGATGACAAGTTTGCTGAAGCACTTTGTGTTGGACAATGGTTATCTTGGTAGATATCGGTTAACTTTTGCATCTCATGTTTTACCTTGCTTGTCAACTAGAAAATATGGTGATGCTTTTGTTTTGCAAAAATCGAAAAATGTGTGCAAATGACTTTCTTAAGATATCATCTATTGCACTGATCATGTCATGTATCTTAGACGGTATATCTTTTGGTATATCTGTTAGACATTGTAATAGCAGTCAGTCATATCTAAGAAGCATGCTTTTCACACTCCACATGCATTCATGGCATATTTTGAGGGGGAGCTGCATTTCAGGGGGAGTTTGTGTTTATGTCTCTTTAGAGTGCATTTAGTCTCACTTGATGAGTCCAATTGTCAACGAGGGGGAGAAATTTTGGATATATTTTCGGCTTTCTCTGGGATTTATTTCAGGGGGAGTTTATTCTTGTTGGTAATTCTAAGATTTGCACTTGTTTTTGAGTATTTATTTTTGGTTAACCATAATGACCGTGTTTCTTGCTTCTATTTGGCTTTTGGTCATTAGGGTTAAACTTTTATTTTCTTTCTTCTATTTTCTTTTGTCTTTGTTTTCTTGTTTCCACATGTTTTGCAGGTTCTGAAGATGAGCTGAAAAGGGTGTTGACAATGCACTCATCAAGGGGGAGATTGAGAAACCATGTTGAAGAATATGGTTTTGATATTCCAGATGTGATGAGTGATTATCAACGGAAGTCAATGGAAGGGAGAGATGAAGACCTGCCGAGTCTGAGGCGCATGTGACTCAGGTACACGGGCAGTGAGCGACGGCCGGGCAGAGGAGCTGCGGAGTCGGGCTGGCCTAATCCGGGTACATGGCTAGGAGCGGCAGATGATCCACTGGTCTGTTGACTGGGTTTGACTCAGGTACACGGGCGGCGAGCGATTGCCGAGCTAAGGAAGCTGCGGGGTCGGGTCGGCCCAATCCGGGTACCCGGTGCGAAGACGGTGGACGCTTTGTCAGTTTCGGCGTAAAACGAACAATATATGTTTAATTCGTTTTTAGGATATTAATATTTAGTTTTAAGTTTAGAATATTTTTATTCGAGTCAGTTAATTTTTCTAAGAATATTTTAGTAATTTTTGGAATTTATTTTAGAGTCAGTTTATTTTACCCGAGGGTAAATTAGTCTTTTCATGTATTTGGATTTGCCTATAAATAGGCCCCTATCCCTTTGGGGATAGTGGACTGTTTGGTTTTAAGATCAATCTACAATCTACAGTTCAACTTTTCGCGTTTCTTCTACCTTCCGCTGGTGTCTCCGTTCCTGGTTGAAATCCCGCAGCCATCAAATTTTACCTCTGGTTTTTCTTCTTGATTTCACCTGTTTTCCCTGGGAAACACTATTCCCAGTTTTTCTTTTCCCTTCGGCTATTTTAGGTTTCCCGCTCTTGGCTTTGAGCGGTGCGGCTGGCTGCCTGGTCCCGGCGGGAAAATTTCGCCATGGCAAGCAGGAGCACGCCTTGGCCAGGCGTTTGTGCGGGGTGCAGCAGGAAGGCTTTTTCCCATGCATTTTCAATCAATTGTTGCTGCACTGCAGGCCCCACCACAATATCTGCACATCGAAGCACTTTCTGCAACAAGCAGTCCAGCGGCCGGCCGGCGTGCGGAAGCAGGGTTGCGTGCGGCTAGGCGTAAACAATGCATGCGAAAGTTTCTCGGATTACGAATCGTGGCTTAGATGCAAGTTAGTTTCTAATCCCCTATTTTTAGCATATCATTTTTAGAGATAATCATCAACTAGTTAATTAGCGGAAAAGTTGATTAGAAATTTCGTGCTAATTTATTCTGCCAAATTATTTTAGTAATTGCATATTTTTTCTGCTTAATCTGCTCATATAAAAAGAAAAAAATTATTAATAGTTATTTGTTTAGAAATTTCGTAGTAATTTAAACTGCCTAAGTATTTTTAGTACTCGTATAGTTTTATTTTAATATTCCTTAATCTGCTCATATAAAAAGAAAAAATTATTAATAGTCGCAGTAATATTTTTATTTTAGATTTACATAAAATATTTCAGGTTTATTTCTGAATTAATTTATGGATGATCTATGTTATTATTTAATTGATTAGTATTTTATTTTTAGTTCGCAATCTGAATATTTTATTAATATATTTGGGTATTCTGCGTTCGTTTTAAATATTTCTAGTACCAATTTTATTTACAGTAGTAGTTTTTATTTAGTTTATTTTTAATATCATTTAGACTAAGATACTAATCATTTTTAAGCTAGACAAGTTTTATTCCAGTAATTTGCTTTGTCAATATTATTTGTTATTTGAGTGTTGCGATTAAAATATAGTTTTGCAAGAAATTTTTAGGCGCCCATTCACCCCCCTCTGGTCGGTACTTTCGGTCCTACACATACTTCGAACAGGCTCCGACAACGTCCGATTTCACGCGACACCTTCGAACAGGCTTCGACTTTGTCAGGCTTCGACACTGTGTTCTCCGAAGCCAGCTTCGACAACTCCAGGCTTCGCACCGTGCAGGCTTCGTCGAGTTTCAAACAGGAGACAACTTTGAACAGTAACTCTTCATCACTATTTATGTGTCCTCAGTTTAATTGTTGTGATAATTTGTTTCTGTGAACTTTGATCTGCCCATGTTTTGAATGCTTTGTTTATCTACCTATTAGCACTGTATTGGTGTTTCTTTGTCTAGGACACCGGTCGTTTCTAGGCTAGATACTTTTAGGCTTTGGCAATCTGTTTACGTTTAGCTGCTAAGTCTTTTGAGGTGCGTTGGGTGTTGGGAGCAGGCCATTGATTCGAAAGAATTTTTTAGGCGCCCATTCACCCCCCTTTGGTCGCTACTTTCGGTCCTACACAAGCGGCAGACGGTGAGCACAGCCAGCAGCGAGCGCGGGTAAATGAAAAATCTACTAATTTTTTCTTAAAAATTATATGTGAGTATACTTAGTTTAATTTGTTGATAGATTTGTAATGAAGAAGAAAACAATATTGCTTAATTAATTTAAAAGCCATCCAAGTTGACACCTCCAACTGATCATGATGAGAGCACAAATAGACCAAAAAGACATCGAGCAGAATTTGATACTAATTAAATTTTTGCTAATCTAGCAAAATGAGTATTAATAGATGATTATGATCTTGAAATTAGAGATGAAGTGAGGAGGAATGATCTAAATAGAGCACCTGGACATGATTTTCCTAAGACATTAGATGGTAAGGTTTGGAGATTTTTTCAATGAAATTAGTTCGATAAATTTGTTTGGTTTGAATATAGTGTGACAAAGGACACTGCATTTTGTTTCTACTATTTTCTTTTCAAAAAATCAGTCTAAGCCAACACATTTAGAAATGATGTATTTTCCAAAGAGATTTTTTCGTTGGAAAATAGCTATGGATAGTTTTAATAAATATGTTGGTGGTCCAAATTATTTTTAAAACATTGCAAGGGGTGAATGTGATAACTTAAAGAACAAACGATTGATCCAAATAGTTTTCACAACATCGTAAGGGATATATGCTTCATTTTAATTATATAAACTTAGATTTAAACTTTAATTCTAATTCATACTTCATTTTTATTATGGATTCTCAGCTGGCCGTATTTAAACACCTTGTTGGTGTGTTTTTGTCACACTTTGACACACGTGTGACCTGGAAGATCTACTTAACTCTAGTGCAGATCCTACGTTCTTAGAAAAAAGGGTTCAAGACATGCTAATCAGTTTGACCCTATAACTCATAAGGAAATATGAAAATATGATCAATAGCATAGCCTATTTGCTATCGAGCCGATGACCGCAATGGAGAGAATAATCGTGGAATATCATGTCGATCGACCATAAGGTCGATGACCATGGGTGAAGCAATCGAACGAGCGTGCCATCGGCTGATGAGATGGGCAGTTTACACATATAGGCCGGTGGGTGCTTTTCCGATGGCGAATAAGATGTGGCGGTGAATCGAATATAACCTATCGGCTTGTACTCCGACATAAATAAATAAAACGTGCGAGATAACATGTCTATATCATGAAAATCATCACAATAACTAGATCGGACCTAACAAAGACAGTTACTAATCACAATTATCTTAATAATATATCAAAGTATCAGACATGCTTTATTTAGATTATCATTATACAACATGAAAAAGATACAATAGCAAGAGATGTCGGACTCAATCGATGAAACCTCAAACTATCACACATAAATCACATCAATCTAAGAGATCAATCTGATGCAGCCTTAGACCTAGCCAATACACCGTGAAACCGGTGACTGTATGGTTTCGATGTTCACCTCAAGAGATCAATCTGATGCAGCCGTGAGGATACTGACCTAGTTGATACGGTCGTCGGGGGTGGTAGGACTCACCTCTTCACTGGAGATCGAAACGATGCAATCTAGGTACGAGTGCCGAATCCTACCGGGATAAACCTTAGGAAGTCAAGGGTGGCGATGCACCGAGTAGTTGCTTGACGGAGATGTGTGTTTTAATCTAACTAAGAGGTACATATTTATAGTCCGAAGACTTGCCGTCCAAGTACTCTATCTTAACTGATTTTGATAATCTTTATCTTCTTTTCATCTGCTCCTCCACATCCGGCCATCATTATAACGGACGAGCTTCTCTCACTATTTTGACCAAACACTTCTTTACTTTCATTGACCATGCAGCATCCTTGGTAGGCTCTAGAATTTACCAAATCTCAGTGTCAACACAACTAAACAGCTAAAACTAACATGCATAAGCAAACCAAAAGAACCCTAGTTGGAGCAAATATGATCCTCTACTATCGGCCTCACTAACTACAGAGGGAAGTCACCTTGATCGGTCAGCTCCAAAATAACCCCTTTAGTGATAGGACAGAGGACTTCGGATTAGTGAAAAGAGACTTCGTATTGTCCGATCGAAATCGGACAGCTGGCACATTCGTGGCGGCACTACGACTGAAAAACCGTTGAAAGTGGACCAGTGTGAAGCGCAAAACGTCGAGCAAATTGGAAAAGGAAGGCGGAGAATAAAAGAGAGTGGAAGGAATGTGGGAAAAACACTCTTTTTGCCAGGCCAGAGGAGAATGGAGAAAGAAGAGAGTGGAAGGAATGGTGAAAAAAATCATTCCGCGTCCTAGCCGGACGCGTTTGGCTACTTGCTCCCCTCTCCTTACCCAAATCCAGTGAAGCCCCACGCCAACCCACCGAGCACCGATCCGCGACACAAGTCCGTGGCGGCGAGGGTAGGGAGGGCCGGAGGGGAGGGGAGTTGCGGCGAGATGTTCGTGAGCAGCCCTGCTGTGCACCCTGTGGAGGCGCCGCCGCCAACGGATCCGGTGGAGCAGCCGAGGGGTGTGCTCATGAAGGACCTTCCCGGGATGCCTGGCACGCTCGGCGGCCTCGGCCTCGGCCTCGGCCTCCGCCTCGCGCAGTTCGTCTTCGCGGGCATCGCGCTCTCCGTCATGGCATCCACCGACGACTTCCCTTCCGTCACGTCCTTCTGGTGCGTGCCCATGTTCTCTTTTCCTCTTTATCCTGTCCAGTACGTTCAGCTTGAATTGTTGCGTTAGAAAGGAAACAAAGCTGGGTGGTGGGCGCATGCCACTGCCTTCTTGAACTTCAGGGATGGGTACTAAATGGCTTAGCTTTACTTGGTGCCCTGAGCAAACTTGTGCTCCATTACTCTTCCATTTCTCTTTTGGTCTTTTGGTTGTAGGGAGTAGTTCACAATTTTGTGCTTAAGTGCTTAACCCCTATGTAAAGATGGCCATTATCTCCTTAGATTGCAAACTTTCGGACTAGAATGTTGTCAGTAGATTTGAGATCAGCCAAATAAATATATATCTCTTATTGATGTTGAAGTATATAATACTTACTGTGCTCTAGTATTGTGCCATATTATCAAGTCTGTGACTGTTGGAAGGCGTGTTGATATATGAGCACAGTCACTTATCATTACAAATTCTTCTTTAGCTACTTAAATATGCAACCACATTATTTCATTTCATGCTCTTGGTTTGGTTGTACAGAATTTATTATTAGTACTACCATAGCATGCTGCATTTCTGTCTGTAACTTATGAAATTTTCATAGAGGTACAGTATGCCATCCCATTATCTATAACAATCACACAGAGATCCCAATGAAATATCAGTCATGGATCTCAAATATTTTTTTCTTATGGCTCATAGCCTCATACTCAAATATGGAGTATTGATCATTCATGTAATTCAATGCAGTGCACGCTTTTTGGTTTACCATCTTAATTGTGGATTAACAGTTTTACACCTAAAATTATTAGTTGATCTTTCTGATTTTTTTCCAGTTAGTAGGTAAGCCTTCTTCTTGGACATGTAGATTTGTCCAATAATACTGCACATTTGATAATTATACAGCAATATCTGTGCACAACAGAACTTCAACTTCAGTATCTGTTTTATAGATGAGTTTAACTTTGTCGATTTATGTCAAGAGCCTCGGTCCCTAGGACGGGAGGCCCTTGGCTGCGGAGCTCGCACACGGTGGGGGGCAGAGCTCCTCGCCATGCTATTCTGAAGAACGGAGGGAGACTTTTGAGAATGGGGGAGACTCTAGACAGAATTGAGGGAGACTATAGAATAATACTTCTCATTGCTTGCCTTTGCCTTAAGGGCTTACATCTTTATTTATAGTGCTAATAGATCTAAACATGGAAATACTAATCAAGGAATCCAATCATCTAATCATGGAAATACTAATCAAGGAATCCAATCATCTAATCATGGAAATACTAATCAAGGAATCCAATCATCTAATCATGGAAATACCAATCAAGGAATCAAATCATCTAATCATGGAAATAACTAATCTTAACTAATAGGGAATCCAATCTTTAACTACCAAATATAATCCTTAACTAACTTGGAAACTAAATCCTAATCCATTAAGGGCCGGCTGGTCCTTGTGCAGGCTAGGGCTGCGGCTGGCCCAAGCCAGCCGTGGCAGCCCATGACAATTTATCTATTGATAGTATGATTTTTTCCATAAATCAAAAACATTGTTGTACACTTTTTGTTCTCTCTGATTTATACTGAGCACATAATGTGGTGGAAAAAGAGAACCCTGTTATTCCTAGTTTCTTGACTGTATCTACGTCAGGGAAGTTTTTTAAGTCAATACTCCCTCAGTACACCATTAGGTATTTCAAGTCATCCTTAAGGCTTTTTATCATTCAACTTTGTTCAATTTTTTACTTTGTATGATAACAGACTAATGAACTGTTGTTTTTGCCAGTTTTCTTGTTGCAGCTGCTATTTTGCAATGTATGTGGTGCTTTTCACTAGCAATTTTGGACATATATGCACTGCTTGTTAAGCGTTGTTTACGAAATCGCTGGGCCATTTGTCTATTTGCTGTTGGAGATGGGGTGAGTAAACACTGTGTACATTCCTCTTTCGGCTACTTATAAAATCAATTTCATCAGTGTATCTTAATTTTCTTTTCGGTGAGTAAAGTATAGGTGCTGTTGAGAAATACCTCGAAAGTCCTATGAGCAGTTAAATTGTGTCAGTTGAATGGCATTGCATTTTCATTACAAGTACATGTTCTGTATATTCATCTTTGAAAGTGGAAATGCATTGTTTTTACCTCTCGTTTCTTTTCAGATCACAGCAACACTGACCTTCAGTGCCGCATGTGCATCATCAGGCATCACCGTGTTGATTGATAATGATCTGGATCTTTGCTCAGAAAATCATTGTGTGAGTTTTGAAAGTGCTACAGCAATGGCATTTCTTAGCTGGTTTGCCCTTTCACCCTCCTTTCTCTTGAATTTCTGGTCCATGGCTTCTGGATGAAAACTAAAGAGGAAGATATGGCCTGATTTTTGAATGTATTGTGCGCCCAATTCGCCAATTGTGATTTAGTGAGAAATGGATAGAGTGACACAGCTAATCATACTAGAAAAGAAAGCTGATTTTCCGTCGTGGGATCATGGGTCTAGTATAACTCTGTAAAAAATAGGGAATGACTCATTTTGCAAATGGGTTATTATGGAACTCTCGAAAGTATTTTTTTAACAAGGTGCTTTCTGCAAAAGACTTCAAACTAGTTGAGTTTTGTGTGTGCTGAAACTGAATCATCTATTGTGCATACAACAAGCTAATAGTGCCGATGAATCATCTAGCTGAACTGCTGCCAAACAAGGTTTGTCCATTAATTCTATCTGCAATTCAGTTGTGATGATTCTGAGCTTTGGAAATCACTGAATTTCGTGAGAACTTTTATTGTCGGTTGACATTTTTATGGTGTGCAATGCCCATCCATTTGGCCATTTCCATTGGCCAGGAGTTCTACGACATAGGACCATCTGAACCGTTTATATATAGATCACGGTTCAGATACGGTGCTACAGTATCCTGGTACTGTTCACTAAAGGGCATCAATGTGCAAGGCACAGAACTGTAGCTACAGTGCTTGCATTACTACTACGGAGGCCGTGATCTAGATGATGGAGGTGGTTATGATGGAAAGATCCACGAGAAACACAGGGCCATATTTAAACCAAAATTTTGGAAATGCGATGCAGCAATTGCAGTGTTAAAACGTGGTTGGCCCTTGGCTGCCTGGTGTCTGAGGACATGCTCAAGAGATTTCCACGTACCGTAATGGAAGGCCCGGTGTGAGGGAGAGCGAGAACAGGGAGCCATTACTTGCAGCAGCTCGAAGATGAGAGTTCGTACTATCCGAACTGAAACCTAACAGTATATATAACAGGCTATAAGCAGATCATTATACATCTAAAGTTCTAGCAAATCAATCCTCTCTTAAGCGATAAGTTATAACTTCTAGCATGGCATAACACCTCAAAGTAGCAACCAACATTTCATATGTTTGATGGCAAGCCTACATGCTAATAAGATCACCTAAAAGCAGACCTCATATTAGAACATCCCTACAGAAGTGTAAACTATTAGTTCTTGCTTGTATGCAACATTCATGAAGAAAGAGAAAGAACGAAAGAAACTGACAGTAGCTAAAAACCTAACGATCATTACGCATCCACTAAAGCATGTGGAGCTATGCAGCAGCCGGCTTCGTGCTCCTTGAGGGGGTCCTCTTCGGAAGCTCCAGCTTCTCCAAGAAGGCACTGTCCGACGAGTCCGAGCTGCTGCGCTCACCGGACTGCCCTTTGCTTGGCGTCGTCTTCCCCAGAGCAGCCTTCTTCGGCGTCGCGCCGCCTTTCGCCTTGTCATTGGCGCCCTTGTCGTTGCCACGGTTCTTGTTGTCTGTGTCAGTGCAGGTGGTGCCACATTTGTCTAGCTTGTTGGTCTTGGACAGGCTGAGGTCTTCAACCGCCATGACTCCGTCCCACTCATCTTCCGTGTTGGTGGTGGCGCCTGACCTTGAGCTCTCGTAGGAGCCGATGCCAATGCTGTCAGCTCGGATGGTGACTGCGGCAGAAGCCCTTGTCTGCTCATGGTATAGCACCTGCACCACGGTCCTCAGAGGAAGCCGCTCGTTCTGCACCGCATGGGCACATGCATCTGGTGAGAGCTTCTTGCAGTCCATGAGACTGCAAAGCTTCTTCTTGTCACTCTTGCCCAAGCTTGGGTGCTCCTGCTCATTTTTTTTAAAAAAAAGATGTTAAATTTTCTCACATAAAAACTATAGAACCATGATAAATGAGGAGTGTATTATGTGACGTGTAGTTTCTATCCTGATAGCGTAAGATGCATGTGAACTAATTATAAGAATGCATATCAGATTATCAGCACTTGTGTCAAGAATTGTCATATTGACTGGCAGTTGTAAGAGTACCTTCAGATACATGTCAATGGCGCGATATAGACCATCATGAACTGTCCTCGAATTGCCTGAAACTGTCTCAGCTAGATGAATGAACTTCATAATCGGTGTATTTGGATCCTTTGCCACCTCGGCAAGATATCCATCAACAACTTTAGCCACTTTAATCATTGATGCACTTGGTGGTTGGGCATGACCATTCACTTCACCACCATTATGTTTCTGGGCATTCTTACTATCTTGCCTGACGAACTCTTCTAGTATACTAAGGATCATGTCTATGTCATGAACAGAGGTCTCCCCATCCACAGTCGGAATCAGAAGATCTGACACAGATGCTTCATCCAATTGCCGTCCAATACGCTTCATAAGCTCTTTCCTGCACAGCTCTCCGCATTTGAGCAAATCTGTTGCTTTCAGTAGCTTTAACAGGAAGCTGCATGAGATCGAACCTTTCTCTGATGGCAACAAGCATGTGATGGTAACAAGCATTGCCCGAACTTTTGCATCACCATGGACCATCGAAACCTTGCTTAACGAAGGGAGCTTCTTGTAAGTGTAGGCTTTAATTGCCTCACCAATCACATCCTTGGGTACCACACCCTTGGTTTTGATTGCTGTTATGATTTGCTTGTAGGAATCAATGTCGAGATCTGTGAGATCCTCAACCCACCAATCATGTGGCACCGCTTGCTGCTTCTTCACTCCATTCCAGTCCAAATCAAAGCCATTCTCAGTTGGGAGCTTCTTGCGATTGTATGTGTATGACCATTCAACTTTGGAAGTGTCAGTAGAGGCCTTCGAAGCAATGGAGTCGATGCAGTGACTGACCAGCTTAAGATCCTCTGACCAAGGCAAATGGGCCTTTGTTGTCCCAAGAACAATAATAGAATCTTTCCAACTACGAAATATGCTTGAGCCAAGGAAGACATCGATCTTGTAGATTAGATTACCCTTGTCAACAGTTTCATGCATCTCCAAGTACTCTGCAGCGCAGCGGGCAGCAATGACATTGTAGGCATTGAGCGTGACAGTCATACCATAACAAAACTTGGCACAGATCTCAAAAGCCTTGGCGCCACCAGGAATATCATGAATGTGGATCTCAATATTCTCATCGCCAGTAGTTGGGATCATCTTCTGAAAGCGAGCACACTTGTATAGCAGTGGAAACTGCATGGTTAGGAAATGCAGATTAGAAAAATATAGATTAAAGAACGAGATAAAAAGACAGTGGACTGAATGAACAAGGGAAAAGAGAGTAAAGTAGCATAAAGTAAAAGATTATTCAAGAGTTACCATACGCAGACAAACCACATATGAGCACATCATCTTCTGAGTTTTATGAAATCATTTCATTGAAAAAAAACACTGCGCGAGTAAATGATGGAGACTTTACCTTGTGAAGGTAAAACTTTGTAGTCCCTATACGAACAGTGACATCACTCACTAATTCAGTTGCCCCAATGCTGCAAGATGAACAGTTCACATAAGCGATAAGTAAAAGAACAGAAAAAAGAGCAAGCAGCCTAAAGCATTTAATATCATTGAAGATTAGAAGGATAAGACAGCCGGTGCCTAAATGTATAGTAAACTTGGATATAACCCTGAGTCTACTTGGAATAAATGGCCAATGATGAGATAGAGAAATATAGTTCCGACTATTATAGTGCTAATCCATACAGGAAAATAGTTCCTCTGCAATTTAACATTTGTCAGTTCTTCAGGATCATATAACTGTAGAAAGGATGTATCACATATTTCATGGGAGATATATTCCTATGTTCAACAGCAATACATTCAAAGAAAAATAACTGAAAAAAACACAACAAAAAGTTGAGAACTTGATATTATTTACAAGTACAGATAAAGGAACAACCAATATAAGCAAACTATCACCTGACTTCATTGCCATCATCCTGAAAAGTATCCGGATTTGATCCAAGCTTCATGAACTTCATCTCGAGACAGGAAGATCAGTTGACGCACTCCTTACAGCTTCACTCACTCCGGATCAATATATGAGCAAACACACCAGCCACAGCAGCAAGCCAGCAACAACACCACCGCAATGCAACACTGCTAGCCCATATTGGTGCACACAAGATGAACATCAACTACAACTCGGACCAAACAAGTACAAAGGAGCAGAACAACTTGACACGCTCTGCTGCTAGTGCTTTGCTGGTTGCTGGAGGAAGACCGAATATTGCAACGTGCCCTGCCCGGCCTTGGAGATCGTTCGTACAACGAGAAAAAAACAGATCCCTCATGCAGCAACAGCACTCTGCTGCTTCAAGCACACTCCAGCCAACCTACTTATGCGGGCTGATGCTGCTGCTATCGTAGGCAGTGAGGCAAGAAACGGGAGGAGCACAAGCGCCTCAAGATAGGTAAACTATATGGAGACTGGAGAGAGGGAGGGGGCAAGGAACCAGGAGGGACAGCACCCACAAAGCACAAAGCTGACACAACTCCACCTCCCCCTGCTGCTACTTGTTAATTGCCTCTACGTCCTCGCTGATCTGAAGAGCGATTTGTATATAAATATAGTTCCTTTCCACCCTCTCGCTTCCTCGCTGCTTTGTTTTAATAAACCAAGGATCACGCAGAATCTTGTGTCCAATGCGCCATCATAAACAATTAGTGCACATTCCTTGTCGTAGTTCGCCGGAGAAGAACTCCTGTTACTTCACCGAAAACAAAAATGGAGAGAGTTTTGCGCTGCGAACTACGTTTTATCTTTATTTCAATGAACGAACTGAAAGAAGTGGCCGGCCGATGCGGCCGCCATGCGCGGAGTCCCGCGCGACGCGCTCTGTCACTGAAGAAACAGTTGAGAGCTCTAAAACTACGCTCAGCCATCGCACATGACGATGAGCACCATGAAAACAGCGAAGCTAATCAACTAACAACCGAAAAAAGCTGAGTAAAACTAGTGATCGTGCAAGGAATATTCAACATTTCTCCCCCTAATCCTTGATATGATCACCAGTGATATGGATGTCAATCTCGCTGCGTAGCTCCTGGAAGCGAACACGTCCCAGCGCCTTCGTCAAGACATCTGCCAATTGCTTTTCAGTTGCTATGAACTTAAGACTGATTCTTCCATCATCAACGCACTCACGAATGAAGTGATAACGTACGTCGATGTGTTTACTCCGATCATGAAAGACTGGATTCTTGCTTAGTGCGATTGCTGATTGGTTGTCCACCCATAGCTCCGGTGCTCCGGACTCCATTCCGAGCATGTCATTCAGGAGCCGACCTAGCCATATCCCTTGACAGGTAGCTGATACGGTTGCCATGTACTCTGCCTCACACGAGGACAGAGCAACCACTTTCTGTTTGGTTGAATGCCAGCTGATTGGGTTCCCACCGAGGAAGAAAACGACCCCAGTTATACTCCTGCGTGTGTCGACGTCGCCCGCCAGATCGGCGTCGCTGTAGCCGACGAGTTTGGCTGCCCCTTCATGCTTGACGTAGAGGAGACCGTAGTCTTGCGTACCAGCGATGTACCTCAGTATGCGTTTTACCGCAACGAGGTGATCTTCCCGAGGATCCTCCATGAACCTGCTCAGGTACCCAACTGAGAATGCAAGGTCAGGCCGAGTGTGTAGCAAGTATCGCAGAGCGCCAAGAATACTCCTATACTGAGTAGAATTCACTGCTGGCTCGCTACTTGACTTGCTCAACTTCAGTCTGTTCTCCATGGGCGTTGCAGCAGGATTGCAGAGCTTCATCCCACACCTCTCAAGTATCTTGCTTGCATATGCAGTTTGACAGAGCGTGATACCAGCCGGACTTTGTTTTACTTCAATTCCAAGATAATAAGTGAGAGGGCCCAAATCACTCATCTGAAATTGTTGTTTCATCTCCATCTTGAAGGCAATGATAATCTCTTTGCTTGTGCCTGTAATAATTAGATCATCGACGTATACACCCACAATCAGACGTCCACCTCCTTTGCTTCGAGTATACACGCCGTGTTCTGAACTGCTCCTCTGAAAACCAAGTGACCCCATGGTGGCATCAAACTTGGCATTCCAGGCCCGGGATGCTTGCCGCAGACTGTATAACGCCTTATGAAGGCGCATTACTTTGTCCTCGCTGCCGGAGATGACGAAGCCAGGAGGTTGTTGAGCGTACACTTCTTCTTGAATTGTGCCATTTAGAAACACGCTCTTAACGTCCATGTGATGAACCTCCCATTGTTCATGTGCTGCAATCGCCACCATCATGCGTACCGACTCGAGACGAGCCACTGGTGCGAATACCTCGTCGAAGTCGATGCCGGCTAGCTGGACGTACCCCTTTGCCACGGGCCTTGTGTCGCACGATGTCGCCAGCTTGATTACGCTTCACCTTGTATACCCATTTCAAGCCAATCGCACGATGACCAACAGGAAGTGAAGTGAGCTTCCAAGTCCCATTATCCTCAATTGCCTTCATTACCTCACACATCGCCATACGCCAAGCAACTTCCTTTTCTGCTTCGTTGAACGATGTTGGTTCTTCGGCTGAGGTAAAGTTGAGCTCTGCATTCAACACGCGACGCGCAAGTCCGGGAGGCTCCTCGTCCCGGATCAGGTCGTCGATGGCGCGAACACGAAGTGGGGCATCATCGTGATCTGCATCAAGATCCTCTTCTTCAACCTCCTGTTCAGGCTCCCCCGGCACTGCATGCTCCCCCGCAGGTGAGGGCGCCGGAGAAAGGGATGGTGTAGCCGACGCCGGCGTGATGTCGTGGATGACCTCGGTGCTGTATTCCACAGTGAATGGCTCAGAGTCGTTCACATGCTCGGTGTCGACGTTCCCCCAGTTCCATTTCCCTTGTTCATCGAAGATGATGTCACGAGAAATGATGACACGCTGTTCTGCGGGGTCGTAGCAGCGATACACCTTGGACTCGATTTCATAGCCGACGAAGATCGTTCTTTGGCTCCGATCATCGAGTTTCTTCAGATTCAGGCGAGTATTCTTGACATGCGCAACGTAGCCAAACGTGTGGAAGTAGTGGACTGCTGGAGTTACGTCGTGACAGGCTTCAAACGGAGTCCGGCCTTCGAGTGCGCGCGTCGGTGAGCGATTGAGGCTGTGGACAACCGTCGACACAACCTCTCCCCAGAAATACCTGGGCAAGTTCTTTGCCTTCAGCATGCATCGCGGCATGGCGACCACGCTCTGGTTGCGCCTCTCCACTACCCTGTTCTGCTGGGGAGAGTAAGGAGCAATGAGTTGGCACCCTACACCATGCTCTGCGCAGTACCGCCCGAACTCCACAGATGTGAACTCGCCTCCCCGATCAGTGTGTAGAACCTTTAGCTTCTTCCCTGTCTCCACTTCAACGGTGGCTTGAAAGTTCTTGATTTCATACGGGGCCTGGTCCTTGCTGGAGAGAAGCCGAAGCCACATATATCGACTCATATCATCAACAAGAAGCAAAAAGTACTTGTTACCACTGGGAGTCGTTGGAGTGATCGGCCCACATAAGTCCCCATGGACTAGATCGAGAATGGAGGTCGCACGTCGGCGCGCTTGCTCTGGGAACGCGGCACGCCTCTGTTTGCCGACCAAACAGCCATCACAGATTTGGTCCACTTGTTCAAGCACTGGAAGCCCACGCACTAAGCTTTGCATTGCCATCTTGCGCAATGAGGGGACCTTAGCAAGAAGACAGCCATGCTGATCGAAGATCCGTAGTATACCACCATTGATGTCGATGTGGCAGCCCATCTCATCGAGCTGACCAATGCTTATGATGCTCTCTTTCAACCGAGGGATGTAGAAGACTCCAGTGAGCGCGCGGTGCTCACCGCTCTTACGAGTAAGGATGATGGTGCCTCGCCCTTCAATCGCAGTGATAGAGCCGTCGCCGAACTTCACAGTGCCACTGATCTAAGTGTCGAGCTCGGCGAAAAGCTCTTTGCACCCAGTCATATGGTTTGTTGCGCCGGAGTCGAGAACCCATTTGTCATGGCTGCGCTGCTCCCCCGAACCCAGGTCTGCAAAGACCTTCTGCTCGGAGATGTGGACGACACGAAGTAGCGGCGGAGCTGGCGAAGTTGTTGGTGTCGACCGAGGGTTGAGGACGACGGAGTGAACCATCAGCAGGTTTTGTTCATACTCTTCGCCCTGCGCAAGGTGGACCTGAGCTTCTTCGTCACGCTTCTTCTTACGGCACTCACGAGCCTAGTGGCCTTTTTTACCATAGTACCCACAGATATCGTCACGGCTTGCTTCAGTCTTTCGTGCACCTCCCGTGCCTATCTTGCTGCCTTTGTTCTTGCCACCGCCTTTGCCACCACTGGTGCGAGCGCCAGTGTTGGGGCTAGAGCCATCGCGAACCTTCATGCGAGCCATCCACTCCTCCTCTGTGAGAAGCAGACGACCACCGCTCTCCTTGGCAGGAGATGGCCTCTTCCTCTACTCGACGGCGCGAAGATGTCCGACGGCCTCCTCAAGTGAGAGCAACTCCAAGTCGAGTAGTGTCTCCATCGAGATTGCAACCTGCTCGAGCTTGTCAGGGACAACGTGCAACATCTTCTTGATCACTTCCTTTTCGGAGATGTCATCGCCGAGCACACGGAGTTGGCTAGCAACAGTATTGAGGCGTAGTGAGAAATCCTCAACAGTTTCGCCAGCCTTGAACACGATGTCGTTGAAGTCTCGTCGGAGACGTTCGACATTGGCCTCCTTTACACGATCAGCGCCAAGTCGCACCTTCCGGATGGCTTCCCATGCATCATGAGCAGTGGATTTGACTGCTAGCCCAGCCTGCATCTCCACTGGTACGACGCGTAGGATAGCAGCGAGAGCACTTCGATCGTCGCGATGATCGCCGACACCAAACTCAACGACGTCCCAGAGCCCGGCTGCTTGCAGATTCACCTTCATCACAAGCGACCATTCAGTGTAGTTCATCCGTGTGAGCGTGGGGTAGACGATGGTCGAAAAAGACTTCTCGATAATCCGCTCAATGACGACGCCATGACCGCCGTCGTGATGACGCGAGCGACGCGGTGGAGGTGAGCGCGATTGT
This sequence comes from Zizania palustris, assembly GCA_019279435.1. Lineage (NCBI taxonomy): Eukaryota > Viridiplantae > Streptophyta > Magnoliopsida > Poales > Poaceae > Zizania > Zizania palustris. The sequence goes on along the minus strand of JAAALK010000079.1, from coordinate 33,465,306 downwards.
CGACGGCCGTTGCGGTCGCCTTGCTGAGAGCGCACAGAGCCGTGAGACATAGTCCAGGGATGCAGCAAGCTCTGATACCAAGTGTCGTAGTTCGCCGGAGAAGAACTCCTGTTACTTCACCGAAAACAAAAATGGAGAGAGTTTTGCGCTGCGAACTACCAGGCAGCTTTTCTCGGTTTTATCTTTATTCCAATGAACGAACTGAAAGAAGTGGCTGGCCGATGCGGCCGCCATGCGCGGAGTCCCGCGCGACGCGCGTTGTCACTGAAGAAACAGTTGAGAGCTCTAAAACTACGCTCAGCCATCGCACATGACGGTGAACACCATGAAAACAACGAAGCTAATCAACTAACAACCGAAAAAAGCTGAGTAAAACTAGTGATCGTGCAAGGAATATTCAACATTCCTCGCCACACTGTTCCCCAAGTAGTTGAGCAGGTGATCTCTCTACAAATCTCTGCAGCAACAGTAACAGCGGCAAAAACAAGCACTACTACAAACCGTCACTGTAGTGGCGTTGGGCAAAACCATTGTAGTGGTGGACCATTAGATGCCCGCCACTACAGTTGATGGTGCTGACGGCAGCACCAGCGCCCGCCACTACTATTGGTAAAGTAGTGGCGGTCGGTGCTGATGTCATCCCGGACCGCCACCATTTTACCAATAGCAGTGGCGGGCGCTGGTGCTACCCGCTGATGCTAAGCTGTCTGCCACTAAAGTATTGATGACATCACTTGCGACCGCCACTACTATTCTAGCTATAAATGCGCAGCTTCTTCCTCCCCGAGCTCTACCAGAGTTCGCATTTAATTTTGTCTGTACAATGGCGACAAAAATCTAGATAAAGAGGGGGGAGGCTTTGTTTTCGTTTCTTTTGAAGGATTTCATTCTAGGAGGTAAATTCATGCCGAATCTCACATTTATTTTGTATTTAATCATGTATACAATGAGTTATTAGCGTTTTACTAATTTAGGGTTTGTGAATAGAAATTTTCAAATAATCTTCCATTTACGGTGTTTCCTTCTCCCAAATGAACAAATATGACCCTCCTCACAATTATTCATCACTTGTATATTGATTTACGTCATTTTAATCTCTTTTTTAATTTGATTTATGATTATAGATCTAGAGTTATGTTGTTTGGAGAGAGAGAAACCAATATAGTTAATTTTTTTAATAATTTTTTTCTGCTTAATACATAGTTTGAATTAAAGCATTTTTAATTAATGTTGTTATGAGCGATAATAAATCAATATATTTTCAATTTGTAAATTACTAAAATTAACAATAATGAATTTATTAATATTTTTTCAAATAATATATGTTTTAGATGGAGCATAGGTCTTGAAGTATTGTTCGATCCTGAGAGTGAAGTGGCCAAGTATCCAACTCTGTATGATTGGGCCAGAAGAATAAAAAGGCAAAAAACAACAAATCGATAAGAATTTTGAAGCTGAGAAGAAAAAAAGATGCGCAAGATATAAGTTGGCCTTCCAAGAAAACATAAACCGCATGAGCATGTATTTGTGAAACAATGGTTAATTTTGAAATTTTGATAGATGTAAACTTTTTAAACTTGATGTGTGATAAAATGTAAACTTTGTAAATTTATAAATTGATGTGATGTGTTGTTGTTGTGTTGATGTGTTGCTGTTGTGGATGTGTATGTGGATATGTGGATGTTTTGTTGCTGTGTATGTAGATGGTTGTGTGAAGCATATAATGTAAACTTTGTAAATTTGTAAATTGATGAGATGGATGGTTGTTGTGTTGATGTGTTGCTGTTGTGGATGTGTATGTGGATATGTGGATGTTTTGCTGCTATGTATGTGGATAGCTGTGTGAAGCATATAATTTCTATGTATGCGGAATGCGGACACAATGTGATAGCCATGAGGAAGCATGTGGGAGGCATCGAGATTTATAGCAACACGGAGAAGGCAACAAAATAGGGTACACAACAAGGCACGCACGAACAAAGACAAAGCATAGGCGGCACGAGGCATGACCGGGGAAAGAGGGACAGTGAGACTCACCCCGAGAAAAGGCCCGGCCCCGGAGCCAAGCCGCCACCACCCTGCTCCTCAACCCAAGAACTGACTAGGAGGAAGACGAGTGCGCCCGCGCCCCGCATGCATGCAGCCACACAAATGCTCGCGTGGATCGTGTGCTGTGTGCACATGTGCGGATGTGCCTTCCGATCTCCGATCTCCTCTCTCTCACCTTTGTGTGTTGGGACGACTGGGCGCTAATTCGGGCGCTAGTGGGAAAAGACGACGGTGGGGCAATTAACCTGAGTGGCCGGCCTTGCAGTTTGCAGGTGTACGTGCTCGTCCTCCTCTAATGGCTGCACCCAGGAGTCAGGAGAGGCGGCCCAGCGTGCCTCCTGAAGTGCCCACACAGCACAGCAGCGCACACACACAAATGCAGTGATAGGGAAAGGAAGAAGGATGTAGAAGAAGGGGATATAGATGAGACTTGATAGAAGAAGGGGCTCACCGCAAGAGTCCAAGAAACGGCAAGGAGGCAATGATGCTTGGATGGAAGGCTTTCCTGAATTCCTGTCTCCTCTGCTGAGTTGAGCTTTGCTTTTGGTTTCCTTGGGAGGTGTACTGTACTGGACTGTATTGGTGACTGGTGTGTGGCACTGTGCGTTACGCGCGGGGGACGGGATCATGCGTTTCGCTGCCACTTTCAAGAGGGGAATTACGTCTCTCGTCGACGCCTTTTTCTCTCTGCTTTTTTAGGTGCGAGCTCGACGTCATGTTTATTTTGCGTGCAGTATGGGGTCCGTCCTACGGCGAATTCGTCTTTCCAACGGCAGCCTCCTTGTCCGTGCGCTCGTTTTAGTCGTCTTTTTTATACGAGGCTACAATATCTGAAAATAAAACTTTTTTAAATATCTGTTAGGGACGGAACATATGTCACTATCACTTTACGCGCAGAATAGCACGATCCAACATGTACGCGTTAATATGGTTAGGATCCGATCGGATCTACTATCCTTTAAGCACGTGACGATGCTGATATGATATGTAAGAAGATCTAAATATACTAACCACGACAACCAGTGATGAATGGTTGCAGTATCTCAAAATTGACACTAAAAGCAAAATCAAAAAACTAATTCACGACCAATCTGAAAAATCCCTAACTAAACTAACATTTCTGATGACCTAGAAAATTTTGAAAGGGCACTCTCGAGAACTCCGATCAAGCAGCAGTAAAACGAGCGTAACTTTTTGATCCGCAACTCAGATGGATCTGAAATTTTGACACAAAAAGTAGACTTCAATACGAAGCTTTACTGAGTAGTGTTGGGGGAAAATATTTCATCCTCAGGGTTATTGCAGTAACAAGACAAAGGCAGATAATGGATTCGAAGGTTACCAGCCTACATTTTCGAAGATGCCTTGAGTCAAGTTCGAAGTATGAAGATGGATTTTAGTTCGGAGTATATTTTCGAACTAGTCTCTTGTGAGATTTTTTCTGCCAGCTAAGATAGCAGACTTATCTTCTTTCTCATTAGATTAGTCTTTTACCATTTTAGCCCTATTAAGGGTACTGAATAGTTTCCACTATGGCAGTTGTAATAGAGGGGTAAATAGGTCTTTTCCTTAATATTTGAGCCTATAAATACTCCTCATTTCACCCTGTAATAGGGACCGAATACAAGTTATTCAATACACACATTCGAACTATTCTAAGTTATTATCCTTTCGGAGGCTTAGAACAGTTCACTTCGCAAACACTTCGTTTGTTAGTTTCTAATCTTCAGAAACCTGTTAGCGTAATCTTTTACGCCAACAAGTAGTTTCACTCAATTTTGAGTTCCCATTAAAAAGAAATCCTCGAGATTGCATCGGCGTAAAAACAGAGCAAATCCAATCTAGTAATTAAAACCTTAATTACTCCTAAAATACGAGGAATAAATCAATAAAACTTTTCGGACCTCTCTCTCAATATACTTTCAATTCGAATTAAATCACAAGTAAAAGTGAAATAATAGAATAAGTCAAAATGATATAAACTGATGAGTATTATGAAGAAAGAACGTGATACCATATTCTTTGATGCTTGAAAATGATTCTTTATTGCATAAGAGTGTTTATAATGTGCAATCCATAACATCCCTCATGAAATCACGAACAAAGCCCTAGATGAAAAGTAAAAAGTTAAATCCTAATTTTTCTTTCTTCTACAATACATGTGTTGGAGGAAAATGCTTCACTTTCAGGACTTAGAGATTAACAGTTCAAAAGGACTGATCAACTTCGGAGCTGTTGGGCTCATGCTCGAAGGTGGAGGAGTTGTTAAGCCGTAGGGTGCTTCGATCTATGATCCGAAAGAACCCTCCACAGGATATGAGGCTTCAGAGTCAAACGACAGGATTGATAAGATGTTTGACTTATCTATTTACTTTGGGTAGATTTTACCATTTTAACCCTGCTCAAGGTACCAAATAGTTTCCACTATGTCGGTTGTAATAGAGGGGTAAATAGGTCTTTTCCTTAGACCTTTTTGCCTATAAATACCCCCCTTCTTACCCTGTAATAGGTATCGAATACTTAGCTATTCAATACACATATTCGGACTACTTAAGCTGTTATCCAATTCGGAGGCTTGAGATAGTTCTTAAACACGAACCCACTGTTTGTTTGTTCTTGATCTCAGAGAACCTGTTAGCGTAATCTTTTACGCCAACAGTTGGCGCCGTCCGTGGGGAACCTAGTTCTAGAAGCTAGTTCTCTACTGCTGACTGCACTTCGAAGAGCACTTACGGAGGGAGCCTCGGAGTCCCAAGATTCTACGCATCCTTCGGTAAGGGGCTTCCTAGTGCGGTTCGAAGGCCTTCCCTCGCCTTCCTAGACCAATCGAAGTCCTCAGTCTTCGGACCTCTCCGTTACTAGCTATGCCTCCCAAGCGAAGCCAATCCTCGGGTCCTCTCTGAAGGTCCCCTCGGACCAGCGGAGCCGGACCCTCAGCTGTTCCAACGGTTCTCGAGAGCGCCGCTAGGCTTCGAGTGCCCAGAGGCCCTCGGGCTCCTCCTACGGTGCTCCAAACTGATTATGTCAGTTCCCAAGACTCGGAGCTACCCTCCGACGAAGACGAAGACCTTCCTGAGGCCGAAGCTACTCAGATAGCGAGGCTTCAGGCGGAAGTGGCTAGATGGAGGAAAGAGGCCGCTGATCGCCTCCGCTCCCAAGCCTCCACTGAGACTCTAGAAGGGCCCCAAGATGGTGGTGCTCGCAATCTTCCCGAAGTTGTTCAAGTCCCGGAGGAGGCTGAGAACGCATCTTTCGATGATGAGTCTCCGCTACATTCAGACTTGCAAAGGGTGCCCTTCGATCCCAGGTTCAAGGCCTCGAAGTTGCACAAGTATTCCGGTGGGTCAGACCCTGGAGAATTTGCTCGCTCATACGCCCTGACGATAGAAGCAAGCGGAGGGGTGCGCAACACTATGGCAAAGTGTTTCCCCCTCGCTCTCGAAGGTGTGGCTCTCCGATGGTTCTAGTCCTTGCAGCCAGGATCGATCAGATCTTGGGAGTAGTTGAAGAGGAAGTTCGTGAGCAACTTCCAAGGTACCTTTGTGGCTCCAATGTCGCTAGGGAGCTTGTTCTAGGTGAAGCAGCGAGCAGGGGAAACGCTTCGACAATACTTCACGCGCTTCGCCCACACCAAGTCGCAGATCAAGGGCTTGTCTACCTCTTCGGTAGTCGACACCGCCCGTGAAGGGGTGCTAAACCCCGATCTCCTCAGCAAGCTCCATCGGAAGCCTTTGTTATCCGTGGCACAGCTGATGGCATACTTCGAACAGTATGCCAAGGCGGAGGAGGGATGCCTTCGATGAGCCATAACACCCGCACCAGCCCTCCGAGAAGTGAAGACGGAGCCCGAAGCCTCAGCTTCTCTGCAACCCCCTCAAGACAATCGCTTCAGCGAGCACAGGTGAGGAAAGAAGCATTTCCGCTCGGATGTGTTAAGCATCGCACCCTCCGTTCTGAAGGCACCTGCCAGTTATCAGCAGGCGCAAGGCTTCAAGGTTGGAGCGCCGAAGCCTCAAGAAAGATTACCTGGCAGGCGCCAAAGTTTTTTCTGCTGCGTGCATGGTGACAATAGAAGCCATGTCACGAAGGACTGCAAGACGGTGTTAGCCCTTCGGGGCGACTACCTAGGACGAAGTACCGGGCGGGGTACTTTAGATCGAGCCCCACCAACGGCACGTTCGGAGCCTATGCAAATCGTGGCCCGAGCCGATGTCCCTGAAGCCCCCATGCGGCTGCCGGTGGCCAACATTATGCCACCACTGAAGCAGGAAGACCCCCAAGACCGCGGAAAGCGAGTGGTCCTGCCCATCTCCGGAGGGGGGACCCTCGGTAGCATGTCCAAGAGGCAGCGGCGTGAATACGTCCGCGAAGTAGGGCACATTGGGACCTCGAGTTCCGCGGAAGGAATGCCAGAATGGTCTCATGTGCCCATTTCTTTTACTGCCAGTGATGCCTTGGGGGTGAAGTTCCCCCATGCTGACCCCTTGGTCATTTCCGCAGATATAGCAGGGGTGGAAGTCCGAAGGATCCTAGTGGACGGCGGGAGCTCCGCAGACATACTTTTTGTCCAGGCCTTCGACCAAATGTGCATACCCTGGAAGCATCTACTTTCAACGGCCCGACCACTTCAAGGTTTTGCAGGTCCGCCTCTCGATGCCCTCGGCCAAATAGGCCTCAGGGTTGCTTTCGGAGAGGGGCCTTTGGCCAGGGTGGAGGAGGTGATCTTCGACGTCGTCGACGCCCCCTATGCTTACAACGCAATCTTCGGGTGAGGGATGCTGAACCAATTCGGAGCTATAGCGCATCACAACTATCTATGTCTCAAGATGCCCACGTAAGGTGGAGTTCTTACTGTTTCGGGAGACCAAGCTATAGCCCGAAGAATGGAGTATGGTCACGGCCAGCCGTTGGACCCCCGGCAAGTACATAGTGTGACGGAGCACACCGAAGAGGTTCCGGAGGCTTCGAACTATTCGAAGGGGCTCTCCCTTAAACCAAGCCCAGAAGGTGATGTCATGATGAAGATAATTTCAAAGGATGGCAAAGAATACCCAATACAGTTCGGCAAGGGGCTATCCCTAGAGATAGCTGCCTCGTTGGAAGAAGTCGTCAAGTAAAATTTGGATGTCTTTGCCTGGACTGACGAAGACATCACAAGGGTTGATCGGAGTATCATCGAGCACAGCTTGCTCGTCAACCCGAAGGCTAGGCCCGTGCGCCAGGGGCTCCGTAAGCTGTCTGTGGAAAGGGCAGGACTCGTCAAGATCTAAGTAGAAAAATTGTTAAAGGCTGGCATCATCAGGGAGGTAGCCCATACCGAGTGGTTGGCAAACCCTGTTTTTGTAAGGAAGGACTCGAGCAAATGGCGCATGTGTATCGACTTTACTTCATTAAATAAAGCATGCCACGAGACCCCTACCATATGCCCCGAATAGACCAGCTAGTGGATTCCACAACCGGCTCCGAATTGCTAAGCTTCCTCGATGCTTATTCCGGGTATCATCAAGTCTGGCTAAAGCGTGAAGACGAAGCCAAGACAAGTTTCATAACTCCTTCTGGGGTATTTTGTTATGTAAGAATGCCTTTTGGATTAAGGAATGCCGGAGCCACATTTTCACGTTTAATAGCTAAGGCTCTAGGTCACCAAATAGGCTAGAATGTTGAAGCCTATATGGATGACATTGTAATAAAAAGTGCTCAAAAGCACCAGCATAGTCTAGACTTAGCTGAAATGTTTGAGAGCCTCCGAGCATGTGGAATATGCCTCAACCCGGAAAAATGTATATTCGGGGCGCATGCAGGAAAACTGCTAGGGTACTTAGTTTCGAGCAGGGGAATCGAAGCTAGCCCAACACAGATAAGTGCACTGCAAAGAATGGCTTCACCAGAAAATTTGAAACAAGTCCAAAAGCTAGCAGGAAGGCTTGCAACTCTTAGTAGATTCCTAGCCAGGTCAGCAGAATGAAGCCTTCCAATTTTCAAAGCCCTAAAGGGGTCCGAAAGTTTCAACTGGAAGCCGAAATGCCAGAAAAGCTTCGATGATATCAAGGCATACCTCGGAAGCCTGTCAACGCTTACTGTGCCCCTCCCGGAGGAAACACTCCTCCTTTATCTTGCAGCAACAGGCTCCGCAGTAAGTGCAGTACTGATCAGGGAAGTTGACCTTAAGGGAAAGCTGGTGCAGAACCCAGTTTATTTTGTTTTAGAAGCTTTGTCCGGAGCTAAGATAAGATACTCCGAGCTCGAGAAATTTGCTTATGCCCTGGTGATTGCCTCGCGGAAGCTAAGGCATTACTTTCTGGCGTATAACCTAATCGTTCCTACCTCGTACCCTCTTGGTGATATGCTCCGAAGCAAAGATTCTACGGGTAGGATCGGAAAATGGGCTATCGAGCTAGCCCCCTTTGGAATTTCCTTCACGGCAAGAACAACTATCAAATCCCAAATCATAGCTGACTTCGTAGCAGAGTGGACTCCATCTATAGTTTGGGCTCCGGAGGAGCCCTCCGAAGGTTTATGGACAATATTTTCTGACGGAGCTTATCAGGCATCTGGTGCTGGAGCTAGAGAGGTCATCATATCACCGTTAGGGAAAAAGGCCATGTATTCTGCGAGGCTCAACTTTAAGACCACCAATAATATCGCATAATACAAAGGAATCCTGCTAGGCCTCTAAAAGGCAAAGGCACTTGGAGCAGCAAGGATAATAATTAAAACAGATTCCCAAGTCATCGTAGGGCATGTTGACAAGAGCTTTCAAGCAAAGAACCCACATCTAGCGAAGTACCTAGAGGAAATCCGCAAGACTGAAGCAGCATTCAAAGGATTTTCTGTTCGAAGTATGCCTCGAGCAGATAATCAACTTGCAGACATTCTAGCAAAGGCTGCAACCGGAGCATTAGACCTCCCGGAGGGTGCTTTTTATGAAGAACTAGTCAATCCTATAGTCAATCAATTACCCTCCATAGAAGTCCTTTGCATTCTAGCTGCAGATTGGCGGGCTCCGATAATGGATATCTTGCAAGGTAGCGCAGATTCTTCAGAGGGTCCGGATTTCTAAAGGTTACAAGCAAGGGATCAAAATTATAAGCTTGTTAATGGAATGTTGTACAAAGCTGGGGTTTGTTCTCCTCTACTCCGGTGCATGTCCCAACCTGAGGGCCAAGACATACTTCGGGACATTCACGAAGGTTTATGTGGAAGCCACCTAGCCTGTGGCGCGCCGATTTATCGAAATCGGAACATTATTGAATTTCATAAGAAAAACAATAATACAAGAGGTTCATCATGCAACAATCGTACATACGACAAGTATTCATGGTACGCAAACCATAATTATTACATCAGAGTTTAATAAAAACAATAATAAAAGTAGAATTGCACGACGAACGCCTTTTCAAGATCTTTTCGCTTGACTGGGTCGCTACTCCAGACCATCTTCATAGTAGGCATCCTCTGAAGTGTGTCCAACAGGTATGAGTACAAAAGTATTCAACAAGCCACCGCAAATGCATGTAATAATGCAAGATAATAACAAAGGAAGGATAATGGATAAAATTGCGGAAAAGTACATTTTCAGTTATTGCATTTAGTGTAGTCAAATTTTATCATTCGGAATAATAAACATGAACATCAATAATAACATCTAACTTGAGGAGTACGTTTTACCTCCTCGCACAACAGTCCTTACATGTCAAACAATCATGCACATACATATCAAAAGTAAACTAACTATGGGATGTCACGCAACCCACCCTTGACCGTGGGCTCGGCTTTTCGAAAAGATTAATGACTCTGATCAGATATGTACTACTATACATACAAGGCACGCACTCATCCCAAACACCAAAGTGTAACGAGATGACCCATACCACGGGAACTCGTGCCAAAACCTCAGCATGAAATGATCCAAGCGATAACCACCCGCTCTAGGTTTTGCCGGTGCGCCGGGCCGCATCTCGGCTAACGTCGCACCCGCTTTTGCGCCACGTCGGTACAAGCCACCCGCAGGTGCTGCTTGACCCATCTCCAAATGGTGGCCTCGGTTTGGAACACTACATACCTTAGTTAGGACTTACCCATTAGACTTGTGGTTAGTACGGAAGTGTATTGCAATGGATCCCGCAGACCGGTCCTTATAGTGCCCCGGGTGCTACCGACCAATTCCCTAGCTTGCACCTGGAACCCACCATGCATTCACTCACAACCACAACTCATCACCGACAGAATTCCAAGGATAAGAATAACGGGGATCATATAGTAGAACCAAGTTGCTACGACTCATTTTTAAATCCTATAGCAATCGTGTCAATACATTGGACACTAGCTAATAATACTAATCATATGGTGACAACGAGGATAGGTGAGATAGCATGGCTTGGGTTGCACATCAAGTTCGGGGGATCCTAATAAATATATTGTAAGGGTTTCATTTTGACTTATGCATGTATAACCTATGTGTTTTAGCAATAGTTTAATAAAACATGGGTTTAATATGCTCAAAATATTGGTTTGGTGACTTGCCTTGTTCAGCGAATAGGGAGGGAGGAACTTCCGGGTAATATTCCGGCTCCTCGGCGGCGTCGTATTCTTCCCAATATAAATAAAGTAAAATAAAATAAATACAACATTCGATTAAACAATATAAAAGGGTTAATTTTTTCTGTGCCATTACGATTTTTACGGTTTTCCAAAATGCCATCGTTGTGTCACTGCCAGATGGGGGCCGCCACAGTCACTGACAGTGGTATGTAGGCAATTTCTGAAAATTATAATGGCATGTGAGTAATTTTCCCAATATAAAATCACACAACAAGCACATAGGTTTAAATTGGTTTAATTTAATGAAAACTAAGTTGTTAAGTTTCTGAAATTTATTTTATAAATAATTTAAAATGAACTATGATGAAATATTGTCCTTTGTAAAAAGGGGTTTTAAATGTGAATAATCTCATTTTAAGTTTTCTAAATAATTTAAAATGAAAGGTTCAGAGAAAACTTAGTGGTTTCATTATTCTAACAGGGAATGAATTAATATAATTTTTTTTGGAATTTAAATAATTAAATTTGTATTTTACCCTAAGGGCATTTGAATACTTTATTACAAAATCATGAAATGTCCAAAGTAAACATACTGTTTTTATTATATGAACATGTAGAGAATAATATTACAAATTTTCTGGAATTGAAATAGTAATTTTTGAAGTTGAAATGCACAAGATATGAATTTTAGAAGCTTAAAGTCATTTTTGGAATTTAATTTACAACCAAAACAGTCTCGGGTCCACTGTGAGCCAGGCTCACGGTGAACCCACGCACTGTGCACGTGCGCCGGATCGAGATACACCGTTGGATCACGATCGGGCGGTCACGGGCGAGGCGGGGGAGTTAAGTTGTCGCGGACGGCCAGGATTAAAACGCTAAACCGGTACGCGATGGACGATCTAGATTGAATGCGGGTTTTTAAAACTAACGGACGCACAAGATTAAAACGTACAGCTTCGATCAGATCCGATGGTGCGGATTAAATCATGTATGTGGTGAGGCCGGCGTCGTCCGATCGTGATCGCACGACCGGGATTGAATCCGACACGACACGGGTACTCGACCCGTGCCGGTCGTCTTCTCCAGCGACGGCGAGCGGGCCAGAGGCCACGGCGAGCGACGACGGTCGTATCTAAGGTCTAAAATGGAAAGAGGACACTACGAGGATTACGAGGGTACCTCTGCGGTGGTCCGGGGACGACGGGGCGTGGCCGGCGACGAGGGTAGACGGCGAGGCGGTTTCGGGTCCTTGTCGGCGACGGCGATCCGGCGAGGTTCGGCGTCAACGGAGGGGTGGCCGAGGTTGGTGACGTCCTTGCGGTCACGATGGTGTGGTTGGATAGGGCAGAGGCAGTTGCCGGCGATGGTGAGTGGCGACCACAGTGGGGGCGATGGTGTGGTGCTTAAACGGGTGTCTCGGGTGTCTGATTTTGTTCTGGACTGCGAGAGCATGGGGGTCGAACATGGCGGAGACTGAGGGGTTAAATAGGGGCGTCAGAGGGGCTTGCATGCAAGGAAAGCCGAGGGAGGGCCTTAACTCACCGGCGAGGGCTCGACCATGCACGACGCTGTGTTCCCGTGGGATAAAACGCATCAATTAAAGCGATTAAACGACCGGCGGACCTCGGGGTGCATTAATCCAACGCCAATTGAATGAGGGAGGGACCAGCGAGGCGGATCTGAGGTGGGGGTCGTCGGCCTGCGTGATTTGGGGGCGGTGGCACGAGGTGGACGAAGGGTCCGATAGGTGGGCCAAGGCAGTCAGCGGGCGCGAGTGGGCGAGGTGGCAGCTGACGGGTGGGGCGGGCTCGGCCGAGGGAGTGATTCGGTTGGCGCCGACAAGTGGGGCCGGGCGGTCGCGCGCACGCACGAGGGGAGACATACTCGCTGACAAGAGGGGCCCGTGTGTCAGTCCGAGGCACGCGGGGGTAACGGGCTGGGCCGGCTGGGAGAGAGAGAAAGGGAGGGTGAGGGCCCGTTACTGTTTAAAGGATTTTCTGAATAAAAATAATTACAGAAATTGATTTAAATTATTTGGACTACTTCCAGGGCTGATAAAAATTTGTAAAAATTCTCAAAAATATAGCTTGACCTTGGGATCATATACAAAATTTTCTAGCCCCTGGTTTGGTCATTTCATGTATGTTCTAGTTCAAAAAGGCTAAGGAGGGCATTAAAGGTATTTCCAAAATAAATAATTCCAGGAAAACACATTAAATAATATTTTTATTTCTCTGGAAATTTGGGGTGTTACATAGCCCCTCGTGCTCTAACAGGAAAGACACTTCGGCAGGGGCTCTACCGGCCGACAATTATAAGAGATGCGGAGGAGTTGGTTCGGACCTGCCAAGGATGCCAGTGGATGGGAAGACGAAGCCACCGTCCGCCAGTTCCACTTCAAGTTATTGCCCCGGTATGGCCAATGGCTCGGTGGGGTATGGACCTCATCGGCCCTTTTCCAATGGCGAAAGGCAGCTTAAAGTTTGAAGTGGTAGCAATCGAGTATTTTTCCATGTGGGTCGAAGCAGAACCCTTGACCGCTATCACTTCAAGGAATGTGCAAAAAATTTTCTGGCAAAATATTATATGCATGTTCGGAGTGCCAAGGGAGCTAACTGTGGATAATGGAACCCAGTTCGAAGCTGACACATTCAAAGAATTTTGTGAAGAACTAGGCATTAAGTTATGCTTCGCAGCAGTGCGCCATCCACAGTCAAACGGAGCTGTCGAGCGAGCCAACGGGAATATTCTCTCTAGTCTGAATCGAAGGATTGTCGGGTTGGCCAAGGGGCTATGGGTCGAAGAGCTTCCCAAGATCTTGTGGTCCATTCAAACCACTCAAGCCAGGTCCACAGGCTTTACCCTATTTAGACTACTATTCGGAGATGAGGCCATGACTCCTACGGAGCTCAGGGGTGGATCCCTTCGTGTAGTGCAACCCAGAGATGAAGACGAGAGGAACACTTCACTGGACTTGTTAGAAGAAACAAGGCTTCGAGCTGTCGCCAATCTGACGAAGTACCAAGGCCAAACAAAAACATGGTATCACCCGAAGATAAAGCTGAACGAGCTTAGACTAGGTCATTTAGTTTTGCGAAGTGTAATAGCCCCGGGGAAGCTAGGAAATAAATGGGAAGGACCATATATTATCCTACGCTCAGGGCGCCCCAGATCGTTTAAATTAGCTAATTTAGAAGGGGAAGAATTGAAACATGCAAGGCATGCGGAGCACCTTAAGCGTTACTACGCTTAGGGGCTCCTTGTAATCACTTGTAAAAATTCCTTTTCTAAATAAAGTGGAGGGTCGAATCTTGTTTGCTCTTCGAATATCCCTTACTCCTGGTAGATGCATCAGGAGGAAGGAGATGCTTGTGGAGTCAAGCATCTTTCTAAGGACCCGGGCAACAGCCTACGAACCATTGGTTCAAGGGATTTGCTGCCAGCCTACGGATTCCAGGCTCCGGCTTGTTAGGATCCGTAGAAGAGTCTAAGGACTTTAAAAATAAACAGATTTCCGACCTCCGGGTTCGAAGTATCTCTAAAAGAGACGAAGGTGGCCAGCCTACGGATTCCAGGCTCTGTCTTGTTAGGATCCGTAGAAGAGTCTAAGGACTTTAAAAATAAACAGATTTCTGGCCTCTGGGTTCGAAGTATCTGTAAAAGAGCCGAAGGTGGCCAGCCTACGGATTCCAGGCTCCGGCTTGTTAGGATCCCTAGAAGAGGCTAAGGACTTTAAAAATAAACAGATTTCCGGCCTCCGGGTTCGAAGTATATGTAAAAGAGCCGAAGGTGGCCAGCCTACGGGTTCCAAGCTCTGGCTTGTTAGGATCCATAGAAGAGTCTAAGGACTTTAAAAAAACAGATTTCCAGCCTCCGGGTCCGAAGCATCTGTAAAAGAGTCGAAGGTGACCAAGCAATAAGGTTTCAAGGCTCCAGCCAATGAGACACTTTTAAAGTCCTAAGCAACTAGTATAGGAGCCTGCATATATAGATCCAGCTCCGAAACTTACAAAAATCGTAATACAAACCTATGATCGAAGAACTCTACGAAAAGGTAAAGTATGGTTATTAAGTGTTGTGTGAAGCATCGAATTGTTGTGCGTGTCATTGTGTCCGACGGACCTTATTGCAACGTGTAAGGTCCCCCACCCATAAGGAGGGGTAGGAGGGTAAAGAACAACAAGATGCTTCCGGTGCAATTCATATTAATCTGTCATACTTTTACATGAAGAGAAATTTTGGTCCAAGCCTAAGTAAAATCGGAGACCCTTTCGGCCTCTAGAGCTACCTCTACGGCTACTTTGACCTTCGGAGCTCGAAGCCGCCGAGATTGTCTTTTTAGTTCGAGTTCTTCTCTTCTTCCTCGAGGCTCGCAGTTTCTTCTGCTCCTCTTGAAGATCGGCCCAAGTCAGAAGCCTTTCGGAGTTAGCCTCCACAGGGTCTTCGGCTTGATACTCCGAGTCAGACCAATCTATATGTTCGGAGGCTGAAGATGTCTTCTCTTTTTCCTCTTCCTTGATATAAGTTAAGACTTCTTGAAAAACTTTGAGGGTTACCTCTCCTTTATCTCCGAAAGGAACAGAGAAGCGAGAGCGGTGGTAAGGCCTTAAGCTCTCAAGGGTTGACCACTGCTTCCGGAGCCCTTCGTTAAATTCCAGTATTTCGAAGTCAGGCTCCGAAGGACATGACAGAACCTAAAAGAACAAAACACCCAAACAAGCTCTTCGTTTATAAACTTTTCATTAATGCAAGGGGCTTTACAAGATTTCTTATACATAATTGTCCTATGAGCTAGACCTGCGGGTCGGTTGGCGGAGCAGGAGGTGCCGGAGCCGGCGAGGCTGGAAGCGGCGACCTTGTTTGTGCTTGCTTCTGCCGACGGGCCTCGTCGATCCAAGCTTTAGCTGCAGCCTTGTGGTCTGTCTTCTAGGTTGACCGGAAAACTTCCCAAGCCGAGGCTACATCTAGCGAAGGATGCAAGAAGTCATCGGAGGCAAAGCTTCCGGGTGTCGAACCCCTGACCGGAGCGATAGGAATCTGAAGGGCTTCAAGGTGACGGAGGACTCCAATTCCAGCTCATTGCCCGGAGATCTCTCCGTACCAGACGCCGGAGCTCATCATCAGTGACGTCGCCACTTGAATCCTCTTCAGCTTCCGGTCGAGGGACTCACTGGCAGTAGCATAAGACAAAGGGCACATAGTGCCAAAATATTCCAAGGTACCCTGAAGGACATCCAAGGTACGTTCCACTATAACGACATTCTTCTTCTCTGCCGCCTCCAACCCCGTAGCAGTAGCAAACACTTCGGCCATCTGGGACAGCAAGGAACTTTTCTGAGCCATCGCCTTCTTAAGAGAACCTTGGAGCTCTACTAGTTGGGTGCTCGAAGTAGCCGCCGCCTGCTGGAGCTTCTCAACCTCCGCTCGGAGCACCAAGCACTCGACTTCAGCTTCTTGGGCTGAAGTCCGGAGTGTGTCGCTGTTCTGCCTTGCGAGTTGGAGGGCTTCGTCAGCATCGGCCCTAGCCCTCCGCTCTTCGAGGACCTCTTCCTCCAACCGAAGTGTTCTCTCTTCGGAGCCTTTAAGTGCGGATTGGAGGGTGGTAACCTTCCTTTTAAGTCGGTTAGTTTCGACTTTATTGGAAGTCGCTGCCGCTCTAGCAAGGACAAATTGCTGCAAGAGGAACAAGTAAGTACCAGGTATTTACATTTGCTAATAGAAAATATTTGCGGTACTTCTTATACCTGAAGGGCAGCCCTTTCGAGGGCCATGTTAAGCTCTGGGGCCCTGGCTTTGCTCAAAACAGAGACCAAGTCGGAGTTAGCGACTTCCTGGCCTTTCTCCGCCAAAGGCTCTAGAAGTGCCCGGAGGCCCGTCCATTGCTCCAGGAAAGGCGCCAGCAGAGGAAGCAAGACAAAGCTTGGTGATCATCTGTCGTTGCCTCTTCCTCCGAGTTGCTTGCCGAAGGCTTGTTGGAAGAGGGTGTCGTCGTCGGACCGGGAGGGATTCCGAGGCTTGACATGCTTTTTCCCCTCCCCGGCACGAAGACAAGAGGCTCGACTCCGGCGGAGGTAGCTCCTCCTTCGGCGGCTGCCCCTTCAGTTGGAGCCACGTCGGTAGGGATGGCCCCTGCCACCGGAGCCGCGTCGGCGGAAATGGCCCCTGCCACCAGAGCCGGGGTGTCCAGTGGAGCCGAGGTGTCCATCGGAGCCACAACCCTAGAAGAGGCTGGAGCTTCGTGTGCAGCCGGGGCTTCGTTGCCTTTCGATGTACCTGCAACATCAAGGTATTTGGTGAACATTTACAAGTAAAAATTGTTGCAGGAATCGCCCGAGGCAAAAGATTCGAAGTATACCTTCGGAGGAACCTTGAGGTAAAATGGTCGGGTCCTCCAGGACTTCGTACATCCGGAGAATCTCATCGAGGTCGTCCCCCAAAGTCCTCTCCAGTGTAGTTGCCGCTAGAGCCACAACCTTCGCCGTGATCACCCCAGCTACGGGTGAGTTGGGGGCGACGGTCTCCATCTCCAAGCTCACGATAGCGGGCGCGGGAGTATGTGCCGTGTCTGCCTCCGCAGCCTCTCGAGCAGAAGCTTCGGTTGGGGCCCCTGCTCCATCTTCATCACCTTCTAGGAGGTAGTTCTCGAAGTCCTTCGCCAGCTGGACATCAGAACCCTTGCTCTTAGAGTCCTCCGAAGCTGAGCTCCGAATGCCCAAGGACGAGGCGGATGAAGCCGGGGTCAATTGAGGAGGGATCTTCACTACCTTTTTCTTCTTGGCGGGGGTTTCGCCAGCCTTCTTCGGAGGCTCAGCGACAACTTTCCTCTTCCGAGGGGCCGCTCCGGCCGGGTTGAAATCTGGCAGAGGAGGAGGCACCATTCTGAGGGCTCCCCACACCCTGTTGGAGCACTCCCAGCTCCCCACCAGCTCCATCCTCTTTTGCCTTTCAGCCACTGTAGGGGCTCTGAGGACCCGTTCGATGGCCCTTGCTATCTGCTCTAGGGCTAACGCCAATGGAGCCGCTGAAAGAAGGTAACATATTATAAGTATGTTATTTATTCATCTAACATGTTATTGCAGGAGAGTCGAAGTCTTACCTAGAGTTCGGAGCTCACCCTCCGAAGCGTGCTGAAACACTATCGGCCAGTCTGCCCCGAGGGGTGGGATTCAAAGAGCAATGAACTCTTCGACCAGGTCGCGCATGCTCATGCGGCTGGTGTAGCGCCCTGATTTAACAAATCGGGACATTATTGAATTTCAGAAGAAAAACAATAATACAAGAGGTTCATCATGCGGCAACGTACATACGACAATATCCATGGTACGCAGACCATATTTATTACAACATTGTTTTAGTAAAAGCAGTAATAAAAATAATTAAACAGCGGCATGACGAACGTCTTCTTCAGGATCTTTCTTCTCGACTGGGTCGCTACTCCAGACCGTCTTCAAAGTAAGCATCCTCTGTGGGGTCCAACGGGTATGAGTACAAAAAGTACTCAACAAGCCACCGCAAATGCAAATAATAATGCAGGATAATAAACAAGGAAGGATAATGGCTAACATTGCGGAATAAAGCAGTTGTAGTTATGGCATTTAGTGTAATCATATTTTAATCATGCGGAAAGTAAACATGAGCATCATCAACATCAACTAACTCGAGGAGTACGTTTTACCTCCTCGCACAACGGTCCTTACATGACAATCCATCATGCACATTCATATTCAAAATAAACTAACTGGGGGATGTCACGCAACCCGCCCTTGACCGTGGGCTTGGCTTTTCGAAAAGATTTAAGACTCTGATCAGAGATGTACTACTGTACCCACAAGGCACGCACTCATCCCAACGAGATGACCCATTTCACGGGAACTCGTGCCAAAACCTCAATATGAGATGTTCCAAGCGATAACCACCCGCTCTAGGTTTCGCCGGCGCGCCGGGCCGCATCCCGGCTAACGTCGCACCCCCTTTTGCGCCACATTGGTACAAGTCACCCGCAGGTGCAACTTGACCCATCTCCAAATGGTGGCCTCGGTTTGGAACAACCCATACCTTAGTTAGGACTTACCCACTAGACTTGTGGTTAGTACGTAAGTGTATTGCAACGGATCCCTCAGACCGGTCCTTATAGTGCCCCGGGTGCTACCGACCAATGCCCTAGCTTGCACCCGGAACCCACCATGCATACACTCACAACCATGACTCATCACCAACGGAATTTCCAAGGATAAGAAGTAACGGGGATCATATAATAGAACCATTTTACTACGACTCATTTTTATCCTATAGCGGCCGTGTCAATACTTTGGACACTAGCTAATATCATTGATCATATGGTGACAAGGAGGTTAGGCGAGATAGCATGGCTTGGGTTGCATATCAAGGTCGGGGGATCCTAAATAAATATAATGTAAGGGTTCATTTGACTAATGCATATATAACCTATGTGTTTTAGCGATAGTCAATTCAAACATGGGTTCAATATGTTCAAAAGAATGGTTTGGTGACTTGCCTTGTTCAGCAAAGGGAGAGGGAGGGACTTCGGGGAAGTACTCCGGCTCCTCGGCGACGTCGTAGTCTTTTTGATATAGCGAAGTAAAATAAAAAGAATGCAACATTCAATCAAACAATATAACATTACATTATAAACACATAAGTTAAAGTGGGTTTGATTATAAATAAAATAAATTCTATGGTTAAAGTTCTGTGGTTTATTTCATAAATATATTTTAAAGGAATTAAAGAGTTGTCCTTTTTAGAGAGGGGTTCTAAAAGGGTTTATTTTCAATTTTAAGTCCTTTAACAAAATTTAGAATTGAAGGTCCCATAGGAAACCTAGTGATTTACCCATGTCAACAGGAGATAAATAAATATAAACTTTACTGGAATTTAAATAATTAAATTTTACGTTTTTAACCTAAGGGCATTTAAACATTCATTTAAATAATCATGAAATGTTCAGTGTAAACCTACTGTTTTTATTGCATAAACATGTAGAGAATAATTTTATGAATTTTCTGAAATTGGAATGGTAATTTTTAGAGTTCAAATGCATTAGATATGAATTTTACAAGTTTAAAAGCATTTCTAGAATTTATTTCCAAATTTTAAATCCCTCGGGTCCACGGTGAGCCAGGCCCACGGTGAACCCGCGCACTATGCGCGTGCGCCGGGTCGATCTGGACCGCCGGATCCAGATCCGACGCGCGAGGGCGAGGCGGGGCGTGTAAGTGGCTACGGACGGCCAGGATTAAAATGTTTGAAGGGGTACCACGTGGACGCACGAGATTAAACGCGGGGTTTTAAAACTAACGGACGCACGAGATTAAAACGTACCCCTTCGCCGAGATCTGACGGATCAGATTAAACCGCACGCGGGGATTAATCGTCACCGTCGGATCCAGATCGCACGGCGTGGATTGAATCCGACACGGCACGGGTACTCGACCCGTGCCGGTCGTCTTCTCCGACGACGGCGAGCGGGCCAGTGGCCACGGCGAGCGACGGCGACCCTAGCTAGGCCTAGAAATGGAAAGAGGGCACTACGGCGGTCACGACGGTACCTTAGGCGAGACGAGGGGTCGACGGAGCGCGGTCGGCGGCGAGGGTAGACGGCGGAGCAGTTCGGGCTTCTCGTCGACGATGGTGTTCCGGCGGGGTTCGACGTCGGCGGAGGGGTGGCCGAGGTCGGGGTCGTTCTCGCGGTCACGTTGGTGGCGGAGGCACGGGCGGAGGTGGTCCGGTGCGACGGCGAGCGGTGGCCGGAGGAGGAATAGAGGGAGTGCGCTAAAACTTGGAGTGAGGGCGTTCTGTGTGTTCTCGCAACGTGTAGGCGTGGGGGTGAAATGCGGGTGGCCAGGGGGTTTAAATAGGACCATCGGCGGGGACAGAGAGGGCGTAGTCTACGGTGGCCGGGAGTTAACGCGTTTAAACGCCGGCGAGGTTCGAGTGGCATGCAGATTCATCGAACCTGGACGTAATCGGGCTGGGTTTAATGGGGGAAACGGTCACCGGAGCGCGGGGGTTTGAATGCCGGGCTCAATTTGAGGGAAGGGGGTCGGGGGCAACGGATCCGAGGCGTGTTATTGCGTCGGCCGGCGAGGGGGGGGGATTTGGGGGCGGATCTCGCAGAGACGACGAATCCGACAGGTGGGCCAAGGTGGTCAGCGGGAGCGATGTGCGCGAGAGAAGGGGCTGACGGGTGGGACCGGGCTGTCGGGTTCGCGCGCGAGGGGAGGGATTCGGCGCCGACAGGTGGGACCCGGCTGTCAGCCTAAGGCGGGCGTGGTAACGGGCTGGGCCGGTCTGGAGAGAGAGAAGGGAGGGAGGGGCGCCCAATTCTGTTTTAAAGCATTTCTAAATAAAAATAATTCCAGAAATTAGATTAAAATATTAGGGCTACTTCCAAGGTTGGTAAAAATTTATAAAAATTCCCAAAATTATGTTTTGGCCTTAGGATCATATACAAAAAGTTTCACCTCCTAATTTGGTCATCTACTCTATGTTGTAGTTCAAAAGGGTATAAAAGGGAATTAAAAGTATTTTCAGAAATAGTAATTCCAAGAAATTGAATTTAATAATATATTTATTGTTTTGAAAATTTGGGGTGTTACAAACCTATCCCCCATACAAGAATCTCGTCCTCGAGATTGGAACGCTACTCGAATAACTCGGGGTATTGGGCTTTCAGTTCGTCTTCTTTTTCCCAAGTGGCTTCTTCGGCGGGATGGTTGTTCCATTGGACTTTGCATAAGCGAACAACGCGACTTCTGGTTACTCTCTCCTTGGTTTCCAAGATCTTGATGGGTCTTTCTATGTAGGTCAAGTCTTCTTGGACATTAAGCTGTTGAAGGTCGGCTTGCTCGGTGGGTACACGGAGGCACTTCTTCAGCTGAGATGCATGGAACACATCATGAACTCCTGTCAATGATGGAGGCAGTTCAAGTTGATATGCCACTTCTCCTTGTCGTCTGAGGATCTGGAAAGGTCCGACGTAGCGGGGTGCTAGTTTGCCTTTCATGTTGAACCTTTGAGTGCCACGGAGGGGAGTGACTCGGAGGTAGACATAATCGCCCTCCTCAAAGGCTAGGTCCCTTCGACGGTTGTCGACATAGCTCTTTTGCCTGGATTGGGCTGCCTTCAATCGGTCTCTTATGATCTTAACCTTCTCTTCAGCTTCTCTCAATAAGTCAGTCCCAAACAGTTGTGACTCTCCGGTTTGATCCCAGAGCAACGACGTTCTGCACTTCCGCCCATAGAGTGCTTCGAACGGGGACATTTGCAGGCTGGCTTGATAGCTGTTGTTGTAGGAGAACTCTGCATATGGTAAGTTCTTGTCCCACATTCCGCCAAAGTCTAGAGCACAAGCTCTAAGCATATCCTCCAATATCTGGTTGACCCTTTCGGTTTGACCGTCGGTCTGTGGATGATAGGCGGTGCTAAAGTTCAGCCGGGTGCCGAGTTCCTCTTGAAGGTTCTTCCAAAACTTGGAGGTAAACTGACTCCCGCGGTCAGATACAATCTTCTTAGGAACTCCGTGGAGGCACACGATCCGGGTCATATACAACTCAGCCAACTTGACGACGGTGTAAGTTGTCTTGACCGGAACGAAGTGAGCTACCTTGGTGAGTCGATCGACGATCACCCAGATAGAATCATGACCAGCTTGGGTCCTGGGCAGTCCCGTGATGAAGTCCATTCCTATTTCTTCCCACTTCCATTCAGGGACATTGAGAGGTTGAAGCAGTCCGGCAGGTCTCTGATGCTCTGCCTTGACTCGCCGGCATGTGTCGCACTTGGCCACATACTCAGCTATTTCCCTCTTCATGCTGACCCACCAATATTTTTCCTTCAGGTCTTGATACATCTTTGTACTCCCGGGATGAATGGAGTATAATGTATCATGGGCTTCTTGAAGGATGAGGGTCTTCAATTCTGGTTTGTCGGGTACGCAGATCCGGTTTCTGAACCAGATGGTACCATGCTCGTCCTCGGAAAATCCGGGGGCTTTACCTTTCCTCATGTTCTGCTGGATCTCCAGGATGTCCGGGTCTTCCTTCTGCTTCTCTCGGATCTGGTCTATTAAGACAGGCCGAGACTCCAAGGCAGCGAGGTACGCTCGGGTGGTGATCCCCAGGTTTAGCCTTTCCATCTCCTTATAAAGTAAAGGAGCTTGGTCTTGAATCATGATGGCATTGCAGTACCCTTTCCGACTAAGGGCGTCTGCCACCACATTCGCTTTGCCCGGATGATAATGGATGCCCAAGTCGTAATCCTTGATCAGTTCCAACCATCTCCTTTGCCTGAGGTTCAGATCTGGTTGGGTGAATATGTACTTGAGGCTCTTGTGGTCGGTGAAGACCTCACACCGATTTCCCACAAGGTAATGTCTCCATATCTTCAGGGCATGAACCACGGCTGCTAGTTCCAGGTCGTGGGTTGGGTAGTTCAGCTCATGCGGCCTCAATTGCCGGGAGGCGTAGGATATCACTTTCCCTTCTTGCATTAAGACGCACCCCAATCCTTGACGAGAGGCATCACAGTAGACGTGGAAGTCTTTCCGGATGTCTGGCAGAGTCAGAATGGGAGCTGATACTAGCTTCTTCTTGAGGGTCTAGAAGCTTTCTTCGCAGTCGGGGGTCCATTCAAACTTCACTTCCTTCTGCAGAAGTCTGGTCATAGGCTTGGCGATCTTGGAAAAATTCTCGATGAACCGGCGATAGTATCCGGCCAATCCGAGGAAAACTCCGGATCTCGGTCACGGTCGTTGGCTGTAGCCAGTTGGTTACCGCTTCGACGGTGGTTGGGTCCACTGCTATTCCTCCGGCAGATATGACATGGCCGAGGAACTTCACCTCAGACGACCAAAATTCACATTTGCTGTACTTGGCATACAGTTGTTGCTCCCTTAGCTTTCCGAGGGTCAGACGGAGGTGAGCCTCGTGTTCTTCCTTGGTCTTGGAGTAAACGAGGATATCGTCGATGAATACCACGATGAACTTGTCCAAGAACTCCATGAATACATTGTTCATCATGTTCATGAAAAAGGTCGGGGCATTCGTGAGTCCGAACGACATCACGGTGTACTCGTAGAGTCCATAGCGGGAGGTGAAGGCAGTCTTGGGTATATCTTCCTCCCTGATCCTCAACTGGTGATAACCTGACCTGAGGTCAATCTTGGAAAACACCGAGGATCCTTTCAGCTGATCGAACAGGTCGTCGATCCGAGGCAATGGGTATTTGTTCTTGATGGTCACGTCGTTCAGGGCTCTATAGTCCACGCACATCCTCTTGGTCTTGTCCTTCTTCATGGATAATATAACCGGTGCACCCCAGGGTGAGGTACTCGGTCGGATGTAACCTTTCTGCTCTAGGTCTTCGATGTTGCTCTTGACTTCGGCTAGTTCATTGGCGGCCATTCGGTATGGGCGCTTGGAGATTGGAGTGGTCCCGGGGACAAGTTCGATTCTGAATTCGATGTCCCGCTTGGGAGGCATTCCGGGTAGATCTTCAGGGAAGACATCCACAAACTCCTTGACTATAGGCACCTCTTCAAGAGCTATCGAGCGAAGGGATGCTCCGAGTGGTTTGCGACTGGTCATCCGAAAGGTGACGGTTACGCCTTCAGGATTGGTCACCATGACGGACTTGTTGGCACAGTCGATCACTCCCTTGTGCTTCATCAACCAATCCATCCCTAGTATAAGGTCGAGTCCGGTGCATTGGATGAGGATAGGCTCGGCCCGAAACAGCACTCCTTGAATGTCAAGTTGAACCTTAGGGCTGTATAAGCGGGCTGAGGTCCTATTGCCGGGGGTGGCAATCACCATGGGAATGGGTAGAGGGAGCACGTCCAGATTGTTTGTTTTCACAAAACTTTCCGAGATGAAAGAGTGGGTTGCTCCAGAGTCAAATAATATGACGGCCGGTACGGAATTCACAGTAAACGTACCGAGCACGACATCAGGAGCCTCCTGAGCTTCCTCCGCGCTGATGTGGTTGACGCGGGCGCGAACCGCCTTGTTGGGTGCTGCGCCTTGGTTCTGCTTGGGGTGAGGACACTGGTGCGAATAGTGCCCTTCCTTGCGGCAGTTGAAGCAGATGACCGGCCTTCCTTGGCGATCCTTCAAGATCGGGGCCTTGGCGGCTGGTGTCGGCTGAGCGACCGGAGCTGGTGGAGCGGAGCGAGGATGCCCGGCGTTGGATCCACCGGTTGCGTGAGGTGGCCTGTAGGCGGGCCGAGGATGGTAGGCGGGCGCTGGTGGCGAAGGGACGAAGCGGGGCCTCTGAGAGTTCGCCTGCTGATGCTTGAAGGCGATCATCTTCCTCTTCTTGAGGTCCAGCTTGTTCTGCTCAGTCTCTTGGATGAGCGCTTTGTTGACCAGCCGCTGGAAGTCGGCGAAGTCGGCGGCGACGAGCTAGATGGACAGCTCATCCTTAAGTCCCCTGAGGAACTTGGCTTGGCGGAGGGCGTCGGTGCGCACTTCCTCCGGTGCGTAGCGGGCGAGGCGGTTGAACTCATGGAGGTACTCCATGACGGTTCGGTTGCCTTGCTGCAGGTCGCGGAACTCCTGCTGTTTGACCGCGATGACGCCGGCGGGGACGTGGGCGGCACGAAAGGCGATGGTGAACTCCGCCCAAGTCACCACGTGGCCCTCTGGCTGGGACTCACGGTAGTTGTCCCACCATTCGGCGGCGGGACCCTGGAGCTGGTGAGTGGCGAAGGCCACTCGCTCCCGGTCGGTGCAGGGGAGGAGGTCGAGCTTCTTTCCGATGGTGCGAAGCCAATCTCCGGCCTCCATCGGGTTGGTGGTGCTCGAAAAGATGGGCGGACGCACGCGCAAAAACTCGGAGAGTTGCGGGGCGGGCTCGGGTGCTGGTGCGCGAAGGGCGGGCTCCCCGTTCTGCAGACGGTCCAACTGAGCCTGTTGGTGCTGCATTTGGGTGAGGAGGGCGGTGATCAGGTGGTTCTGATTCGCCATCATTTCCGCCAAGGTGGGGTGATTGGCGGAAGGCGACCCGGATTGACGTGGGCCTGTTGCACCCCAGTTGGGCACAACACCCTCAGGCGCATCACGGCTTCCTCCTGCTCCGTTGTTGGAGCCGGTGTTCTGGTGATCGGCCATCTTCTGAATATACAAAGTGATAAAACAAAAGATGACGAACCAAAAATTTAACCAAAGATAACATATAGGATTCAAGCACATAAATATATCAAGTGGTATAAATTGTTCATTACAATCAAGTTCTTATTCCATCTACAACCCAACTCGTTGCAGACGGCACCACATACAAAATTAAGATCTTTATTAAAATTCGCGTCTCCTAATGCCTACTCGCCACCGGAGGCGGTCTCCGTGCTCTCGGAACCACGAGTACGCGGCTCCAAAGAGATGGTGGGCTCGAGAAAATTCTCGATGATGGAGTCGGAGACGAGGCCGGGGCGTGGAGGAGGGGCGCTGGTAGAGGGCCTGGCGGGGGAGGGTCGTGGCGGGATCCTCTTGGGGCGAGGGAGGGGCTCACGGATGGGCTTCTTCTTCCTTGGAAGAAGAGGAACCATCTCAGCGATGTCCTTCTGCAGCTGCATGATCTTGCGCTGCAACTCGCCGTTCTGCTGGATCAAGTTCTTCGTTTCTTCACGAAGGAACTCAACCGCCTCATGGTGCTCGTCGGCGTCGAGCACCGCCTCGGTGTGGAGATCGTCCATGGCCTGTAGAAGACGCGATTGCCGGGCCATGACCGGATCACGCAGGGAGTGAACTCCGAGGTAGATGCTACGGTGGGCTCCGGGAGTACGCTTCGGCACGAGCCGGAAGGACGAGTTCTGAAGACGATCGTCGTAGATCATCCTCAGCTCCATGAGGGCCTGGAGGGCGACTCGTTGGCACGCGACGTCGAAAGTCGGGCCTCCAAGTGCGGTGGTGTAGGGCGGCAGATGTTCTCCGGAGCCATGGACGGTGAGAGAGACGTCACAAGGCCCGGCGAACTCGTCGGGGTACACTCCTTGGAATTCGGGTTCGAAGAGGAACCCGAGGAAGGTGAGCATCATACGGAGCTCCCGGACGAAGCCCTCGTAGTGGCGGCAGTAGCTGTGGACTTGGTAGACAGGCATCTACAAAACAACAAGTTGAATAAAAGTGAGGAGAGGAACAAAGTTTATGAAGTAGATTTTTGAGAAACAATTTCCTGGGGCTAATGGCTAGGCGGGTCTGTTTGGCTTCCTACAGTCGAGTCGGCTCTGATACCATCTTGTAGCGCCCCGATTTAACAAATCGGGACATTATTGAATTTCAGAAGAAAAACAATAATACAAGAGGTTCATCATGCGACAACGTACATACGACAATATCCATGGTACGCAGACCATATTTATTACAACATTGTTTTAGTAAAAGCAGTAATAAAAATAATTAAACAGCGGCATGACGAACGTCTTCTTCAGGATCTTTCTTCTCGACTGGGTCGCTACTCCAGACCGTCTTCAAAGTAAGCATCCTCTGTGGGGTCCAACGGGTATGAGTACAAAAAGTACTCAACAAGCCACCGCAAATGCAAATAATAATGCAGGACAATAAACAAGGAAGGATAATGGCTAACATTGCGGAATAAAGCAGTTGTAGTTATGACATTTAGTGTAATCATATTTTAATCATGCGGAAAGTAAACATGAGCATCATCAACATCAACTAACTCGAGGAGTACGTTTTACCTCCTCGCACAACGGTCCTTACATGACAATCCATCATGCACATTCATATTCAAAATAAACTAACTGGGGGATGTCACGCAACCCGCCCTTGACCGTGGGCTCGGCTTTTCGAAAAGATTTAAGACTCTGATCAGAGATGTACTACTGTACCCACAAGGCACGCACTCATCCCAACGAGATGACCCATTTCACGGGAACTCGTGCCAAAACCTCAATATGAGATGTTCCAAGCGATAACCACCCGCTCTAGGTTTCGCCGGCGCGCCGGGCCGCATCCCGGCTAACGTCGCACCCCCTTTTGCGCCACATTGGTACAAGTCACCCGCAGGTGCAACTTGACCCATCTCCAAATGGTGGCCTCGGTTTGGAACAACCCATACCTTAGTTAGGACTTACCCACTAGACTTGTGGTTAGTACGTAAGTGTATTGCAACGGATCCCTCAGACCGGTCCTTATAGTGCCCCGGGTGCTACCGACCAATGCCCTAGCTTGCACCCGGAACCCACCATGCATACACTCACAACCATGACTCATCACCAACGGAATTTCCAAGGATAAGAAGTAACGGGGATCATATAATAGAACCATTTTACTACGACTCATTTTTATCCTATAGCGGCCGTGTCAATACTTTGGACACTAGCTAATATCATTGATCATATGGTGACAAGGAGGTTAGGCGAGATAGCATGGCTTGGGTTGCACATCAAGGTCGGGGGATCCTAAATAAATATAATGTAAGAGTTCATTTGACTAATGCATATATAACCTATGTGTTTTAGCGATAGTCAATTCAAACATGGGTTCAATATGTTCAAAAGAATGGTTTGGTGACTTGCCTTGTTCAGCAAAGGGAGAGGGAGGGACTTCGGGGAAGCACTCCGGCTCCTCGGCGACGTCGTAGTCTTTTTGATATAGCGAAGTAAAATAAAAAGAATGCAACATTCAATCAAACAATATAACATTACATTATAAACACATAAGTTAAAGTGGGTTTGATTATAAATAAAATAAATTCTATGGTTAAAGTTCTGTGGTTTATTTCATAAATATATTTTAAAGGAATTAAAGAGTTGTCCTTTTTAGAGAGGGGTTCTAAAAGGGTTTATTTTCAATTTTAAGTCCTTTAACAAAATTTAGAATTGAAGGTCCCATAGGAAACCTAGTGATTTACCCATGTCAACAGGAGATAAATAAATATAAACTTTACTGGAATTTAAATAATTAAATTTTACGTTTTTAACCTAAGGGCATTTAAACATTCATTTAAATAATCATGAAATGTTCAGTGTAAACCTACTGTTTTTATTGCATAAACATGTAGAGAATAATTTTATGAATTTTCTGAAATTGGAATGGTAATTTTTAGAGTTCAAATGCATTAGATATGAATTTTACAAGTTTAAAAGCATTTCTGGAATTTATTTCCAAATTTTAAATCCCTCGGGTCCACGGTGAGCCAGGCCCACGGTGAACCCGCGCACTATGCGCGTGCGCCGGGTCGATCTGGACCGTCGGATCCAGATCCGACGCGCGAGGGCGAGGCGGGGCGCGTAAGTGGCTACGGACGGCCAGGATTAAAACGTTTGAAGGGGTACCAC
Organism: Zizania palustris; assembly: GCA_019279435.1. Classification (NCBI taxonomy): domain Eukaryota; kingdom Viridiplantae; phylum Streptophyta; class Magnoliopsida; order Poales; family Poaceae; genus Zizania; species Zizania palustris. Next base: position 33,436,400 of record JAAALK010000079.1, on the reverse strand, counting down.
GTGGACGCACGAGATTAAACGCGGGGTTTTAAAACTAACGGACGCACGAGATTAAAACGTACCCCTTCGCCGAGATCTGACGGATCAGATTAAACCGCACGCGGGGATTAATCGTCACCGTCGGATCCAGATCGCACGGCGTGGATCGAATCCGACACGGCACGGGTACTCGACCCGTGCCGGTCGTCTTCTCCGACGACGGCGAGCGGGCCAGCGGCCACGGCGAGCGACGGCGACCCTAGCTAGGCCTAGAAATGGAAAGAGGGCACTACGGCGGTCACGACGGTACCTTAGGCGAGACGAGGGGTCGACGGAGCGCGGTCGGCGGCGAGGGTAGACGGCGTAGCGGTTCGGGCTTCTCGTCGACGATGGTGTTCCGGCGGGGTTCGACGTCGGCGGAGGGGTGTCCGAGGTCGGGGTCGTTCTCGCGGTCACGTTGGTGGCGGAGGCACGGGCGGAGGTGGTCCGGTGCGACGGCGAGCGGTGGCCGGAGGAGGAATAGAGGGAGTGCGCTAAAACTTGGAGTGAGGGCGTTCTGTGCGTTCTCGCAACGTGTAGGCGTGGGGGTGAAATGCGGGTGGCCAGGGGGTTTAAATAGGACCATCGGCGGGGACAGAGAGGGCGTAGTCTACGGTGGCCGGGAGTTAACGCGTTTAAACGCCGGCGAGGTTCGGGTGGCATGCAGATTCATCGAACCTGGACGTAATCGGGCTGGGTTTAATGGGGGAAACGGTCACCGGAGCGCGGGGGTTTGAATGCCAGGCTCAATTTGAGGGAAGGGGGTCGGGGGCAACGGATCCGAGGCGTGTTATTGCGTCGGCCGGCGAGGGGGGGGGGATTTGGGGGCGGATCTCGCGGAGACGACGAATCCGACAGGTGGGCCAAGGTGGTCAGCGAGAGCGAGTGCGCGAGAGAAGGGGCTGACGGGTGGGACCGGGCTGTCGGGTTCGCGCGCGAGGGGAGGGATTCGGCGCCGACAGGTGGGACCCGGCTGTCAGCCTAAGGCGGGCGTGGTAACGGGCTGGGCCGGTCCGGAGAGAGAGAAGGGAGGGAGGGGAGCCCAATTCTGTTTTAAAGCATTTCTAAATAAAAATAATTCCAGAAATTAGATTAAAATATTAGGGCTACTTCCAAGGTTGGTAAAAATTTATAAAAATTCCCAAAATTATGTTTTGGCCTTAGGATCATATACAAAAAGTTTCACCTCCTAATTTGGTCATCTACTCTATGTTGTAGTTCAAAAGGGTATAAAAGGGAATTAAAAGTATTTTCAGAAATAGTAATTCCAAGAAATTGAATTTAATAATATATTTATTGTTTTGAAAATTTGGGGTGTTACAGCTGGCCACCGAAGTCAGTAGCCCTAGCCGCGTTGAGAGAAGGCTAGGGTTCGGGGTAACCTTCGCCTCATTCCGAAACCAGATCTCTTGGAGGGGTCCAGCGAGAGGGGAGTCCTCTCTAACTTCGGCGTAGAACCACCGAAGGATCCAGTTAGTGTACCATCTATCATTGATGGCCTTCGCTGGAAAATGCTAGGCATGCTCCCTCCGCAGTTGGAAGTTGACGCTTCCGAAGGTTGTTATCACTTTGGTGTCCCTAGGGCCATCTTGCGGTTTTGGCTGGCAGATGGCTTCGTGGGTGGCGACGAAGACCTCCGATCGCCCCTCGCACCCTTCGGCCCAAAGCGCCCATTCGAAGACAGCCAGACGAGCGATGGCATTGGGAGATAGCTGGGGCAAGGTAATGTGGAACATGTCCAATACCTCAGATAAGAAGTTGATGGCCGGAAGTCCCAGGCCTGCTTCGAAGAAGGCCTCGAAGACCACGACTTCTCCACTCCGTGGCCGCGGAGTTGATTCCGGTCCGGGGACTCGAGTCCTCATTTTGGACCCCAGCTTCCCTTCCACGGCCTCTTCAATAGACTCCACGGTGCTAGTGGATTGACCGATGAGGAAACTTTGAGGGATTTTCTTCTTGGATGGTGGGCGGAGCTCCTGGGGGTTCTTGGGCCAGGTGTCGCTCGGATCTCCCGTCATTGCTGCTACGGCTAAAGCCGCCCACGCTTGCCTCTATGCTAGAGTACCCGTCACCGTCGGCATGGTGTGGCTGGTCCTTGCCATGGCTTGGTGGCTTGAGAAGTTGTGAGAGTTGGAGGTTGAAGAAAGTGAGTTTCGGATGCTAGGCACGGTAAAAAGCTCTGGGTAAATTCTAATCCCCTTTTTATAACCGTCCGCTAGTTGCTGTGCTCCGATTGCATTCACACTGCAGGTTCGACTTCCGTCGCTGGCAGGTGGGTCCAGGGAGCGGAATGGTGTGAGTCCACCGTAAATTTTGACCGTTACCTTTCATAGAGCGTAACGACTACTTGTATAGTAATGGTTCTAATCAAACGGCTCTTCACAACGTTTGGACTTCGTAACGTTTCTCTTTCCCATGAAGCGTTCACACGACGGTTGTGGACTCGAAGCGTTAGTCTGAATGCTTCGGATCAAAGACCCTTCAAATGACTGTAATGTGTTCAAACTTCTCTAAGTCTCAGAATATGAAAATGTTCCTTGCGTATACTGCTTCCCTTCTATACAGGTCAAATTCGGAGAAGCATATTCGAGGGGCTACTTTTGGGGGAAAATGATTCACTTTCAGGACTTAGAGATTAACAGTTCAAAAGGCCTGATCAACTTCGGAGCTGCTGGGCTCATGCTCGAAGGTGGAGGAGTTGTTAAGCCAAAGGGTGCTTCGATCTATGATCCGAAAGAACCCTCCACAGGATATGAGGCTTCAAAGCCAAACGACAGGATTGATAAGATGTTTGACTTATCTACTTGCTTTGGGTAGATTTTACCATTTTAACCCTGCTCAGGGTACCGAATAGTTTCCACTATGTCGGTTGTAATAGAGGGGTAAATAGGTCTTTTCCTTAGACCTTTTTTGCCTATAAATACCCCCTTCTTACCCTGTAATAGGCATCGAATACTTAGCTATTCAATACACATATTCGGACTACTTAAGCTATTATTCAATTCGGAGGCTTGAGATAGTTCTTAAACACGAACCCACTGTTTGTTTGTTCTTGATCTCAGAGAACCTATTAGCGTAATCTTTTACGCCAACAACATGATTTGCTCTCCCCTCTAGTCTATTAATATATTTTGGAATCCTAATCCAACCAGGAATCCATATCTCTTATGAATCCTCAAATCCTAACTTCTTCCATATTTTCCTCTTTTTCTATATTCGCACACATCCTGCATACAGCATATGAAAACCTCTCTTTCCATATTCACACACATCACATGTATGACATATAAAAACCTCATCTTCATGTGCCATATCCTATAGCCCGAGCATTCTGCATGACATTCTTGATCATTCTAAGGGTCTGTTTGGTTCAAATTTTTGAACCAGCTTCCTGGCTCGGAAGTTGGAATATAAACCAAACAGCTCTTTTAGTCACCCAACTTTTTCAGAATGTGCGGATTCTCGTAGTATAAATTTGAAAGCTGGTATAACCCAGATTTCACAGCTTCTCGGTTCAACTTTGAATGAATATTACCTATCATGCTATTAAAACATATCAGTTAATGTAAAATTTGAAAAAGTGAAATTTTAGTAAAATATATCATTTTAGTGTAATTTAAAAACATATAATTTTAATATAAACATTACAAAATTTCATGATTAGAATTATTTACATGTAAAATTACACGTTAAAAATATAACTAAACATCATGAACTACCAAAATATAAATTCGCAACTATTCCAACCAAACAACTTTTCAGCTTTTCTACAGCTCATAGCTCACAGCAGCTTTTCCACAACTCATAGCTTACAACATTTTTTGCAGAATCTACATTTCAACCAAACACACCCTAAACCTCAACTCCTCCTCGAGCTTAGATCAGATCCCGTCATCGACCACGACTCACCCTCAAGTAATGCTTGCACATGAACAAGACAAGAAACCCCTTTCTGAGCACAAGTTCATTCCAACTTGACTCAATCAGTCCAATCAATCCTAAACAGAAACCTTTTCCTCGAGCACAAGTTCTTTTCAACTTTTATAAGTCAATCCAATCATAAACATGTTGATTTTATTGAATAAACAATTTAAGCATATGATTTGGCTCAAACATAAAAAATTTCGAGTGATCCAAAATCTTGAGGCTAAAATTCTTGGGTGCTGACATTCTCGAGTGCTGAGTGCTGAATTTCTCAAGTGCTAACTATTGAGTGCTCGATAAGAGTGCTGGACAACTCAACTAAAATGCTCGACCATTCAAACCGATCAAAACCAATTTGTTCAACATCAAACCAACATCAAAACCAATTTATTCATCACTTATCAATGATCATACACATGATCTCACATGATGTGAATGCTGATTCGATTAGAGATGTAGTATAGCAACACATCTATTGGTATTTACATAGCTAAGGGTGTAATGTTGATCGGTAGTGTGCTACCACTCTCTCAGGCAAAAAGGTAGTTAGGCTCAAGAGAGATGATGAATAGGGTTTTCTTGTGGTGGCTAATAGATTAGCACGCTTGATCTTCAAGTATATCTTGCATGAGTCCCTCACCCATCATATAAAATATGGGCGTCCTAGCGTGGGTCCTTTTGGGCTCAATCAGGACTCTATTTGGATATCTATCCAAACTGAGTCATATTCAAAATCAATTCAAATTATGTGTTCCAATACGTTAAGTGTGGGACCCTATATGTTCATGCATACTTAGTTGCATCAAGAATCTATTTTCTAGTACTCCATTAATAGCAACCTATAGTAAAACATATTAACCCAAGTATACGTAAAGATCATATATGATAAACATGTGATGTTTTCATGTACAAATCTCTTTGCCACATGATATTGATTGAGTACAAGGTGAGACTCGTTTCATCCTCTCAATAGTTCAATTTCTCCCTTGATCTTCGTATTGTATTATAACCCATGATTAACTCTTTAATTACATCGACACGGCCATAAACTTTCACAATCAATTATATCAAGGAGCTAGAGATGTCTCACCTGTAAGGAGGGGAAATTTTCATCTTTATCACTCACATCCCACTATATAGTTTATAGCTTACCCAAAATACTTTTATTGCTTCCTAGTTACGGAGTAGTATTTGGTAGATTGAAAATAAGCTATTATGTATGCTGGGAACCATTATGATAGATCTCAGGTCTAAAGACTTTACATAAACACTCATGATGAGACCAACTGATAACACATGAAATTTCAATAGTGCCTCGTAGTGGGTCATCTGACATACGTTCATATTATTGATTCAGCAAATCTAAACCCATGACCCATGATACAGTTGACACAAAAATTTGGACCGATAGTCATGGCATGAGAGAATGTTCGCCATCTAATTAATGGCTGAGCTTGTGGGCTGCCATTATGAGAATGACCGTCAGGTGTATCTGGAGATTAACCCTATTTCAAGTTATCCCACCATCTCTTCTTCCTAAAGCGGTTCTCAAAGAAGGTGGTTGGTGGAGCTTGATGGAAATATGCCCAAGAGGATTTTGGGATAACATGAAATTTTGGCTATGAGCTGAAAGTTCTGCGTTTTGGAGCATCCGAAAGTTTCGGTTCGATCGGAAGTTCTGGACCCATCCCAATATATAGTTTCTTAGAGAAACCAAAAGTTCCAAATGTGATCCGGAAGTTCTAGGTCGAACTTAATTTGATATAGAAGGTTAATTAATTTTTGGAAGTTTCGGATTTGATCCAGAAGTTTCGGTTTGACCGAAAGTTCTGGACATAAATAAATTCTGAACAGAAGGGTAATTCCAAAAGTTTTGGTCCTACTGGCTAGAAGTTCTGGTCTACTCAAACAGATTAGATCTATTGAGCTTTAATATAGATTAAAAACTCATGTTTGGGCACTATATAAAGAGAGGAGGGGTTAGCGTGAAAGAGCTACTATTGCTGCAAGTTTAGAATCATAGATGCCACCTCTCCTCTGTCTTTCTTCCCGCGATCATAATCATTACGATCGTTCTCTTGGATCTCTCGAGCAGTGCTAGTATGTTGGCGCGAGGTGATCCTGTTCCTGGATGTGTGGATACCGTGAAGGCACTACTCGAGGAGTAGTGCTCGTCGTCTTCATGGTCTATAACGGTTGTTGAAGCTATATGTAGCCATCTCTTATCGGTGAGTTCTAAGTTTCAGCCACCACATTAAGTGAGCTGTTTCATACGTTTCTCTTATATGAAAATGTCAAATACATTATTCCTTTATGGAAATGATGTTTGTGTATACAACCAGAGAGAGACCACAGGAGTCCAACAAAAACCACCGAGTATGAATGGAGTTTTGATGTACTACCGAAAAAACTTACTTTACTCTCTTCAAGCAGAGAAGATTAGAAGTTGAATTGTTTTATGCATTGTTGTATTTTACGGATATTCCCAATATCATGGAATTAGATTTTGGCTTGGTTGTGTTTATTTTCTTCAGCACCACAAGATATAGAAAACACGTTTGACTTGGCTTCTTAATTTTTTTCAAATATAAAATCATTTCAAAACTTGTATTAAATTTATTATGTTTTTTATATTTTATATTTGTCCTTGTCAAATAAATGATAGGTTTCTCACAAATACAACTCATCTTTTCTAAAATATAATAAGTAACGGACAATAAATCCATTTTAGTTGATTTATTATTTTCCGTGAATAGGTCCAAAATAAAAAATGTATAATCAATTAGAGGAGTATAATGCAATTTTGATAAAGAAAAAATATTTAGTGAAATTGTATTTTTAATAATGTATCCCTTATACCTGATACCCCATATATATGTTATATTATACTATTAGTACAATAAATCTTATCCATTAATTTTTAAGAATAAAAATGTATTTTAATTGAACATATCTTAGATATAGTTATCATTAGTAAGTTTACATTTACCTTTTTATTAGCAAGCTGATATCTACGTATTACTTATGCTTGGATGATTTTAACATTTTTAAATTCTACAGACACTAATTATGAAACAGTAAAAATATTTTTTTAAAGGTAAAAGATTGGATTGTAATGCACCATAAAATTCATTAAGAAAATATCTAGGTCATATCTTTGTTGCTGAAGATCGTGCATGAGTTTAATTGTTGTTTATTTCTTAGAAAGATTCATTGACTTGCTTCAAGTGATGTAAGGCGATGTATGTTTACTAATGGAGGGAGTAATAAATACATGTTTTTATTTATCTCAATATTTGCTTTTAAGTTCAAAGTAATTATTGACCAATCTGTTAACGGATAATTGCTAATTATGTCACACAAGTGGGCCTGTTAGATTGTATGATCACTACAAGGTAGGTGACCTTCCCAATACCTCTTAACACATTTTGTTTGTTGATTCAATTGGTTACTGCTTATTCATCATTTCTTTATTGCAAACAATATTTTTACATCATTTGTGTGTCTGCTATTATAAATTGTTTGCATTACTACGTGTCTCAGTGCATGTTCCTTGATAGCTTTTGGCACTATTTGAACATGTCTAGACATTCTTGTTGCTGTTCAAAATTAGGTAATTTATTTACTTTATCTACAGATTGGCATAAGCAATAATTATGTTTAGGTTATTTTGGACATTTTGTTATATTTATGCTTCTAAGTCAATAATAATCTATTCTTTAATGTTAGGTATTGATTTGCCAATGAGTTTTATAAGGAATTGAAAACTGTACTTAGCTTTTCTTTTTTGGCCTTGAACGTGATGAATTGAACTGTGACATTCATTTGTGTGTATCACAAATTCATGCCAAAGGTTCTAACTTACCAATCATGCTAATGTCTTGGTTATGTTTCTACAGATGCGTAATCACATTGTTGAATGGTGAATTGATGATGTCCTCTTGGATCTAGGTGAATATAGTTAAACCTCTACTAAGTTTCTATGGTTACTTTCCGATAGTTTTAGCTGTGAATGTGAAATGTTTCGTTTGGAGTAATTAGTGTATCATAGTATCTAAACTTTATTATCTTGCTGCACATTGCCATGTATTTGTAGTACACATGTTAATCTGTTACGATTACCACCTTATATGTGTCAAAAATTGTGATATATCTATAGTTTGATGTGATTAGAACTATATATCAGGATAGGATGTGGTGGAGCTTCGGATATTGCTCACCTTTCTCTCTCGTCCGCTGTCATGCGCGACACCTGCTCATCCAGGACGGTTCGTGTCTCCCGTGCGGAGCCCATCCCCAGGTAAAAATTTGTTTCCTTCTTCTTTTCTTCGTCGTTCTCTCAAGTGTGGAATGGCTCTCGGGAATCCTCTTCCCGATTCGTTTTTTTGCTTGCGTTGCTTTGCTTGATAAAGTTTTTCAGGTGTCCAGATGTTTGCACATTTAGGTTTTCCTTGTCTTGATGAAAATGCTCAACAAGTTTAGATATCTACAAGAATGTGAAGAAGATTGAAAGGGGTTTTACTTTTCCAACATGCTTGTCTGTGAATAACACAGTCTGCCATTTCTCTCCACTAGCCAGGCAGTCCTTGAGAAAAATGACACGATCAAAATGTATTGTCCTGTTCTAACTTTAATTTTGCAATCTTTTTTATTCTACTATGAACCATTTCTTATGTGTTACATGTGAGAGTTGTTTTTTTGGTTTTTAAAACTTAAGCTTGTAGGTGATTTATTGTAGTTGCTGGTGCTAACCCTCCATTATGCACCCTTAAGCTATTAGCCAAATAGATATTGATTAATAGCAAGGCTACTAATGCTTATAACAAATATTTTTAAGAAAAATTGAAACTTTGTGCAGGTGCATCGTGTCAGACTATCCATGAGAGCAACATCATGAAAGCAATTAAAGGATTAAATGAGATTGTCAGTTTAGTTTTATACTTTTTGTGGGACACAAAGGTGCACTTATGATCCACCATTATAATAAGATGTATTATATGATCAAACATTACAGGATCATGGGCAAAGGAAAGGAGATGATCTTTTGACATCTATGAGAATAGTAGGAAGGTGTGCTTCTCTTATTATTACCAGCCATATGTTTCTACTGGTTTGCAGCTACACGACAAACTACTTCATCTTAATTATGTTTATTTTTGGTAGGCAACGAGGCTTCTACATGTGTTGTTTTATCTGTACCATTATATAATTGATGAATTGATTTACTCATCTAATCAATCTCAACCGTTTATTCTTTACTCATACTCATTGGAACGATCTACGCTATTGATCAACGCCCTGCGCTCACACCATCCCTCCGAACTCACCGCATGCCGAACGCCCTCCAACAATCTCTGCAGCCGAATCCCGACACCTTTGCCCGCGTGTACGTGTAGGACCGAAAGTAGCGACCAGAGGAGGGGGTGAATGGGCGCCTAAAAGTTCTTTCGAAACTATGGCCTGCTCCCAATACCCAACGCACCTCAAAAGACTAAGCAGCAAAACATAAACAGATCATGGAAGCCTAAAAGTATCTAGCCTAGAAACGACCGGTGTCCGAGACAAAGAAATACCAATACAGTGCTAATAGACAGATAAACAAAACATTCAAAACATGGGCAGATCAAAGTACTCAGAAATAAATCATCACAACAAAGACACCATGTATATGTTAAAAGGAGATGAGAAGTTACTGTTCAAGGTTGTCTCCAGAAAGGTACTTGACGAAGCCTACTGTGTCGAAGCCTGCAGTCTCGAAGCCTGCAATGTCGAAGCCTACAGTGTCGAAGCCTACAGTGTCGAAGCCTGTAGTGTCAGAGCCTGTTCGAAGTCCTCGTGCGAAGGTTGTAAGTATGAACTCCGAAATCTGGTGAAAACACAAGATGCCGGATGAACTCATAGACAGACGGATGCAATACAAAAGCCTGGCGGCGCACACGGGAAGAAAGAGATGACCCAATCTTTGATTAGAAAAGTGATTTCAGAAAATAAAGGGTGACCTAACCCTAGGGATTGGGGCCCTATTTATAGACAGCCCAATAGCTAGGAATATTCCACCAGCCCTTAGGGTTTTTTACAGACTCTTAAATAAAAGGAAAAGACCAAACTGTCCTTAGGATATTTTTACAGACTCGACTGACTGACTGTGGGCCTAAGGACAAAAAGGTAAACTCCTATTTACAGATGACTTATCCGGAAGTTAAGCTTTCGTAGCGACTACGACTTCTCTTCTGGACAGTCCGATACAAGTTCGGCGGTCGTCAGTTTTGCGCCAAAACTGACAAAGCGTCCACCAGCTTTGCACCAGGTACCCGGATTGGGCTGGCCCAATTCCGCAGCTCTCTCAGCCCGGCAATCGCTCGCCGCCTGTGTACCTGAGTCAATCCTGGTCAACAGCCCAGTGGATCCTCTGCTGCTCCTAGCCCATGTACCCGGATTGGGCCAGCCCGACTTCGCGGCCCCTATGCCCGACAGTCGCTCGCTGCCCGTGTACTTGAGTCACACGCGGCCCAGACGCAGTAGATCTTCTCTCCCTTTTCAGTCCTCTTTGACTATCGTTGACAATGACTCATCACATCTGGAGCCATGAGGCCCACGCTCTTCAGCATGGCTCCTCAATCTCCCCCTTGATGAGTGCATTGTCAACACTTCACTTCTTTAGCTCTTCAGTACCTGTGAACACATGTGGAAACACAAAAACAAAGCACAAGAAAACAAAAAAAAAGTAAAAATTTAACCCTAATGACCAAAAGCCAAACAAAAACAAGAAGCGGTCATTATGGTTAATCAAAGGTAAAAGCTCAAAATGAGTGCAATCTCAGAATCATCAACAAGGATAACAAAAGAGTAAGGATAAACGGGACAAAAACTCCCCCTTAAACTCTTCTCCCAAAATTTCTCCCCCTTGTTGACAAGTGGACTCATCAAGCGAGACTAAAAGAACTCGAAAGAGACACAGACCCCCCCTAAAATGCAACTCCCCCTCAAAATATGCAATGAATGCAACTGGGGTGCAGGTAGAGTGTAGGAAGCATGCTTCTCAGATATGATCGACTGCAATTACAACATCTAACAAGTATAGGAAGAGACATACTGTCTACGACACATGGCATGATCAGTGCAACAGATGATATCTAAAGAAAATCATCAGCACACATTTTTCAATTTTTGCAAACAAAAGCATCACCACATTTTCCAGTTGACAAGCAAGGTAAAGCATGAGATGCAGAAGCTAACTGATATCTACCAGGATAAGCATTGTTCAAAACAAAATGTTGCAGCAAACTTGTTATCTTTTTAATGTTCAGGCTTTTTCATTTTCCTTTATCATTTTTGCCAAGGGTTATTTGCATGTCAATCCTTATGCTAACCGACCAAGTCAAGCCTAGGCCAAAACTGGACCATCAGAAGCTTAAGACATTGGTCTTGGCATACACTACATTGTCCTAGTTCATACCAAAGTGCCATGGTAAGCAGTCCAGAACAATGTAACGCGACAAAGCAAACCCACTTGGATCTTTTCAACTCAAGCATAAAAAGGCATGGAATTTTCATTCATTTTTTATTTTTATCATTTTTATAGCACATTTTCCATGTTAAAGCATAAAGATGTCCAAGTTGCATATCTGCATCTATGTGAGGAACTAGCTACAAGGCATGTAACAGATAGCAAAAGCACTCAGCCTACTCATGCTAGTTACCAGAAGCAATGGTGATCATTTCTCAAGTTTAAAGCATAAAAGCCATGCATATGACAGATATCAGATATATCAAGTGAACTGAAACAAGGCATGATCATTGACAAGTAATCAAAATCTTGTACCAGCTAGAATAAGTAAAGCAGTTCAATCATATAACAGAAGCAAGCTCAAAAGTGTGATATGTGAATATGCATGATATGAACACACACGAAAAGACTCAAGAAAAGAGTAATGAAGAAAGAAAACTGACGCAAAAAATATCCTAAAAAGGATACACAACACCCAAATCCCCTCGTAAACGCTCAAAGTAGACTGATCCAGGGGTTTGGTGAAAATGTCAGCCAACTGATGATGGGTATCAACATGAACAAGGTCAATGACACCTTTCTCATATTGATCCCGCAGAAAGTGAAAGCGCACATCAATGTGTTTGGTTTTTGAATGGAGACAAGGGTTTTTCCCTACACTAATAGCACTAGTGCTGTCGCAAAACAAGGGAACCCTGGTAGGAAAGAACAACCCAAAATCTCGCAGAGTGGAAATCATCCAAACCAATTGTGAGCAGCAGCTAGCAGCAGCTACATACTCAGCCTCAGTGGTCGAAAGAGCAACTCTAGATTGCTTTCGAGATGACCAAGACACAAGAGACGAACCAAGAAACTGACAAGTACCGGAAGTCGACTTGTGATCCAACCGACACCCACCAAAGTTAGCGTCCGAAAAACCAGATAAATCAAGAGATGATGATGCTAAATAGTAAAGACCAAGATCGGGCGCATAGGTGAGATACCTGAAAATGCGCTTGACATCTTGCCGATGAGACGCGCGTGGTGAAGACTGGAAGCGCGCGCACAGCCCCACGACAAACTGAATGTCCGGTCTTGTCGCCGTCAAGTACAACAGTGAACCGATCATCCCTCGAAACTCTCTCTCGTTGACCTTGACGCTGTTCTCGTCCTTGTCCAGGCCCCTAGATGTTCCCATTGGGGTCATCTAAGGCTTCAGCTCTCCACTAAAGTCGAACTTCTTCAGCATGTTTCAAGTGTACTTACCTTGGTGGATGAAGGTGCCATCCTTGGTCTGTTTGATCTGGATCCTTAAGAAGTACTTGAGCTCACCCATGAGGCTCATCTCAAACTCACTATGCATCTGCTCAGAAAACTTGGACACAAGATCATTAGTAGTACCGCCAAAGATAATATCGTCCACGTAAATATGAGTGACTAATAAATTTGAAGCATCTCTGAGCAAGAAGAGAGTTTTATCCACATAACCCATCACAAAGCCCTTCCACAACAAAAACTTCTTCAACTGGTCATACCAAGCCCTAGGGGCTTGCTTCAACCCATATAAAGCTTTTTGCAACTTAAAAACATGTCGAGGAAACTTGGGGTTCTCAAAACCGGGGGGCTACCTAACATACACTTCCTCCTCTATATACCCGTTCAGAAAAGCACTCTTGACGTCCATTTGAAAAAGCTTAAAACCCTTCGAAGCAGCAAAAGCTAAGAGAATGCGAATGGACTCAAGACGGGCAATAGGGGCAAAAGTTTCTTCAAAATCAATACCCTCTTTCTGGCAAAAACCCTAGGCAACCAATCGAGCTTTGTTGCAGACCACAACCCCATCTTCACCTTGCTTGTTCTTAAATACCCACTTGGTGCCTATGGGGTTGCATCCAGGTGGCAGCTCAACTATTGTCCAAACCCGACTGCGGACAAAATTTTCAAGCTCTTCTTGCATTGCATTAATCCAATTGGAGTCAGAAAGAGCATGAGAAATATCTCTGGGCTCAAAAGATGCAACAAAAGCAGATTCAACAAACACAGCAAGAGAGTCAATAGACGAACGCAACGTCCTTTCAGACAAATCACCGATGATGAGCTCTGAGGGGTGAGCACGCTGAACTGCTCGGGATCCCTGGTGATCTGAAGTCACCTCACCGGAGTCAGCAGCTGGCACCTCTAGACTCGACTGAGGGGGCTCGATCAAAGTGGAAGAAGTGATCAGAGGTCTGCCCTCGTCCTCAGTCGAAGTCTCAGAAGGTGTGGGTTCTACAGGCTGTGCAGAAGACCAACCCTCATCAGCAGCTGGAGTGTCATCATCTTCTTCGAAGATGGACTCTCTGAGCTCACCATCTCCAGAAGGATCAAAATAAGGGGTCGAAGAAGGCAAGGACTCATCAAAAGAAACCTCGCAAGTCTCGACAAGCTGCTGGGAGTCAAGGTTCCAAACACGGAAGCCTCGAGAATGCAACGCATAGCCAAGAAAAACTCCATCCCAGCAACGAGACTCAAACTTGTCCAAATGCCCTCCCTTCTTGAGCACAAAGCACTTGCAGCCAAACGCTCGCAAGTGGCTCACCTTGGGCTGTCTTCCAAACCGCAACTCATATGAAGTCTTACCAAGGTAAGCTCTAAGAAAAATGCGGTTGGCCAGATAGCAAGTCGTGTTCATGGCTTCAGCCCAAAAACGCCTAGGAGTCATGTGCTCATCGAGCATCGTCCTAGCCATCTCGACTAGCATGCGGTTCTTTCGTTCCACAACGCCGTTCTGTGGGGGAGTGTAAGGAGCAGAAAACTGATGGTCAAGACCCTGATCACTACAGAAGCTGACGAACTGAGAGTTTTTGAACTCAGAGCCGTTGTCGGAGCGAATTGCTCACATCCGACCATTGTTCTCATTCTTCAGCTTCAAAATCAGGTCATGAACAAAATAAAAGTCTCATCCTTAGACTCCAAAAAGAAAACCCACGAGAATCGAGAAAAATCGTCAACAATCACAAGCGCGTACCACTTCCCACCAACTGAGCGTACCTGAGCTGGACCTACAGTGTCCATGTGTAACAGCTCGCCCGGATACGAAGTCATCACCTGAGTCACAGGTGAGTGAGAAGCGGCAACCATTTTCCCGTGACGACAGGGATGGCAAACTAGATCCTTCTCCATCTTAAGCTTGGGCAATCCTCGGATGAGGTCCATAGAGCTCAACCTGACTAGCAGATCAAAACTCAAATGGCCCAACCTCCTATGCCACTTCCAGAGCTCAGAGGAGGATCCAACAATAAAACAGCGAGAAGGGCCAAAAGAACTAGAGAAGTCAATCCGAAAAACCTTACCAAAAGGTAAGATCTGGCAAATCAAAGACCCTCTCGAATCAAACACAGAAGAATTGCCCTTCTTAAAAAGAACCTCTAACCCATC